>OX422216.1:580115622-580715622 GCA_949130495.1 Sambucus nigra
GGTTAAGAGCATATCTTAGGTGCGCACATTCGATGAGGGGTGAGGATTATCTCATGCGAGTTCACTTTCACTTTAAATATGAAGATTGATTTACATTTTCAATAACTGCATCTTATACACTTGGTAAATATTTTTCAAAGGTTTTGGGTTATGAAACATATCAAATATTTTCAAAAACCTTTAGGTTTCCAGTCACAGGGACGCTAATGATGATTATTCTTTCCAAGGACATGTAGTTGTAGCTGATGTGGAGGCTTGAAGGATTCAGAGTAGCCGCTTCATTTATTTCTATCTATATTAGGTTCTCAATTCTAGTTGTCAGTTGGGCATGTTGTCAGTTTATTTCATACTTATGTATTTTCGTTTATTTTAGTCAATTGGTTTGGATGTACTGGATTTTACCCGATGATTTATTCGGGCATTTTATTTATTTAACTTAGCTTCAGATATTATATTATTATCTCAGTTATTATGATTACTATACATGGCATTATGGTGTGTCGATTAATATCTTTGTATGTTAATGGAAGATAATAATTAGCACTACTTGTTTAATTAATTAGGTAGTTAGTAATTAATCATGGTTCGACAGTGATGCTAAGAATGAGCCACATAAAACTCCCATTTTATTTTAGTAGAGGGTTGGACACCCATTATTTTAATAAGCGAGGTGTCATAGTATATATATATATATACACACACACACAGTTAGTGTGTGTGGGTTTAGTTATGTAGTATATATGTATATATGCTAGTTTATATATACATATAGAGATAGGCTCTTATAAGGTCCACCCAAAAGGACTAGTTTTTAAAATAGTAAAAAATAATTTTGAGTTGAATTTTTCCTTGGCATTTATTAAAAAATGTCATATTTTGATCATTTTTTTTAAATAGCAAAAAGACATATTCCGTGTTGATTTTATTTGTGGGGTTCACTTAATTGTCTAAATGCCACACAAAAAATCAACTCAATTTTTTTTTTACTATTTAAAAAAAATTATCCGCATGGATGGTCCTTATGGGTGGAGCTTATGAGAGCCATATATATATAGTAGCATTGTGTGTGTGTGTGTGTATTTGTTGTAGTATATATATACGTGTGTGTGATTATAGAAATAGTTGGTGTGTTTGAGTTAGTTTATATATGTATATATATATGTGTGTGTGTATAAGTGAAAATAATCACAATTAATAAATTCTAGAAAGCAATTAAAGGAAAAACATGCAAATTTCACACACAATACACAAATAAATTCAGTTTGATAAATTGCCTACGTCCATGGAGAGGTCACTTGATTTCTATTAGTTTCTCTCAAAGTACGAAAATTACATCCCCCTTAGCACTGGGGTGTGGGTTGTATTTATAGTTGTTAAAAACTATAGTGGTTTAACCTTTCAAGGAAGTCCCTTGGATTGCTATTGACTCGTGTGGTGATTCCCTTAATATCTCATTCGAGATTTTTGGGTAAATGACTTGAGCTTCATTCAAATACTAGTTGTTTTATTATTATCCACGTGATATATGTTTTTATTTATTTTTTTTCATTTACATACTGGGGAGGGCGTGCGTCAAGCACTGTTGGATTTGGTCGGCATGCCTAAGTTGGGTCCAATTATGGTTTGGTCCTCACAACTGCCCCTACATTTTTTGGCCCAATTAAGGCTAATATTGGGCCAGAGGATTTTACTTTCATCAAAGGTCCACTTGTGTGATCCACTTCTAAAGAATTTGTATCAGTAGCTGAACTGTAAATAAGCTATAGTTGTAAGTGTACGCTCGTCCGAGGAGAAAGTGAAGCACCAAAAATAGCTCTGATTTCTGTAACTTATGATTGTACACACTCTTTCAATCTTCGTTCTGATTCTACACTTATCATCCAACTTTCAACTCTGCTTCTTACATCCTTCTATGAAAAGACTTAGAGCTCTCATTTGCATTCATCGATTTTGTAAGTTTCTTCATCTTCATCCCCTTTATGTTCTTTGTCTTCGTACCTTTCCTTTTTACAAACTATGTTTTCTTCAGTTATCATAATTTATTGTTCAGATAATGGAAAACACAATCTATGGAAAAAAGGTAGACTTTTTTAGGAAAACTTATTTAATTCCATATTGGGTCACAATTTACTGTGCTCTCATGCCCATAGATGTTAGGGTCGTCGATAGGGGACACTGGATTCACACCCTTGCTGTAGTACAAAGGGGATTGACTTTTCCCCAAAACCCTATTTTCTTGGAATTTTTTGAGCTCTTCGGGGTCGTCCCAGCCCAATGTTCCCCTAATACATGGCGTATTTTCAATGGGGTAAATAGGATAAACAAGATTTATAAGACAAACCTTGGTATCCTAGAGATTATGTATTACTTGGCCTAGTCTTATACCACGGATGGCCTTCGTTACTTGAAGGCGAGGAAGGCCAATAGGTTGTTGGTCATAAACTTTCCTTATTCCAATGAGGGGTATTGCGATCAAGGGTTTATTGCCAGAAATTGGCAACATCCACCGATCCCTATGTGCGAAGACTACACTGGGTTTCTGTGCCCTGATCGGGGGTGAAATAGGCTAATGCTTGATCCTTATTCGCTTTTATTTGATTATCATTCTACTATATTATTACTAATAATATATTTTGTTGTGTCTTTGAGAGGATCATAGGAAGAACAAGGAGCCTTCCCTCAATGACATCAACTTTATTGATTTATTGAAGGCTTGGAGAGTGAAAGAGTACCTTCCTGACGATGAACACCCATGATCAACCTATTTTTCCATTGGAGTACACCAACACTACCAGCAACTTCACTTCTCGCTCGCTAAACGACATTCCCAAGCTTCCCATCTCTAACGAGGAAGTTGCATCTTCATTTGGGTCCCTTGACATTAAGTCAATCCTACTAATCAAAGAGGATTACATTGTTCCTTCCAAGAAGAGCGTTCTTCCGCTAGATGATGATAACGATGTCCCCCTCTCCCCTAAGGCTATGTCTCGAAAGAGGACTGAAACTGAATCCTCCAAAGTTGGTGACCGATGTCTGGTCACCAAGGAGATGGAGAAGAAGAAGGAGGAGGAAAATAAAAAGGCTCCTATGGCCCCCTTCTTATACGAATAGTGATATTCCTCCCCACTGCTTAGATCTTCCCAGGTCATATCTATGGCTAAAGATCCATCCCTGGCCCATGATCTACCGAGGGGGGTCGTGCTCACTAATGATCACAAGTAGCTGAAGATGCTGGGACCTAACCAACATGTTGTTCATTCTTCCGAAACTCTGTCCATGGTAAGAATATTTACCTCCATTTATTTTTAAACTGGTTTGCACATGTGTTAATGCGAGTGTTTCCAGCTCTGCTTGGTATATTGGTTTTGCAGTTCATGGAAGAGTTTACTAGTCTCCTGGATGGTCGCTCAGACAAGGCCAAGATTAACGATGAACTAAAAGAGGAACTTAAGAAATTTAGGGAGTCCATGGCCTCATTGAGGACCAGTTTGAAGGTTGAAGGTTAAGAACACTTTATTACTGAAACAAAATTCTCGATTGATCACTGAGGCTATCGAGTTCCCTATGGCCAAGGATGCCAGTTTTGGATAAGGCTGGGATAAGGCCTATGTTGATGATAGGATTCAGATAGCCTATGCTTGAAAGGTTGTCTTTATTAAGAACTGGGATCAAGACCTTGTGAAAGATAGAGTTCCTGTTGAGTCCGATCTCTTCGGAGAGCATCACCCTAGTTCTCCAAAGGTTGATGAGGGGCCCTCCACCAGTAATCCTGCCGAACAGGGCAAGAAGGTGGTGACAAATGGGAAGGTAGCTGAGGTCGAGGAAAGGTGAAGAAATGAGGCCCTTAGTTTTAGGGTTTTTGCTTGTACTTTGTCCCCCCTCTCTTTTTTGTTGGACTATAAAGGCTGAGACCATTCTATCTATGAATTAATGAAAAAGTCTCTTCTTTTCGTAATCTGTAATACACTTATATTGGATGTTTCTCTTATGAATCTTTTTGCTTAATTACTGTTTCCCTTGTCTTTTTTTTCTATTGTATCCCGTTGCGGTGGAGATTCCCTACTTTTTTAGCAACTTAGATAATGTTCTTGGGTGGGATGCAAGCGACCAAGCTCACCGAGCATTTCTAACTTCTTGTAAAGTCCTAAAGAAGGCCGAGGCTTACAAGGACCAGTCCACCTTGGTCACCAAATTGAAGGACAAACTAAAAGACTTTGAAGATGTGTGTGTGACACCGCGCATATTAAAATAATGGGTTGCTAGCCTCTACTAAAATAAAAAAAAGAGTCCCATAAGGCTCATTCTTAGCATTACTATCGAAATTCAAGGTTGTGTCAAAGTTTAATCTTGGAATTACCATACCAAATAAAACCATTCAACATAAACCCATGAGTAAACAATATAATCAATCACACCAGTAAAGAATATAAATGCAAAAATGAAAAAAACCAAATAACAGATGAACCATGGGTTACTAAAAATCCAATACAATCATCCGATCTGAAACAAATAAATTTGAAATAAAAAATCTAATAGGTTTGGCGACATTCGCAATAGTATTGAAAAAGAAAACCTAATCTAGATAGTAATAAATAAAGTGGCTACTCCAAAATCTGCAAGCCTCCACATCAGCTACATCTATATGTCCTTAGAAAGATTAATCATCCTTGGCATCCCTATGGATGGACACCTATAAGTTCTTGGAAAATAATTTGATACGGGTCAGAGCCCAAAAGCTTTCAAAAATATTTGCATGTAATTAGAATGCATTAATAAATATGCAGTACAACCTTCTATGTTGAGGTCCGTGTCACACTCACATGAGATACTCTTCACATCTTAACTATAGTGCACACCGAATGTACTCTCTTAACCCTCCGAGTTATTCTACCCCTCCTAACTAGTCAGATCACTGATCTCAATGTAAAGTACTACTATGCGTCGAATATCGTTTATCTTTGATTTATTAATCAACTTCTTCTCCACTTAATCAATTAATCATTATACCATTATTATTCATTCTCATAACCTGACTCTAGTTATTAATAATATTCATAATTTTTTTCTTATGCTCGTATATAATTATCTACCTCTGTATATATGTATATACAAATAGCAGTGTCGAGCTTTCCTCCCAAATGAATATAAATTTACTGTTCATAATATTCTCTCATTCGTCGTATATATATATATATATATATATATATACACACAAATCACATCAAGTATGAATCCATATGTATCTCTCGCTATATAAGTAAACGGAAATCCCATCGAACCTTACCTTATTGGATTTGAACTATCCCTCCGAGTATTACCTCGCTGGATGTAAATCTTTAGCATGCTATCAAGCTCCTGTAATGTCCACCACATTCTGAGCAATCGGGTCGAAATCTCACCACCAAAACTAAAAATGTAATGAAAATCGGAGGCGATCATGGCCTTAAGTTCGTGGTCATAACCATAACACATTATTCCATGGGAATCCAACCAAACATAGTGTGGGCATTCAGAAACCTATGACCATGGGGAACGGTACTACATCTACTGTAATGTTCCAGAGTGACGTCCCATCACGTGCAACCTCCCCCGATAGCATATCCGCTAGGATGGGTATGTTTCACACAATTTCATACACACAAATATATCACATGCAAATACTATCTCTAAACTCTTATATTCATTTAATTAATAACCCGACTAACCGTGGCTGCCACTCGTAGCACAAGTCGAAACTCCCAAGTATTAATCCCCACTCTCATTATTAAATAATCCCTTATTTAGTATTCCGAACACGTAACCATTTTCAACCAACCCGTATTTCTTTTTTATCGAATTTCTATCTTGATTTTATTACTATGTTTTCCTGAGTACAATTCGTCCCAAATACTCTATACTTAACCTTGAATATAACACAATCACCTGAAGGTATTTTATAATGTTTTAAAGTCATTTTAGAAGTCCAAACTCTTTTACGGGCATCCCAAAATAACCTGAAATTTTTCGATTATCAAAACTCATTAAAATGAATAAACTGGGAAACACTGGGAAGCCAAACTGGTTTGGTTTGGGGAACAAACCAGTTCACTCCTGCTGTCAAGCCCAAAATGACGTAGTTTCATCCTGTACCAAATCTGTCCATTGTTTCTCCCGTAATTCAGTCCCAATCACCCTCTCAATCATCCTAATACAATACCCAACCAATATAATTGATAAATGCACATCTTCTATATATTTTTAACACCCAAAAATAATATTAACCCAAATAATTGAATCATTAATCATCAAATTATTATATACTTTCAATTTCAATGATTAACACCTTAAGATAACGTATTTTCAATTAAAGAACATGACTACTTATGATCCAATCCTATAAATATTTATTAAGATCCTTGTTTGATCATGTGGGATTCATTCAACAATCTCATATAGAAATTTTCACCGCTTTTTATGGAATCAATTTCTCAAAAACCCCATTTCCTTGCGAATCCCCACCCAAAAATCATTTTTTCATAACACGTACTATGATATGAATTGAAACTAATGCATATATATTTAAGAAAGATAATTAGTTGCCTTAAAATTGTTCGTAGGGTCTGAATCTTCATCGTGTGTGATGAATCAAAGCTAGGATTTCCCAAAATTTCTCCCAATTTGGCCTTCTCTAGAGCTCTCTTTTGATTTCTCCTTCCTTTTTCTCGCATCCTTCTCTCTTAGGGATTTATAATAACAAGGTTGCTGCCTTCCAACACTAACCCTATAACTTTATAAGCCTAATACCGAAATTAAATTAATATGCTAATATAAAATGACTCGAATACCCGTAAGTGAGTCATGACTAGTCTAAAAATCCCCTGGTACCCGATTCCATCCCCCCAAGTACCTAATTTTGACTATTTAGACCTTTTTCGGATCATCTGTTCACTTTAAATCATGATTAGAGTCACCTATAATCAATTTTCTACCTTATTTCCAACATGACCCCCCCACGCGCCTCCTAAATAAGATCTTGTTGATTCGTCGCTTTTACCCACTTATGACGTAATATAAAACTATACAATTTCGTTTACTTATCAAACAAGTAATACTAATCCATAAATACTAATCCATTTCTTGTTAATTAATAAATAGTTAAATTCGCTTTTTTTCTCAAATTAATTAAATTATTGTCACAAGTGTAATTTATATATTCTAAAAAATACGGGGTCTTACATACTTCCCCCTTGCAAAGAAATTTTATCCCCAAAATTTGGATATGCCCGGTACAAAAAACTTCAGATCCTTTCACCCACTGCATACGGACATATTTAAATTCAACTTATGATAAGATTTTGGTGCTCCCACTGTATCCTTGCTAATGGTATTCTCCTGATTGAAGGCCTACTCATTGTGGCCCAAGATTATCAATAAGTCTAATTAACCCATATCATACCGATATAGTCCATTATTAAGGTCTCACTTATACAATGAAAAGCAAAACTATCACGAATCTGCTAACAATGCTTCAAAAAGACGAGCCTATGATCCACTAACTCTGTTATCTCAATGTTGGAAAATACCTTACATCCCTAGGTGTCGATATCCCTTATTGTCGAAGTCCCATACTTCCTTCGATGGAAAAATATACCCGAAAACAATTCTGACCACTCACAGTAGTCTTTCAACTCTTTGGTTCATGCTGACATAATTCTTACACCATTTCTGATCTATATGAAAATAACTTTGATTAACTTAATCCCTGTTGACCGTCTCTAAATCATGTTCGGACTGCAGAACTTGTTATCTCCCCACCCTTAACCAACCATAAGGCAACCCATCTCAAGTCTCAAAATATTTCTTTCTAATAATAGTTGGTACGAGTTGTTACACGCCACTCGACCAATGGAAATTTCTCCACTCAACCACCTTAGTGTCTAGAATATGTATTTCCTGCTTTCTTCAACCTCCTTGTCACTTTTCCCATTTACTCTTTGGTTTACGGGTAGTACGACTTACTCAAACGCAACTCTGTCCCCACTACCTTCTGATAACCCAACGAGAGGTAGGTCATAAGGATCTTATTTCAATCCACAATAATGTTGGGCAGCACTTCGTGTCGGCTCATTCTCTTCCTTCAATGAAATGCCTGATAGTGTAACTCACTAAAATTAATAATACTTTCTCCATCTCGATCAACCATTTCCACTATCCCAAGGTAAATCTTATCTTTTTTGTGATGTTGGTAACCTAATAATGAACTTTATCAGTCTTCCTATCCATTTGTCACTTGAATCACCAAGTATTGTGAAATGTCTAGTTGATCACCTTAGACCAACCTTTTCCCTTCGCATGAGTGGTGCATCTGGTGATAAACATTTCCACGTATCAGTCCACACCAATTCTGAAACTCAACATCCCAGTCTAGCGGTACATCTTACACCCTTTCTTGGGGTATACCAAAATTTTGACCCACGCGTCTACGCTAAAATTGTGCATTTCCTGGGTTCGTCTCATTCGTGAAATCAACATCATATTCATGGGTATGCCACTTTCAAAAATTATCTGAGTACGACTCCACTATAATACCCAAAATTGTTGGACCTTTCCTTTGCTAGAGAGATCCCTCACCTGAATCTCTATAGTCTTTCCACCCATCTCTTGTGTGATAGCTCTCCTTGCTGTATACATACCCGGACTATCTTTCTCCTTGACGAGATTCAGTCCATCTTACTTTTCTAATTTTTCTTTTAACTTACCTATTCGCATACATTTCCACATCTTTTTTATCATGGACGCTACTGAGAATCCAACCAATTAGGGCACAATACACCCTATATCCTGGGCATATCTACACAATTATACCAAACATAACATATTTATATCAAACCAAGCCTCGTATATGCAACGTGTCTATATAGTAAGGGTACACTCAATTACCCTACTAATCTCAATTTAATTATTCTCGAGATTTCCCATCGATTCATTAGTGGTGCATACGTTCCACAATGCTTCCTACACAACACTACCCGACTTCACCAGCCTTAAATCATAAAATAACTCTCAACTCACAGTTTATCCACATAAACGTGCAATAACTAAAGTACTAAGTCCATGTCCTAATGAACACACATCTATTAACTCTCGACGTTACTAAGGTTCATGTGTGGAATGTTTCGTAAGCAAAATCCAAATAAGGAACTCCTCCGATACACTACTACCTAACATTATCGGCCATCGAGATCCGTAGCCCTAAAGCACACAACCAGGGATTGTCCTTACCTTTTTAGCAGTATCGTTGACAAGCATATTCACTCTCTTATAGTTAGTCATGATCGTACACATCGCTTATAGTCTATCTACTATTATATATTTTCTTAACTTTTTTTGCGGTCACATTGATATGCATATTCACTCTCTTATAATAAATCATGATACATGGCATCGCTCATAGTCCATCTACTATTGTTTATTTTCTTACTTTTTAGTGTCCCTATTAACATACATATTGACTATCTTGTAGCAAATCATGATACGGGACATCGTTCATAGCTTGGCCACTTTTATCCATTTTCTTTCTTTTTAGTTGCCCTGTTGACATGAATATTGACTCTCTTATAGTGGATCATGATACGATGTAACGCTCATATTCTGGCAATCTTTATCTTTCTTTCTTTCTCTTAGTTTCTTCCCATCGGATGATTCGTTCCCGAATCTTCCATGGTGTGGATACACTAATTTCGCACCTTACGCACCGTTTGCAAGTATATACATTGTTTTCACCTCACATAAATTATAAACATGATTATAGATATTAGGATAAGGAGAATATGTTTATAGCCCATGAGAGATCTAAAGGGAAGAATGGGTGCCTACCACCTTCTTATTCTATAACTTCATCCCCGAGTCTATGATCTATTTGGTTTCGTATGCATCAGTAGTATTTTATGCCGTCTCTTCGGGGAAGATTACCTATTTTTACTCTTTTGAGTAATATAGACTGGCGATTCCAATTTTTTCACTTTCACATACCCTTGTTGATGACCACTTTTATGTACTAGGGAACTCGCAAACGTCGCGTGAATAATAGGAAATGAATTTTCCTCCTTGGCCCCATATTTGAAATTTAGGTCAAACCCTCACAGATGGACATAATCAGTGTTCGTATAATACAACTTCCCTATTATGGGGAGTTGGGTCCCAATATATCTATTCGAACAAACGAATGGAAAGGGCCCTGGGGAGAGCAAGTTACTCACCCCATTCGACAATGGGTAGTTTTGGCATTTGGTTCACAAAATCTTGGGGGCGTAGGGGTTATTTCTAGTTCCGACAGGTCTATCACGAGAAGGGTTTAAGGGACCAACAAACTCAGTATTGTTTCGGTTTTGACCCCTGGTCGACTACGAAATTCTCCTAGAAAAAAAACAAAGAGATTGTGATAACACGCCTATTTTAATACCCCGTGGTCAATCCTTTACTAAAATAAAACAAGAATCTCAGTATGGTTTCATTCTCAGCATTACTGTCGCAACAAGCAATATTAAATAATACGAATAAAAACTATAAACTAAAAGGAACGAAATAAAACATCATGCATAAATAAATAATAAAAGTGAACCGAGTAAACCATCGGTCACCAAATAGTAACATCCCACTAGAACGAACTGATAATTGAAATACTAAAATAATAACCTGACATAGATAAACTCCTAACCAACTATGGGAAACACGACGAAAATGAAATATTGGAATTAAGTAATCCTATCTAGATAGAATGAGCCAAGAAGGCTAAACAAATCTTGTAGCATCCACAACGACTGCAATGGCAAGAAAGGATCTATCCCAGAGGCCCCCGCTACTGCTGCTGCACATCTGGAGTTTTATAAATAAAATAAGAAAAAAAATTATCAATGGGTGAAAGCCCAAAAAATTTGAAAATATTTTGCTAGTAATTAATTTTTTAAATCGATAAAACACATAGTGTAATACTTTCATAATTAATTACCCAGTCGCACTCACATACGATAAAACCTCACCTCTCATCTGCAGTGCACATTTAACATATTCATTTTATTATCCTAATTAGACCATTCTAACTTGGACATATAACCTCTATCCAAGCCCAATCTTGCTAATACTCTTTATTAGCTAAGTATAAACTACCCTCACTAGGTATACATTCATAAACAATATCATAGGAACACACTTCCTATAGATAAGTATTCACACAAAACAATAATGTATCTACACTCGTGCTATAATTAGATATATACACTATATCGTATAAACATACATATATATTACTCACTATATACACAAAACCGTATCCTTGACGCATGGACCTCATAAATACATCACTCATGTGCTATCAGGCTTCGGGCATCACGCACCACACCGAGCCACTGGGTCAAAATCTCACAACCAAAACTAATTGTAAGCACAAATAACAGAGGTGTTCATAAACATACATCCAGGGGTTGCAACTATATCACTTCGTAGCCAATCGGTCTCCAAACTAACAACTATCCTCACACATGGATAGTGGTCATGCAACACTGGAATCAATCTGACACCTGCTGGTCAACGCCAATTTGGATGGCCCACTATGCACAACCTCCTACAATAGAACCACCAAGTAGGTATGTTTAAAGTAAGTACATAGCATACACACACACACATATACACACACACACACACACGCACACACACATCACTTTAATATGTATATATATAAAGTACAAAGCTCGTACGCATATCCCACATCTCACTAGTATTCCAATCCCTAAGCTCGAACCAACTTCCCGATTAAATATCAAAATATTCACTCACTTGAATTCCCTGTTCTCCACACCCGAACCCATCTACTCGCTGACCTGTTACATATATTAAACCTTGAAAAGTATTCCCCAGTAGTGCCTCTGTACCCCGGAAGCCCTTGGGGTCATTCCGGAAGCTCTTATGGGTAAAATTAACATACAACCAAAAACTGGGCAGGCAAGCAAATCGAACTGGTGCATTGACAGACTGAATCAATTTGGCTGAACGAATCAATTTGTTCCCGCAATAAACTAGTTCGGTTCACTGGGCTGCCTGTTATCTTCTTTCTCAGGTTTTTTCTCCTCCAAACCCTCTAATGGTGGTCTTAAACCACCCAAAGCATAAAATTAACCTCCTACACCAATATATTAACATCCCATAAGTATAACAGGTAATTAACCTCGAATTCCTTATCAACACACTAGGATTCTATATTAAACATCAATTCTATCAAACTCACCATTTATCAAATTTGAATTTTCATGAATTCAACCCTACTATCAATGTTCTACATACTCATCAATACAAACGTAAAATTAATTTCAAAATTCGTACATGTTCGACATTAACTAATTATCAGTTATAAAATGAGATTAATTATGTTAAAGGAGATTTATGGCGATGGGGTGCACCACGAGTGGCCCATCAACCAGAAATAATGTTAAAGGAGATTTATGGCAAGGGAGTCCAAGATAAGTGATCCCTTTGCCAATGACAGATATAAAAATGAGAGGATCCACCTCCAGTGGCTCCCTCTTAGTGCATAAATTGTGAAACAAGGTAAAATGAATAAGGGCGGGGGGACTCACCTTGAGTGGCCCCCTCTGCCCAAAAGCAATGATCGAAAAGAAAATGACTGAGGCAGAAAGGGTCCACCATGAGTGGCTTCCCATCCCAAGAATTGTTTGCTTTTAATGAAAAAAGTTATAATGTTTATTTTCTTCCACATCTAGCCTAATTGAGAAAGAAGGACTAAATAAGTCTAGTTGGGATCTCTTAAAAGGTTTGGTTTGGTGGCTGAGAGATAAGGTTTGTTGATCAATTTTGACTATATGACACATTAAGATAGAGATAATACTAGTAGAGGAACTCTAGGAGTCACTCAAGCCCGTATACAACCCACACTTAATTATAACTGTAGTGAGTATCCAAGAGGCTATTCACAAGAAAACACACTTTTACAAAAAGATTTTAAAGAGGTTGGCTGTCAAGGTCACTCTTAAGTGTTATAAATTTTGTACAACAAGTTACCATTTAAAATGATATGTACCAAATCACATATTTTGTCACCATTAGGAGACATATTTGATTTTTGACTTTGTGTTTGCACTAGGTGTTGATTATTAGAAGGGTCAGGCGACTACAAACATATAGTCATAAAAGGTAGATTGAAAACCTTTTCCATTATAATCCCTCTCATTTTTGGCACACGAAAGGCCCAAATCAGCTATAGTATTCACCTATAAATAGGTCCATTTGGTAAGGTCATGTCACAATATAAATTCAAGTTAGTCATTACACTACCAAAATAACACTAGATATATACTATTCTTTACATGCTCTCTCTCTAAGTGCTGAGTGGTTATTTCTTCACTCCCATCATTCTTAGGAGATCTCCCTCTCTCTAAGTTGCCATTATTATTTGTGGAGTTCATCTTCTTAAAGGAGGAGGCCATAACATTTACTCCATTTTTACAAGAAATGGAAGGTTTACTCATATATCTACTATTGAGACCTTAAAGAACTTAAAGACCGACTCCATTGAAGTAGGTCACGCCTCACCCTTTTTAGTTTTTCACAGAACCCAATTAGACTACCCTCCTACAATTGGCAACTCCACTAGGGAGGTATCCTCATTACCTTGGACAAATAAGGTTATAATGTCTCTAAGAATCTACTTTTTGAAGATACTTCCACTAGTAATGGAGTTCAGAGTGAGCAAACCACACAAGAAGATGTGGTGGTGATAGAAGTTAGAGTACCTACTCCTCAAGTCGAATAGACTAGCGTGGAAGCATCAATGCCGTTAGCATGCATGAACTTGATGAGTATGTTTTTTGAGTTTTGAAGCAAAATAATATTGATTTGGAAAGATTGAGCCAATCATGTATGACACCAGTAGTAGCCCCTACTGGAGGAGTAGCCGCTACAATAACAGCAACCGTAGGAATGACTCCGCCACATAAGGTGGTGCCAGAGCAAGTAGCATCACCAGTAGTGATGGAAATTTGTCTTAGAGGAGTCTCTTTCCAAATCTATTACTATAAAGGAAATAAAGAATTTACTTTCCTCTCAATGGTAATCCTCTCACTTGTATGAGGATCTATAAAATCCCTAGCCTCAGAGCATCAATGAGAAGACCTACCCTGAGGGGTATGTTCCACCAAAGTTTATTAAGTTCAATGGCAAGGGAGGAAATCCTATAGATCATGCAAAGAGGTTTTTGGAATATTTGGGTGCGCATGGTCATGACAAGGACATGAAGCTACGGAGTTCTCCAAGACTCTTACTTAAAAGGCGTATACATAGTATTCCCACCTTGCACCCTATAGCATTCCCACATCGGAGAAGATGCAGATGTAATTCCTCTAAAAGTTTTTCATGGCGAAAGATGAATTCAGATTGAGGCACCTTGCCCAAGAAGTGAAGAAGCCTAATGAAGAACTAATAAAATACATCGAATGTTTTTACAAAGAGGGCATTGGATGTTCACGAAGATGTGGCTGAAGTGAGGTTGCTACAGAATTATGTTGAGGGCCCCCTAGAGGAGTAAAAACTGCATCTAGTCAATGAGACTATAAAAGGAACATTCATAAAATCACTCGAACAACTAGTGATATTGCCATGATCATAAAATCCAAATAGTCAAATTAGAGGACACATGTGCCTCTGACCTCAGGGATGTTCCAGGTCTCTAGAAGATAAGCGGTTAATTATGTATATGGGAACTCAAAGAACAATAAGGGAGATTCGGGGTTCAAAAGAGGTAGTCCAACACACAAAAAAAAGTTTGGATATGGCATCCCACCACCGCTAACTTCTAGTCTGGCGGAGGCCATGGATTGCTATCTTACTTTGCTGTGAGATGGGATAGTAGGATCACCCTAATCTAATGGTAAAATAACAATAATAACAGACAAAGCCATTGCCAAATATTGTGAGTTGCACCAAAGAGTGCATCATGCCACCAAAGATTGTTTCCACCTACGAAGGATCATTGGCGAGCAAGTGGCCAATGGTACTTTGCAGATACCACCTATGGATGTCAATGAAAACCCAATCCCAGCACATCACTATGGCACTACCAATATGGTAGTGGCATATAATGAATAAGAGGAAGCTCTAAAATAAGAAAAGTGGTGGAGGAATGAGAAGATGCATGAAGAATTATTTTTCATCCCTGATAAAAAAGAAGTTGAACATGAGGGGGTTGAGCATGTGAACCCCCCATAAGTCAAAGCATATGTAGTCATCGCTCAAGATAAAGAAGGAACATATGAGATAGAGTAATTTTATAAGGATCAAAACTATGAAGCGGAGTTAGACTCTTAATGCAAAGCCATAGTGAGGAGTCCGGAGTTCAAATGTTTTTTTTACCATATAAGGGTGAAGTATGACACACGGGGGGTCATTACAAAAAAAATATGGAATCAGTACAACAACGAGGGAATCCCTATCTGAATTGGATGGGACCCATTAGGAGATTTATCAAAAGTTACACTTTAAAGGTGTTCTTTTCGAAGGCAGATAGACAAGTACCATATTTTCTTAACCACACACTCTATATGACAACTTTGATTAAAGGGATTATTTTCCCTAAGGCATTAATGGATCAAGGAGAATTTATCACTATCATGCACATCAACACCCTATATGAGACATGCATCTCTCAAGACAAGATAGTGCCTGTACCATTGATGATTTTAGGTTTTAAGAATGCAGGCATGCAATCACTTGGCTATGTGAATGTGGGAATCAAGATGGGGAACTTCACTTCCTATATTAAATTTCATATAATAACACTATTATGATCTAAAAGCTTCGTATAGGGTGAGTGTGGATCCACACTCATGGGATAGTTCCCTCCACATATCATCAATGTGCCAAAGGAAAAAGAAAGGTGGAGGAGCTAGACAAGGCCCCTCGAACATGCAAGAAGATCGTCCTCCCGGATGAAAAAGTTATATACCATTTATAATGGTCTACACGGGCGACGTTCTGTGATGCATCAACCCGACACCCAAATGTTTCATGGTAGATGAGGTACATATTATAGAGCATGTAGATGTACCTAAAAAAGTTCTCGGATGCATGTATGATAGTCTAAGAGTGCAGCTATAGGAGATGTAAGAAATAAACTTGGGTTTAGAATGGGAGGAAGGTAGACCCATTCTAATTTCCAAGGGGTTGGAGTCAAAGAAAAATGAAGAGATCATTAGCCTGCTAAAAGAATTCATGGATGTGTTTGCCTGGAAATATACAAAAATGCTTAGGATAGATCTGGAGGTGAGCTCCCATAAATTGAATGTTCTTACAAGGCTCTACTAGTAAGGCAATCCACTCATGCGTATAAGCTAGTGCTAGACCTCAAGATGATGGCTGAGGGTTAAAAGTTTCTAGCAACAGGGTTCATCACACCCATTTAACACCCGATATAGCTTTCCATTATTGGCACTACACAATTTTGGCTATTTTGTAACTAATAGATTATTTAATTTGTAAGTGTTTATAACACTTATAAAATTTACAACGGTTTTGGACACTTACAAATTTTGTAAGTGTTCAAAACTGTTGTAAAATTTATGATTTTATTATTTCCAAAGCTAAAAGGGTAACATAATCTTAAAAAGTGAAAATACCATTTTGCCTCCCTTGTCTCAATTCTCCTTCCAAACTAAAGCCGAAGAGTTTCCTTCAAACTGAGACAGCGGACCAAAATTGCAAACCAAAATCACACTTCGATTCGGGTAAAACCTAATCTCATATTTTTTTCAATCAAAACCTAGTCTCAGATTCAGGTTAAATCCAATTTTGATTCTTTAAATTCTCATACGTTTTTTTTTTCCAATTGACAGATATCTCTCTCTGATTCTTCTAATACATGTATAACTCCGTGTGTTTGTGATTCTTCCTATATATATATGCGTATATGTGTGTGTGTGTGTGTATATATATATATACACACACAAATATTGATGTGTGTGTAAACATATAGTTATGCATGTGTAAATATAAGTCTGTAGTCTGTATAATCATCTATAAATGTTATAGGTACAAGAAATGTGTTTAGATTATTGTTTTAATTTTTATTATTAGGTTTATATTATTTAAACGAACTTATATGTTGAATAAACTAATAAACCCTAACATAGATGAATATGTAAACAATGAACATACTATAAAGATTAATAAGTATACTATTATTCTGTAAGTTAGGTCTGATCTATTATTGTTTGATTATTTGGTTTACAAATATTCTTCACTCCTTTACCATTAATTACACACGTTATATTTAGTGCCTTTAATTGATGTACAATAATTGTAACATATCTTGTTCCACTGGGGTTTATCTCACCCTAATTCATTTGTGGAGTGATTGATGATAACAAAGACATCGATGTACTTGATCGTGAACTTGATGTAGAACTCATTATTCAGTGGACTTTATTTTTCTATGCCTTAATAACTTATGTTTCAACCCATTTGTTTATGAAATTGTTATCGACGTATAGGGGAAAATATGTCTTATTTCACTCCAGTATATGCAAGAAAGTTATGACCACTTTGTGTTTTTTGAGTTGTTCCACAGAACACTTTATTGGTTTGCATTGTTCTTTTAATATTTATCCCAAAATTTTGTATATTCTTACAGATTATTGAACATTCTTGGCAACACATTTTCTCTAATTTCCTACCACGGTCAGGTTCTCGATACAACAACAATGCTCGGGGCTATACTCTTAAGGTACAATGGGAGTGGTGGTGAGATCGGATTTGACACTTCTCCATGGCCAGTGGTAATGCCTATGTGCCTAATATGGAGATGACCAAGTGGTTTGATACCAACCAGTAAGTTTTTATGAAACCACTCCCATTAATTTAATGCAAACAAAGATAACTAATAATAGGTTGTTCATGTTTTGATACATCCATTTTACTATGCACAAGTTGGGACCTGATTTGATGTTTTCATATACTTCCCACAAGGAAGTGAACTAATACAAGGATGCTAAGGCGGTATGTGAATGTTTTTCAATTGTTGACCTTTAATTAGTTGTCTTATTGGACATGATCACTAAATCCGATGTCAAAAATTAAGAATGAATATGTCTCGTACTCAATCCCCAATGGGTTTGAGTGTTCTTGTTGTGGGTGATGATAACTATACTCCTATACAATATAAGATCAATATTTGTTCCCGATGAATCTATAGTAAGCTTAGAAACATGGGTGGTCATTGGATTTTTTTAGAAAAAAATTCAAATATAATAATTTGAGGAATTACGACTTTTAACATAGTTTTACGCCACGAGTCATAAGAAAGGCTCTCATGCAATTAAACATTGGATAATAACTACTATATCTTATGTTTTTACGGTAAAAACAATCTACTACTAATGAACTCAATAATTTAGTGAAACTCTTGATATCTTTGAGGCATGATTATATGGTGTTTGCTTAAACTATAGCCTATGATAGTCAGGGATCACCTCAATCTATTTTGCTTATCTGCTTTTGTTATATTCGAAACCAAAAAGAGAAGTAGAATATGTGGCTAATGCTTGAATTCCTTTTATGCAAAAGAAATATAGTCCATTGTTAGATGAAGAGGGGTATAACACTGTCCTAACCAATTCCTAATAGAAGAAGTTAAATGAAGGAATTAGGAAGTAAAATCAAGCTCAAGATGGTTATAATTTGAGAAGTTCTTCTTCCACTTGCAAATGAAGTTGATATACTGTAATATAATGTGAGTGAGTAATCCTCATTCTAAAAATATGCTCAATACATTAGCTATGTAATATTGACCAGAGATTCTTTGTGTTGTTGAACCCGAGGTGAGTTTCAACGTGTTCTTTATGAGATTTTCCAAAGTCATGGTTTGAAGCTACTTTGTGTCAATAATAGGCAAGGTTTATTCCATAATTTGTGGATCTTATAGTCTGAGAGAATCAACTAGCTCTCAATTATTAATATCTCCCCTCAACAAATAACTTTTGCTTATAAAATTGAGGGAAATATGTATTATTTCACTGTAGTATATTCTTCCACTGATTAGGTGACCAAAAGAAAGCTGTGGGATGAATTTGATATGATTAGTAGCCAAATTTCAGAGCCTTAGATGTCTATTGGAGATTTTAATCGTGTGAGAGGTGACCATAAATGAAAAGGTTCTAGATTCACATGTACTCATACCTCTGCATACATCAACAACATGATTAATTATAGTCAGTTTGCTGAAATTGACACTAAAGGCTTCTTTTTCAGATGGAAGAAAGCTAATTTTATGGATGGAAATTAGCACTAACGAAGTGAAATTATGGAAGCTTTGGAAACATTCATGTCAACCTTATTTAAGAAAAAGAGAATTTGTCCAAAATCCAGCAGGAGATTGAAAATTTGGGTCATTCTAAAGAATACTGGCCTTATTAATTATGTAATTCCTAATCTTATATTTGAAAATGATAATAATTTTTTTAAATCATTACCTCATTTCAAGTAAATCAAATCCACTATGTCCTCTATGGAGTCTTCTGATGCTCTAGGCCCTAATGGATTTGGGGGATTTTTTTACCTAGAATGTTGGGACATTGTTGGTACAGATGTGTGCAAGGAAATTTCTAGCTTCTTTATCCAAAAATAGTTGCTTCCTGGATTCAACCTAAATTGAGTAATCATATTATTGTATTGTTTAAAGGTCCCTCCGTTTTAGCACTTTAAAGCAGGTACCTGGTTAAGAAAAGTGTTGAGATATACGTTCATAGACTTTTTGAGTGATACATAGGTAAAGTTTTTTTTCCCTGTTCAGTTTTATATATGCTTAGTGTAAAATTTAATATATTTTTAATGATCTTGATTTAGAATATTAAGGAATTTGGGGTTGATTTTGATCATTGATGGCAGAGATGATTGGGCCAAGGTTGTACGGTTGCTGTAAAATTCATAAATTTTTTGAATGTTAGACATCATTAACAAAAGGTATGTAATTTGACAAAAGTTTGAATTATTTTTCATTAGTGTAGTCTATTTTTTCCTTCTAATTCTGATTAGGGTTCAAAATATGACAAAAGTTTTATATTTCCTTTTATCATGTTTTTTTGGATAAATAATGGAGCAGAATCTAATCAAACTATGTATTAGTTATGGCCAAGTTAGTTATAATTAGACATCCCATTAGAATCCTTTGTTTAAAACTTTGTATCATAAGAATTTCGTTATTTTATACACTATACATGAAATCCATATTAATGCATACAAAATAAAAACCGTGATTCGGTAAATCATTACCCTTGTTTTGCTTAATTACATTATAATGCACGCATGGCATGGCATGGGAATGGTTACAAAGTTATAAGGGGAAAAAAGTTTGGATATTTGGTTAGTTATAAATATTCATAAATTTTTTTATGTCTTGTCACATTAATAGTGAAGGAATATTGATTATAATCAGAGGTAAACGATTGCGAACATCATCGGGTACTAGTAATAAAGAAGATCTCCTTCTTCCTGACACATCAAGGTATCATTCATTTATATTTGAAGAAGATGCTTTGCATTATATTATATTGCTGGAATATTATTATATAAAGAATGTAACATTCGCGCAATTGAGTCGTGTTTTGCATGGCAACTGAATATCCTGTACCTGTTTAATGAGAAATAAGCTGTCTTTGCTTAGTTCTTTTCTTGGACACCCATGCTGAAATTTGGAGTTTCTTTGTCTCTTTTAAGAAATAAGCACGACAAGGGCTTGTATTGAGCTAAACTTATCTAAAGAGAGAATCAAGAATGTGTGGATAGGATGTGGGGAAGGAGGATCCTGGCAAGAAATTCAGTACAAAGAAATCCCCTTATATTATAAGTTCTGCTACAGAAATGGTCATGAAATTACCCTATAACAAAATACCAAAGTAAATAAGGCAGAGCCAATCCTCTATATGTCAAGAAAATTGATATCACAGCAGTGGATTTTCACATAACTACTGAGCAAAAAATAAAGCCTCACCTACCTAATTTGGCCTTGTCCATAATTCTCAAAAAGCCCTTGAGGAGTACACTAGTAGGTAGAATATTAGAAAATGAAAAAAGTGATTACTAAGAATCTCAATTATGTGGATACAAACCTGATGATAATTGGACTCGGGGACTCAACTGACACTTTAGATGACACAAGTATCATTATCAAGTCTGCTAAAAACAGGACATGGATTTCTTCTACTCACAGTCATAATGCGACCACTGAACCCGATCTGATCAACCTTATAGCATCTGATGGAACCACTATAACTTATACTTATTCAACTTTGCTCAGCCTGATTGGGCCACTCACCAGATATCTGGTAGCATCACTAATCAACCCCAACTAGTCACTGATCATGAGTTGATTCAGGCCACTGTTTTTTATCCCTACCACAGATATTGAATTGTTTATAACCTTTCCTAAACTATTGACTTCCTTTCCTCCTAAACACTAATGGGAAAAATAATAGCAAAGTATTGAATTTATCCCCTCGAAAAATATCAGTTGCATCAAAAGTTCTTGTCCACAATCCTATATTGATGTCCGTTAAAAGTTCTTGCATGAGATACTAAATTATGAGGTCACATTGTTTTGATTTTGAATATTTTGATGTGAATTTTAATGTTGGGTTTTGTTTTTGTTTTTATTTTTTCAAATGATGCATACTTGTTATAATGTTACTGGAGTCATATTTATCTTTGCTTTCTTTTTGTCATATGTTCTTCATTGATGCGAAGAACTTTATAGTTACATTTTGTTTTTACACATTGTGTGTTACTAAGATTTGTTTGTAATTTATACTAATGCACACATGTGTAATTCGTCCCCTAGGAGCGCATGCTAGTGAATGGTAGTTTAGGATAAGGAAGGGACAAGGACAACTTTTATTATTTTTGTGTTTGTAAAGTTTAGGGATGTAGCTGTAATGTAGGAGTTATATTACCACTAGTCTTTATCTTTCCTCTTAAGTATTTGATTTTGTTGAGTTAGTAGGTTCATTACTAGCCAACCCTCCTTTAGCTGCAATTTAAAAGGGTAGCCTTATTTTGTAAAGATCATTTTAATAATGCATCTCGATTCTAGAATTTCTTTGTGTTGATTTCTATTGCGTGCTCCCACAATTTCTACTAAAAGTGGTACCAAAGTGGGTTTTCTCGTGGAGTTGTGTTGTTTTATGTTCAAAACAAACGCAATTGCAAAAACACACAAGATGATAGAATCGGAATAAAGGATGGAAATGATTGAGAAAATGATGGAGGCAGTTCTACAACATACCATTGCCGTTTGAGAAGCCTTTATCCGGGGTTAAGAAATCAGGTTCTATCTCTTATGCACACGTGCAAACATTTTAAGGTCTGTTTATATTATCTATATACATATATGGGTCATGTTTGGCTTTCACCCGTGTAAGAATAAGAGTATCTACACCCGTTAATTTTTTTTTTTCAGATTCATATTTCCTTGAATTTCAACCATTATAATAAATAATCATGTCACATTGATTATGAATTCCAAAAATTAAATTGATCTGATGTGTATACGAGGGCCCCGTGGATATAGTTGTATTATGTTAATTAAATATTTTCATTTTCATGTTCTTTTTAGGTTATATCCTTATTTAGTGTTAGGACGTTCACTAGAGGTTAGTATTCCGTAGAAATATTTTATAGTGTGCCCTCCTTAGTCTTTTTTACTTTCTAGGGTGATTGTGGCTAACAAGATAACTTAGCCCACAAATGAGGCCTTCGGAGAATCATTGCATTTACGAGAAACCTTTAATTCTAAATTGTGTGTATTATGGTCAATAATAAGTCAATTGAAGTCTTGAATTATTTAGTTACATACCACAGGGCGTAAAACTTCTTATGTTTTACACCAGTGCAAGGGGATTTCCCTGTACACACGTATTTAGTATTAAGGACAAACTTTTGTTTGAAGTCTGTGAAAGGAATCTGATTTTTTGCGTCATTAACTTCAGCATATCCATAAATTTTATGTTTTCACTTTAGTACCTTCATAATTTCAACATTTCGACTTTAGTACCTCCATAATTTCCACACAGGAAGCTTTTAAGGGGGAATTATGGTGGTTGCGTGATTCTCAAGGGAAGCCACCAAGTGTGCTGGGGTCTTGGCCTTCGAGAGCTATCACTTTACTCGATAACCACGATACGGGCTCAACTCAGGTACTTATTTGTCTCATTATTTCTCAATTTTTCCTAGAAATCAAGCTCATGTCCCTCGAGTAGTGTCTTTTTTCACCTAAATTTATTTCATTTTTGCAGGTGCCTTGGCCTTTTCCCAGAAATCATATCATGGAAGTAGATAAATTTCTCTTTTGTTTAGATTGTATTATCATCTTCGATAATTTGAATAGATTTCACATGCCATATTTCTTATTGAAAATTTATGAGAAACAATTCGGTTAATAGCAAGGAAAACCACTACACTGCAATTCTTGTTAACCAATATATAAATAACTTTTTGGTTATGTGTCCTTGTAATGGTAACTTTAAAAAATGTGATGGATGAAGCCTCTATAACCATGTCACTTTCCTGATAAATATTCTTTGGCTTCACTATTCTCGTGTGGACTAAAAAAGTATTGAAATCGCCTAAGTGTCGAAAATTGTAATTTTTACGCGTGGATAGCCATACCCTTGGTCTTGAAAAAACATTTCAAAATTTTTTTGGATTGTCATTTTTCTAGTGTTTATCTCAATTTCATTAATGCTTCTATTAAGGGAATGGAATGCATAAACTACGAGTTCATTGTGGATGCAGGATATTGGAGAGAGAGAAGGTGGTGGTAGCATTAATAGTGATGACATTGGAGACTATGGCATTGAGATGGCGGGTTTTTGTTTTGGTTTGTGTTTTTTATTTAATGTAACATTATTAAGTTTTGATTGTTTTAGTACATTTTGTAACGATTTAATAATAATAATTATTATTGCATTGATGTGTTTATTGATGAATATGTAGTAGAAATGCAAAGTTTTGATTCTTGCCAAGAATTTGCTTCCTTTTGTCAATGCGAGGGTGACATTTGATGGATAATTTTTTTTAATATTTAAATTTATATAAGGTTTCATAACAGTTACAAAAAGAACATTTTTCCTTACATATTACTATTTGTAAGTGTTTTGAATAGTTACAAAAAAAAATCATTTGTAAGTGTTTATAACCGTTATAAATTAAAAATGCTTGCTGAATTTTGCATGTGTTTTGAACAATTGCAAATGAAAATTTTGTAAGTGTTTAAAAAATTTGCAAAAGTTAATGTGCAATTAATCAGAACACTTGCAATTTTTTCTATAACTGTTTTCGGAAATGGATATGTGTTTTCAATAAACACTTACAAATGACATTTGTAACGGTTTTGAACACTTGCAATATTTTTGCAACACGCCGATTTGTAAGTGTTTTCAAAACTCACAGATGGCATTTGTAAGTGTTTAAAACACTGATAAATCTCTTGTTTTCGTACATGTGGAAAAGAAAGACACCTGTCAACTATGGATTTTCATGGACTTTCGTGAGTTGAACCAAGCCTGTCCAAAGGATGAATTTCCATTGCCCACTATTTACAGCTTAATAGAAGCTATCATGGGTCATGAAATCTACAGTTTCATGGATGGATATGTTGGCTATAATAAAATCATAATGGATCTAGACAATGCAGAAAATACTTCCTTTCGCACACCATTAGGAAATTTTTTCTACAAGATCATGTAATTCGAGCTAAAAAAATGCAGGTGCCATGTACCAGCCTACTATAATGGCAATATTACATGATTTTTTTCATGACAAATTGGAGTTATACATGGATGAGCTAGTGGTGAAATCAAAGAAGGAGAGCAAGCACATTTAAGACCCGAGGTGGGTGTTTGAAAAGTGCCATAAGTATAAGATGAAATGAACCCTTCAAAATATGCTTTTGGAGTAATAGCTAGAAAGTTCCTGGATTTTGTAGTGAACCGACAAGGGGTGCTAGTAGACGAGGAAAAGAAGAAGGCCATCCTACTGATGCCACTGCCAAAGAGCCAAAGGTAGCTTAAAATGTCTTAAGGAAGGTTTATTATCTATGAAGATTTATACCAGCACTAGCAAAGGTGACCTACCCGTTCTCTCCGTTGATGAAGGAAAAATCCAAATGGGTTTGGTGAGATGCACAGAAGAAGGCCTTTGAGAAAATTAAAGAGATATTAGCATCATTTTGGTACTACCAGAGGTGGGTGCATTACTACTGCCCTACCTGACTTTGACAAAGAGGTCCATAGGAGCCTTGCTTGCCCAAGAGAGAGTAGGGGTGGAGAAGCCCGTTTACTACTTGTCGCATGTAATTTTGAGCACCGAAACCGTATGAACTAGCATGTAGAGGAACTACTTACTTTTGGTATTTATTTCCCAGAATTGGAGGCATTATTTAATAGACTTAACAATACATATCATCACTAAGTATGATCCTATCAAGTACCTTCTATCACGAACAATCTTGGTCGGAAGAGCAGCGAGGTGGTTCTTGATTTTTTTTAGTATGATTTGAAGTGTTTGGATCCAAAAACTATCAAGATTAAAGTCATAGAAGATCTGTTGGCTCACTTCCCAAGCCAGAGTTTTGAGTCTCTGAGCGAAGAATTATCGGGAGAGAATTTCCAATCCCGCTTAGCTGAGGAAATAGAAGAATGAAAGATGGAGTTTCCTGTGCCCAAGAGACTGGTGGAAAAGGTATTATTATCTCCAATGGGATGGAGAAGATCACCCTGTCCTTTAAGCTTGACTTTAAATGTTCAAATAATGAGGCTGAGTATAAAATTCTCATTCTGGGATTGTTGGAGGCACAGAGGATAGGCATTAGAGTGTTATGCTTACGAGGGGACTCCAACTTGGAAGTAAAACAAATTAATGGGGAGTTCGACCTCAAGATTGCCAACTTGTCATCATAAGGGTCCATCATCCCAAAATTGCCGAGTCAGTTCTTGAAGATCACCATTAAGAGTCATGCTCTCACAATGAACAAACATCAGATGAACTAGCCACTATAGCCCAGAAGTTAAAAATGGATGAGCTAGAATACACCGTAATGGTACGATGAAGAACTATGCCTACCGCAATCAAGTCTTTATTTCCCAGTGAAGAATCGGAGGATTGGAGGTCCCGATAGTAAAATAGTTGGAAACCTAAGAAAGGAACAATGAAAATGTCTGAGTTGCAAACTACCATATACTTTGAGGGCATCTCTATTTAAAGAGCCTGGGGATTTTTGTCCAGATGTGTCATAGAAGAATAGGCCAAAAACATTCTAGCAGCAATGCATGAAAAGAATTGTGGGGGTACAGACATACCCCTTTATTGTTGGTTTTAGCGTCGGGGGGGGGGGGGGGAGGGGAACTACTATTGTACCACCCTAAGCATGGAGGCCACTCATCTGTAATAAGGCTACTTTAAGTGCTAGACCTAGTTCGATCACTAAGCTGAGGCCAATTTTGTAGAAGTGTTTGAAGATTAAAGGACACCCTATATAGCATACCTATAGGATAGAGAGCTGCCAGCAGAAAGAGCATATGAGATCTACCTAACGCAAAGAGTTTCTTTCTTCTATCTAGTTGAAGGGGAGGTCTATAAGAAAGGATATAATGAGAAGGCAGCAAAGTGTGTGGCCAAGGGAGACATAGAAAGAGTACTTAGGGAGGTACATTATCCCTCTTATATGGGAGGTGCCAAGTTTTATGATCATGTGATGGCGCTGGGGTATTGAGGGCCCATGATGGAGGCTCACTCTATCAGCTACATAAAGAAATGCAGGTCCGACCAAGTACATGGCAACATGGTGAATGCCCTCGTAGTAAGTCTTCAAATCCTAGTAACCCCTTATCCCTTCAATACTTGGGCATTTTATTTGGTCGGAAAGATCAACCTAGCCTCTCATGACAAGACTTTAATCCTTGTTGTCACAAGGCTGTACACCAAGTGGGTAGAAGCCATCCCTCTAAGTAGAGTTATTGCTCAGGTGGTGACCCAATTCATTAGGAAATATATCATATGAAGGTTTGATATCCCTAAGATGATCTTGAAAAATAATAGGAAGTAGTTTTTATGCAAGGAGATGGGTCCCCTGACCGATAAATACAAGATTTTGCACAACAGTTCAACAATCTCATACTCGAAGGGCAATGTCCAGGCAAAGGCCACGAACAAGACACTGAATAACATTATGAAGAAGATGCTTGAGGATATGCCTAGAGCTTGGGATGAAAAGGTACCGATGGTTCTGTAGGCCTACAGATATTCAAAGAGGAAGTCGATAGGGTTTACTCCATTCTTGCTAGTCTATGGGACCGAAGTTGTCCAACTGGTGGAACTAGAAGTACCCTCAACTAGGATTGCCTTTAGAAACGAACTCATACCAGATCCTTAGCATGTGCAGTTAGAGGAATTATATGAGCATAGATATAAGGCCAAAGAAAATTTCAAAGTCTACACCCAGAAGCTGTCTAGGGCTTACGAGAACCTAGTTAATCCTAGGGAGTTTCAAGTAAGGGAGTTAGTCTTACGTGCATCCACTCACCATTTTTGAAGTATGTTAGCATCTAAGTTCAATCCTAATTCGAAAGGCCCTTTTGTCGTGTGAGGGTAGGCAAAGCGGGTTACCCACCAAATATCTGAAGTTGAGAGTGAATGCCTCTAATCTAACTATAAGTGGTTGAAAAATTACTATACCTAGTTCTCACTAAGTTTCATTTCTTTTGAGTGTTTGAATGGCCTACTCTAATATAGAATTGTTTTTTGTCAAGAAAGTCATGAGCAAAGATTTGTAAACAATATACAGTACAAAATAAATGAATACATGTTATTTTGATCATTACTTGATAATTTGTGCATTATTTATTTACCTACTTTATGTGGTGGGTACACCAGATTCATGCCTTCTCTTTCTTAAAAAAAGAATAGTAACACTCTTTACTAGACTAGAAGAGGATCCATGAAAAAAGGAACTTTCCTCATTATACATGTGTGTGTGTGTGGGGGGGGGGGGGGGGGGGGGGAGGGGGGAGTAAATCCATCCTATAGGTAAAGTATAGTGAGAAAAGTCCCTAGAGATACAATAGTTTAACTATTTCCAAAGGCCAACAGGAGATCATCCTCCAAATTTTTTTTTTTTCGAAACTACAGATTTATAACCTAAATAATAAGTTCTAACCTCTGTTCTCAAGAGAGTAAGTTTTACTTGCTAGTTTATATGAAAATGTGAAGAAGGGGGTCTACCCACTCTCTAATGTGGAGATTTTCAAAAAATTCATAATTAAAAAAATTCTCAAGTTAAGGTTTAGAACAAGGACCCCACAAACCAGGGGAAGCTTTAGTATAAAGAAATAATTATTCTCGTTGGTGGGTTTATTTTTTTATGTGTTTGAAAAGGAGAAGGAGGTCACCCTACTCCAAGATATTCACTAAAAAATTATATACATGCGAATACCCCACGGTTAGAGGGGCAACTCTAAAATGATAAGTTTCCCAGATCATTGGCAAGTGCACCACAGAACACAGGGCAATTCTAATTGAAAAAATGCTAACAGTAAATAGAGCAGGTCATAGTAAACAGATGCCAAAAGCATAACAAAGGCAAGGAATGAAAAGAATGAATGGAAATAAATTAATAGTTTTAATTAATATTAAGTAGACTTTTACATGTATGGAAAGAAAGAAAAGTACAAGGTAGAGTCTACATATCAAGATAATCTATCAATTAAATAAAACAAAAAAAAAATCCTTCCATGAGTGCATATCTACATTAGATGGGCTGTCCTCCTCAATAAACTGTTCCTCCAACCTGTCCATCCTGGCATCGTTCTCAGTATCACTAGCCAAAATCTTGTCCAACTTGCCCTAGAGCGACTGAATTTGACCCCTGATCCCAGTAGCCTATGTCGGATGCTGCTAAACACTAGACTTCTTAGAGAGGTAGACTAGTTAAAAATGATAGACCTTATGTAGATCGTGGAGAGCCTGAAGAAATAAAGAAGTCCTGGCGCTGGTCAAATCGACAAGAGGAGTAGACAAAAAATCATAGATGTGATTAGAGAGGGCCTTCAGATTTAAGAGAGTAAATCTATCAATGTTAAGCACATTTTGGGACATGAAAATCTCCGGATTATGCTCAATGATGATCTCCAGAACTTCTCACTCATGGGTCCTAAACTTAGATGTCAATATCATCTACCTCAATATCATCATAACCTATGTTCCTTGAGCTTTCAAAGAGTTAGAGATGAATTCTCGCTAGAAGAAGCAACACCATCCGAGTGAGTGGCCTCAAAACTATGATCCTCCTCATCAACTGCCTCGACAGGCTCACTCAAGGGATCCTAAAAATAAGAAACATAGAGATGATAAGTCATAGAAATAGAAAGATGAAAACTGAATGACTTTTTCTAAAAGTGAAGAAAAAAAAATACAAAGCTTGCCCTAAGCTCAGAGGGGTAAGTATGCTATTGCCAAAGCAAAAAAGTCGTGCCTGACTCTAGATGCCGACCTAACAGAGAAAAGGCAAAGATAACAACAATATACTTTTCCACCATTAGAAATAAAATTTTTAAGAAATAACAAAAGTAAATTAGGTATGATAATTTAATACATGAGGAGTGTGCAATATAGCACTCTCAGCATGTTTCACTGAACTAGGAACAACTGTCACACTAACCTAAAAACAAAGATACATGGGTGTGAGGGTGAGCACACTTGCATAGAAAAAGAAAGAAGAAAAGGGGAAGTAGAAAAGAGAACAATGTATGACAATATAATACCTCTCTCACAGCGGCTTCCCTAAGATGTTCTACAGTTATCGAAATAGTTGCATCACTAACCTAAAAACAAGGAAATAGGTAAATATTAGCGAACACTTTGGAAAGAAAAGGAAAGTTTGAAATGTATGATATACTAAGTGTTTACCTGGGAAATTTCATCTGAGACACTAGTCAGAGGTCCCACAGTGACTAGGATAGTAGCAGTGCTAACATGAGGCTCAAGATATGAGTTCTGCAGATAGAGGGACCATATTTATAAATATGTCAGATAGACTTAAAGATTCTTGCGCATAAAATAAAAGGAGAGAAGTCTAAGCAAAATGAACTAATATGTGCAAAGGATTACCTGGGGGAGTCACTGTCCCAGAATTCACAATAGGTCTCACCGATAATGGGACCTCAACCATACTATCTTGATGGTAAGAAAAATTAGAGAATTTTTAGCAAAAGAGTGGCATAGAAAAATATTTTCTCATACAAGGTATACATAGTAACAGTGGGGTCATCTCCACAAGAGTCAACACATGATCTACGGGTGATGCCTCAATAGTGATAGCCTAAAAACCAAGAAACGAATAAAAGTCATCATAGAACATTAGAAAATGTAAAAAATTAAGTGGTACAAAAGAGAAATATACTACCTAGAGGGTCACCTCCGTAGTACTCATAGTAGGACCCAAGGATGAAGGGGTCTCATTAATAATAGTGTAAAAAGGAAAAGGATACAAATTTTAACAAATTCCTTGTATAGTGAAGAAAAATGTACATACATGTCTTAAAGTTGAATGAAGTAGATAACAAAAGAGGCACTATGATGGTGTTTTAACCATATCAGTGGAAGGAAGAGCCTCAATAATTGCATGGGCCACTGGAGAAGTAGCTGAAGAAGTGGCCAATGATATGGCACCATGGCGAAGATAAACCAAAAATAGACAACGACAAGTCATGAGAATAAAATTTCAGCGATAAATAAAAATAAGTCAAGAATGGAAGAATTCAAAAAATACTTGAACTCCTAAAAGGGAAAAAGGATGAAGGGTAACCACTGGAATGTCTAATGCAATAGTAGTGGAATGTTCACCACAAGATTATTAGAAATAAACACAAACTAAGGAAATAGTTGATCCTAGTAAGGATGAGTAGTACTTAAGAAGAGGTGATAGCCTATGAAATAGGCTCATTGAAAGCGATATTAATGATCGACTGAGATGGAAAGGGGGTATATGTGGGTCCTGTTATCAATGGGCATACAAACCCGGGGGATAAATTTCCTCCCAAAAGGAGATAAGTCTGGAATAGTAACATTAGTGAGCAATACCGTCCCCCCAGTATTGGAAGGGATACGTAAAGACGAGCCCTGTAAGGATAAAATACAAAAGCAAGAGAGGAACTGTAAGTTTCAATCACACATAAAAACTTAGAGAGAAAAAGATGCAAAAAATGAAGAAATTCAAATACCTCCGTTAGTCCATCTGAAGAACTATCCACTATAGAAGAAACAAGTAGTGAGGAAGTACAATTATGAGGAATGGTCCTCTATATGTACATATAGAAGAATACATGAAAAAATGTCTAAGAGGCAACCAGTTAGAAGGTCTTCAAAGTGTTAATTCTTACCTAAACAGAATGAGAAGACACAAAATAAGTGCTCGTAGCGGTAGGAAACACAAAAGAAATATGTAAAATGCAAAAAAGAATTAAGCTACGTCGGTAAAGTATTATAAAAACAAAAAAAAATAGAGTTAGTTGAATAAGAGGATGTAATGAACCTCTCTAGCCAGACTCAGAGAAGAAATGAGGATGTAATTCCTTCATCTCGAAAATGTGCTCAGATAAGAGGATGAGGCGAGGGATCATCCATCTCAATAAAAGAAACCTTTAAAGTATCATGAGAAAAAATTAATCAGACGAAAGCTACGAAAGTCAATAAGATAAAATGTCAAGCAAAGAAACTCAGGAGAAAAACTTACAGCAATTAGGCGAGTGCTCTTCCCATATGGAAGATGTCCACTGGTAAGACAAGTGGTGAAGGGAGAATATATCATAGTGTCCTCTCTGGAAGACTCCCTCAAAACTAGTAAGAAAGTTGAAGCGTCCGGACAATGTTCACTATAAAGGTCTATATCACTCACATCATTTAAAGAGGAACTATTATCATCATAGGAAGGGGTGCTTCCCTACTCAACTAGTTCCTTTGTATATGAGCGAGAAGGGGAACAACACGTGAAACCTCACGAGATCCAGTTTCACTAAGTAAAGAGAAGTTAGATATAGTACCTTAAGTAACATGAATAAAAGAGATATGAGGCTCCCGAGTAGACAACCCTAAGGCTTCATAGCCTTAATTGCGAGCATTTTTATAGGTCTCCTCCACCCCTACATCATTAGTGTCAGAATTCCGATCTAGTGTAGGAGAAAGAGAAATAACTTCACCACCAACTTTCATCTTCTTTTTGCTTACTCTGATCCTCATTGGTGAAGGAGGAGAAGCAGGGGAAGCAACATGAGCAACAACGGAATCAGGAATGAAATTTAACATATCAGTGTCAGGATGCTTCCTTCGAGAAGTAGCTTGAGCTTTGGCCTTTCCCATACCTTTTTCCTTAATCGATTATGGATCAGGATGCTAGGAATATATGGATTCTTCGAGTAGGAGCCTTACCAGGGTTAGAGTGACTTACTCAATAGGGTCTTCACAGTGGTGCTACGATGCCACAACTTTCTCCTAGTCTTTTTCCCCAAGTACTTGTCATTATTAGGGATTTTGGTAGGGATGGTTTTGCAAGCGATATCCTTTACACAATTTTAAATGAGGCTCACCTGCCTCTGCCACAAAATGATCTAGAGGTGAGTGAAAGAAGGAAGGTAGTCAAGATGAGGGATAAATAAACCACTCAAATGCTAAACCTTATGGAGCATCTCCTCGAAAGTAAAGTTTGCACAAGCCTCAATGTTTAACTCCGAAGGGGGAAATGTTCGAAGGATAAGAGGGGGAATGAGCACCCTGATCATACCCAAATTGCCTCCTAAATTTCTCAGATTGATAAAATTCAACACTTTGACCTAGCTCAGTCAAGGAAGGAAGAGTACCTAGGATGAACATGTCCATCACAGTGATATGTTGGTAGGAAGGAATAACTTTTACGTTTTAGGGATAGTAGAAAGTACCCCATATCTTGAGAAGGATGCCCAAGTAAATGTGCCACCAGCACGTTTGCAGTAGGGACGGAAGTAAAATTAATCAACATTTTTAATCAAAGACCCCAAATAGTTCCTTAAGTACTTTTTATGCCACCTAGTAATTTAACCAGCATCACTATGATAGGCCCTCGCTTTTGGGGTAAAGTTATGGAAGTGCTCGAACAAGAAAGCCATCAAAATAAAAGAATTGGTAATTTTAGTGGCATCATGATGAGCACAAGACCTCTCAACATCAATATGAGCATGATCCAACTAAGTGTAAATAGACCCAAGAGTCAAAGTTGCGAGGAGAATATCCATCCCTTAATCAAGACTTATTGCCAATCTGAATAACAACTCACGAGGGGAGTGCTCTGGTCTTTGAGGGAATAAAAACCTACTTAATAAAGTGATGAAAAAATCTGCTAAGTGTGAGGGGTAGTTGATCTTTGGGCCCTCTAGACTCCTTGTCACCCTTCTCAAAGTCTCACCCATGGGAAGCTACCCGAAATCCTTGAACCAGTATCTTTACCACTTGGCCAAAGAATTTTTGGTAGTACTAGTCAGACGAATAGATATATACTTAGAACACTCACTAGGAGATGAATGAAGCTCTTCTATAATCTCATATATAAGGAATTTTTTTCCATTTAGTCCCTAGTTCCTAATTTACATCGTGTATAGCGTATCCCGTTCCAACCATCGAAGTTATTCATGTTCACACTTTAAAGAAGACGGATACGGATATTAATCATCTTCAATAAAGTTCTACGACGAGATGTAATTTAGGTAGGGATTTATTTTTGTGTTACTTATATTTTTTACAAATTATTGGGATACTTTTCTAAAATGTTTTATTTCAAAATGAGGCATTTTTTAAACTTAATTTTTTTTCTGAGATACCCGTAGGCAGACATTAAAAAATCATTTCTATCGTTCAAACGACATTGCTATGTTGTTTAAATGACATTAGCCTCTCGTTAGATAGGTCGTTTGATGCCCAAGGTCTCATATGGATCAAACGAGAACGTACAATTGTATGTTTTAACCGGTTATTAGTAAGGTCGTTTGAAAGGACTTCAAATGACATCACGTAGTAGTTCAAACGACCTTATGATCTTGTTTAAACGAGATTCCATCGCCTTAACTTTTTTGTTTGCCTATAAAAACTTGTTTTGTGAGGCTTTTTGATTAATAATTTTTGTTTACGTAAACTGTATAACAACTGCATAATAGACTTCCCTTTTTAGGGAAAATTTCTGTTTTCATTCACACAAAAAAATTCCAATTACTTTTGTGAATCTTCTTTGGAACCCAAAAACTTTTGTAACGTAGTTATTCTTGTGGAGTGTTGTCTCTACTCCTGATCTTGGGGATACTCGAGGGTATTTACTGCTGAAGGATGAACTACGATTCTTATAATTCTCATGAAAATCATTGCTGATTAAAGGTTACATTCTTTGTGGGTTCTTGCAGGAATTCATTGTAGCATTTCACTTGTAAGTTTGTAAGTTGCCATTTACATTTTATTAGTGAAATAAAGGTGTTTCCCTGTAGGGATTTTTCCCGTCATTTTTTGGTTGCATGCTTATATGATTTAATGACTTCAATCACATAGATACATGTTTAGGGTCTAATTAAAATTGGAATTTTTGGGATTGACATCTAATTAAATAAGTGTAATTCATTAACATATTGTGAACTCTCAAATCGATATCACACATCCCACATTTACAAATTGGTATCAGAGATTTTACCTCGCATTATTACCATTATAAATTTGTACCAGAGCTTTCGCTCATGTTATTACCATTACAAATTGGTATCAGATCAGGTTTCACCAAATTACCATGAAATCCTTTTTTTTGCAAAATTGTTTTTTTGATATCAATCTCTTTGAAAAATTGTAATTTTTCTAACGGATAAATTATATAATCGGATGCCTGTCGTTGATGTTACAAATTTTGCCTATTGAAAAGCCCATATGAGATCTTATTCAAAAGTTATTGATGGCTCGTATATGAAAGAGGGTGGACTCCTCTCCCTATCACCGTTAATAATGTCATAAATACCAAACCCGTGTGATATTAGACTGATGATGAGTTTAAATGGAGTACTTATAACTCTCGAGGCCTTAGTGATATTTGGAGCCGTCATCCCCGACGAGTTCTGATGTATTAGGATGTGTACCACGTTAAAAGAGGCATGTGCTATCCTTTAGTTGACACTTGAGGGTACCAACACAATTAAGGAATCAAAATTGCAAAATTTGACCACCTAGTTAGAGACTATCACTATGATAAACTCTGAGTGTTTCGATGAGTTTTATGCTAGGTTGTTGGAAATAGTTAACATGAGTAGTAATTTGGGTGAGAAAATGAATGATTCGAGAGTTTTGAAAAAGATTTTGAGGTGACTACCATTCCTATTTATTCCTAAGGTCTCTGTTTTAAATTCTTTAGGTGTATTAGCTTCACTTAGGGTAGAAGAATTCGTAGGAGACCTTTAAACTTATGAAATTGAGATGTTTCCTAAAACCATTAAACTGAACGATAGAGGGATAACTTTAAAGGCTCAAGGTAAGAAAAAGAAAAAAGAGAGAGTTTGTGAGTCTAATTTTGATTGAAAGGTTAATTTAGATGACTTGGCCTTATTTGAATTTAAAAAAAAAAAAAGCTTCTCAAATTTTCAAAAAATAATTCTTCCAACAAAAGAATTTTTGAGAAAAATTAAAATAAATATTAGGTGAAGGGGAGCGATGAAAATAAAGAAGATATAAGAGGTTATGAGTGTGAGGGCAAAGGCAAAGGGGAAAAGGGCATAAATCTTTTGAGTGTCCCACTATGCTAAAGAGGAAGGGCAAGAAAGTTGCTAATACGACCACTCATGAAAAGTGCGTTGCTTTCATTGATAGTCACGTAAGCACATCTAGTTTGTTCCATGATGATGATGACACTGTAAATGTGAGAGACTTGATGATGTTTCGAGCCATTCGGAAGATAGTCAGTGTGAGGATGAGACCTCAAGTGAGAGATAAGGGGATCTCCAAAAAGTGTTTAGAGATTTGAACACCAAGACGTTGAAAGCCAAAAAGTTGAATAAAGAGTTTGTTCTTAAGGTGTTAGATTTTAAGAGAGAGATAGAAGTTTTGAGGATGTGTGAGGATGGAAATATAGTGAATTGACTAACACCGTGGATAGTCTTACAGGAGATCTTCAATCTTCATTGGAGACTTGGGAGAAACCTGAAGTGAGTGTATCACATCTCGAGAGAGATATCGAATGTGCCCGGGAGGTCAGGTTCAATATAGAGGACACATCTAAGTAGGTTGAAAATATGCTCATCGATCCCTCTTTGGGTAATATTGTGAGACTATGAATAGTTTATGACGGTGCGTCCACTTCCCGTGTTACACTCGAGCCGGTTTTCGAGTTTGTGATAGGTCCATATGGCTCTCAATCTAATACACATAGGCATCCATTTCTCCATAAGAGAGCACGTCCTGATTTTGAGAGAGATGTTCCTAGGCCCGTGTATGTTTATTCATATTGCAAGAAAATAGGAAAACTTAGGGAATTTTTCTTCAAGTTGGCTAGTTTGTCTAATAGGTATTTACCTCGTTATGCTGCTACATGTGTTCCCACACGCACTCCCACACATGTTACTCTGCTTGCTACTGCACATCACATGAGAGGTTTTGGCAGTTTCCATGAGCAAGTTGATTATTTAGTCAAGACTTGACATGATTTGATGGATGTTTTTCATAGGATGTCACCACTTTTATAAAACACCTCCGGAACTAATAATTGAGGTTTAGACTTGTTTGCTAGCCCAGGATGATTTGTATGTTCATATATTTATGCCTATTGCTAGTGTGTACTACCATTTTATTTATTTAGTACTTTGATATATTTTTAAAAAAATCTAAAAAGAGTTTGGTTTTTCTTGAAAACTTTCAGAAGAATACAAAAAAGATTTTCTATTTTTATAGAAAAACTAAAAAAAAGCAAAAATATTTTATTTCTAATAATTTTTTTTGAAAAATACAAAAATATTTTTTTATTTCTTTTTACACCGTATATGAATGGACATTTAGGATGACCAAGTCACAATATCATTCCATAATCCACGTGAATTTTTTATAGTATTTTGAGACACATATTCATTTCATCCATGTGCTTGATAATGTTTGGAGTCATTGAGATGGGATAAGTGATTACTTTCTACATGTTTGATTCATGATTTCATTTAATGCACATATGCATGAACTTATTTGAACATTGTACTTGTCCACATGTTGGTCAAACTATTTTCATATCAATTCTGTATTTAAAATGAATCAAATGCGATAAAATGAGACAATGAAAGTTTGTTTCTCTTGAAAAATATTTGAGAAAAATAAAAAATAGTTTGTGGAACCTTTTGAGTTTATCCTTGGAAGAGATTATTGGATATATGATTGTGATGATTTGCTATGATTATTGTGACCAAATCCGGCTTGCTATTTTTGTTTATTTTTTTCTTGTTTATTTCGGACAAATAAAAAGGGTGGAACAAATTATGAATTATGGGGGAGTGAGAGTTTGAATTATGGGGGAGTAATTGATTTGATTTGATATTTGATATATGTTTACCTCATTTCAAACTCGATACGTCAGGAAGGTATTTATTTGTTTATTGTGTGTAGGACTTCGATGAATAATTGAAAAACACACAACAAAAGAATAAGAGAAATTAAGGAGAATTGAAGATTTGAAGGTTGAAGATTTTTGGAGACTTACATATTTAGTATTTTTCCACTTTTGGGTTTCTAGGAGGGTGTTAGATTTGTATACGATATTTGTTGATAATTCAGATGTTTTTATTTTTTACCAGAATAGCCATAGAGGTAGATTTTTTAGGACAAATTTTCCATCTAGTCCCTAGTTCCTAGTTTACATCATGTATGGTGTATCCCGTTCCAACCATCAAATCAATTCACCTTCACACGTTCAAGAAGTCGGGTCTGAATATCAAGAATCTTCAACAAAGTTCTACGATGACGTAATTTTGGTATGGATTTAGTTTTCAGTTACTAAGATTTTTTACTATGTATTGGGATACTTTTCTGAAATGTTTTATTTCAAAATGAGGCCTTTTCCAATGTAAAATGTTTTCTAAGAAACAAGTAGGCGGAATTTAAAAAATCATTTTTGTCATTCAAATGACATTAACATCTAATTAGATAGGTTGTTTAATGCCCAGGATCTCATATGGCTCAAATGATAGAGTATTGTTTTATTGTTTAACAGGTCGTTAGTAAGGTCATTCTAAAGGACTTAAAATGACATCAGTGTGTCGTTTAAAAGACCTTATGATCTCGTTCTAACGAGATTCCGCCACCTTAACTTTTTATTTATGCAAACTGCAGAACAACTACAAAATATTCTTCATTTTTTAGGGCAAAATTTGTTTTTGATTTAGAGAAACAAATCCCAATTAATTTTGTGAATCATCTTTGTACCCCAAAAACCTCTGTAACGAAGTTATTCTTGTGTAGGGTGGGGATACTCGAGGGTATTCACTGCTGAAGGAGGAAATTTGGTTCTTGTTATTGTAGACGGAATCATTGTAGACCAAAGGCTGTGGTCTTTGTGGGTTCTTACAGGAATTCATTGTAGTATTTCAGTTGTAAGTTTTTAAGTTGAAGTTTACATTTTATTAGTGAAATAAATGTTTTGCCCTGCGGGGAATTTTATTGAAATTGTATAGTTGCATGTTTATATGATTTAATGCTTTCAATCACATAGATGAATGTTCAGAGTTTAATTAAAATTGGAATTTTGGGGATTGACATCTTATTAAATATGTTTAATCTATTAAAATATTGCAAACTCTCTAATTGATATCGCACATCCCACATTTACAAATTGGTATTAGAAATTTTAGCTCGCCCTATTAAGATATCTTCCAAGATTAAAGTAATCTCACCCCACTCAGCTGTAAACATGTGTAAGTCCCTGCTCCAATGAGAAGCCAAGAGATTGAAAGAAGTGGCATGTTTTTTAATTGTGCAAGTCGTCAAACTGTTAATAGTTCTAACAAGTCCAAGCCCCTCGACCACAACCTTGTGCGAGGGGGTGGCAAAGATGTGATTTACCCAAAGGGACCACTCATCAGGAGCAGCTACACAAACCATGAGTTCAATATTAGATTGGGGAAATCACCCTTGTCCACTCGCACCCGAAGAATAGTGTAAGGCAGAACAATGGGAAGGTGAGAAGACTCACCTAAACCCACGTGGGGTTTCTCGACTATCGTGGCAACAAACTCCTCCTCAAAATTTGGGAGGGATGTCATAAAAGTGTCCTGGGGCCCAAAATAGGGAGCAAGACGGTATATACCATAGTATATCTTTTGATGATTGGCCAAATATTGCTTCTGCAATTTTGAGTAGGTGGTGGTCGATGAGGAACCACTACCCACAACATCCCTAGAAACTGAACCACCCATGGTGGTGGGAGCAGCACTTGAAATGGTGGTGGCCACAGTGGTCACGCCAATGGCCAAAACTATTGAAACTGTGATGGAAATGGGTAAAGAACCTATTAAAACCTTAGTGGTGGTGATGACGATGGCGAAAATGGGGACTTTTGGAGAAGAAGCCATGGACGTTTGAGTTGAGAAGGTTGGAAAGAAAAGATGTAATGACAGTTCATACTTTCTCTCTGTAAGGCTCTATGAAATTTTAAACGATAGTAAAGGTAAAATGAAGAGAGGTTAAAAGGACCCTTTTTATATGAGAAGATGTACGCGTGTAGGAGCAACCAAAAGACAAAAAAAAAATCATTACCCAAATGATGGGATTTTAGCTACAAGGTTGACACGTGTCACCTCGAGACCACAAATCCGAGTTAAAGAGGTAGAAGCACTTATTGACTCTAGAAAAAATAATGAAGTGGTTATGAGAACCTGTCAAATCCCAAGAAAAATATTTCGCACAAAGGCCTTTGGTCTACCTAAAACGAAGGGTTTTGAACGAGGGTACTAATGTAGAGGCGTATCACTAACAATACGAACCAACACCTCAAGGGTGAGGGGTTCACCACGAGTGGCCATTTATACCAAACATAGTACAAAAGGTAGTTTATGGTGAGAGGGTCCCCTCAAGTGGACCATCTTCAAAGACCAGTACAAATGGAGGCTAGAGGGCGAAAGGGCCCACCACATATGACCCCTGAGCCAAGATATTCAAAGTCAATAGTTTTATGGCGAAGGATTCCACCATGAGTGGCCCCTCAACTAATAAAAATGCAAAAAATAATAGCGGGTGGCGAGGGGGTGCACCACGAGTGGCCCCTTAGCCACAAATAATGTCAAAGGAGACTTATGGCGAGGGAGTCTAAGACAAGTGAACCTCTGCTAAAGAAAAATATATAAACAAGAGGGTTCACCTCTAGTGGCTTCCTCTCACTGCATAAAATGTGAAACAAGGTAAAATGAATTAAGGCGAGAGGACTCACCTTGAGTTGCCTCTCTGCTCAAAAGTAATGAAAGAAAAGAAAATGACTGAGGGCGAGGGGGATCCACCACAAGTGGTCCCTCGTCCCAAGAATTATTACTTTTGAAGAAACAAAGTACTAATATTTTTTTTCTTGCACATGTAGCTTAGTTGAGCAAGCAGGGCTCAAGTAGGATAGTTGGGATCTCCTTGCAGTTTTGGTTTGGTGCTTGAGAGATAAGGTTTGTTAATCAAGATCAATAACTTGGCACTTTAAGAAAGACAGAATACTAGTAGAGGGACTCTAGGAATCACTCAAACACTTACCCAACCCACACTTAGTTGGAACTGAAGTGAGTAGCAAAGACGCTGGTCATAAGAAAAAGAACTTTTACAAAATGATTTTAGAGAGGGAGGCCCTCAAGGTCACTCTCAAGTCTTAAAAGTTTTTTGGAGAAACTTACCATATGAAATGATATTTACAAAATCGAATATTTTTTCACTATTAGGAGACATATTTTCCTTTTGACTTTTGGTTTGCACCAGGTGTCACCTGTCATAGGGGACATGCAACTACAGACATATAGGGACAAAACGTACATTGCAAACCTTGTACTTCAGACTCCCTATCATTTTTGGCACCCCAAAAGGTCCAAATTAACCCTTTTATTCAGATACTAATAGGACCATTTGGTAAGGTCAAGTCACAACATAAACTCAAGTTATGTCGTTACTTTGCCAAAATTATGCTAGACCTAGTATTCTATCACTGCTCTCTCTCTAAGTGCTGATTGATTGTCTCTTCTCTCCCATCATTCTTATAAGATCTCTCTCTCTCTCTCTCTCTCTCTCTCTCTCTCTCTCTCAGTTACCATTATTATTTGTGAATTCCATCTTCCTATAGGAGAAGGTGATAACATTTACTCGATCTTTACTAGATAATAGAAGGTTTAGTCATACAGTTGCTCTTGAGACCTTGAAGATAGAGTCGATTGGAGTGGGTCACACCTCACCCATTCCAGTTTTTCACAGACCCTAGTTACACAACCCTCTTACAGTGGACTTAGATCCAAAGTCTCTACGTTTGTGATGAGTTGAATCTGGAGATGATTCCCTTTCTTCACGTCTCCAAGATTTTCTCTTCATTTTTTGTTCTTTCTATCCTCTTAAACTCTCTATAACTCTCAAATATGCAGAGATTGAAAAGTGGGGATATCATCCACTTCCCGGACCTTTAAATACCTCCTAGTTACACCCTAATTTCTTTTTTCCATAAAACCTTGGTTGTAAAATAACCATCCTATCCTTATACGGATCCTTCTCTGTCTAAAAACACCCCGGACCCCCATCATAACATGTAGGTGGCTATTTCGACACTTTTCAGACCACCGACGCACTCAAAAAGGTCATCCGAGTCACCTAACTATAAATATGCCAATAACTCCTTAACTGGGCCCAACACATGCATACCGTACCATACACATCGCCCATAAAGTACACTAATCCGCTGATGTAATACTCTATCGACATAATATAATAAACTGTCGCTTTCACTGATACGTGCCATATAATAAATCAAACATTTATTACTTATCACACACAAGTAAATAATAGTAATAATAAATATGAATTCTTTATTTCACTAATCAATATTTATTAAAACCAAATTTAATTTCCCCTAATTAAATTAATAATTATAAGAATAGGAAAATTAAATCATCATGAAAGCACGAGGTATTACATTCTTCCCCCATAATAATGGAATTTTATCCTCGAAATTTGAACCAACCTTCCATGAAAATATCTAGATACTTTTCCCTCATCTCAACCTCACAATCCCACGTCGACTCAACAACATTGTGGTGTCCACTCTATACAGGCACTAATGGTACCACCTTTGACGAAAGCTTTCGCTTGTTACGACCCAAAATACAAAAATGTCTCTCCTTATAAGAAACATCTGACTACAAGTCAATCTTCTTAATGACGACACGTGGAAAACGCTATGAATCCATTAAAAATGCTTCGGTAAGGCGAGCCTATATGCAATTGTCCCTAACTGCTTGATAATGGGAAAAGGACCCACATACCTAGGCTCGAACTTCAACTTATTCCCAAACTGCATCACTCCCTTTATGGAGATACCTGCAAAAACACCTGATCACCCACGTCAAACTCCAAAATATATGGTTTCATCGGCATAACTCTTCTTCCTGTCCTAAGCTACCCGAATATGACTCCTGATCTACTCAATCTTCATTGAGGTCTCATGATTCAAATCTTGCCCGTGAAGTTTATTGTCCCTCACCTCTTACTAATAAGAGGGAGAATAACAAGGTCGCTCGTACAAAGCCTCAAACGGTGTCATGCAATAGTAAACTGGTACGAGTTATTATATGCAAACTCTTCCAAAGGTATATACTGCTCGAAACTACCCTTAAAGTCCCAAATACATATCCTCAACATATCCTCGAACACTTGATTCACACTTTCGTCTACCCACCGGGGTGTGGGGGATATGTCATGCTTAAACGCAAGTCTATCCTAATCACCTCCTGAAAACTCTTCTAGAAGTGGGACGCAAAGATCTTATCCCTATATGAAATAATGTCGAGTCCCCCTCCTTTTGAGTGAAATGTCACTATATCTGTTATGAAAAGTTGTACAAACTTCTCCGTTGTAATATACATCCAAGCTGGAAAGAAATGGGCAACCTTAGTCAATCGATCCATAATAACCTAGATGGAATTGTGACCCCTTTATGACATCCATAATCCTGTGATGAAGTCAATTGATATACTATCCCATTTCCAAACCAAAATATCTAATGTCTATAGATCCCTACCTGGTCTCACCTTGACTATCTAACAAGTGGTGCACCTTGAGACAAACTCTGCTATGTCCTACTTCATATCGGGCCACCAATACTGCCTCCTCATATTGTGGTACATCTTATCCCCTCCGGGATGTGCCTAAAATTGTGACCCATATGCATCTTCCATAATTGTGTATTGTAGGTCCTCATCATCTAGGATAATCAACCTCCCATTGAAGCCTAAGCCACCCTCAAAACTTAGTTAGTAAGACTCCACTCCACCCGCCAATAACTGTTGAATCCTCTATTAATAAGAAAGATCCCCTGCCTATTCCTTCATAATCCTCAAATGATCCCGGGTGTGATGACCATCACTACTATATATGTCGGGAGTACCTCATCCTCCTAACGAAGCTCAACCCACTTTATGTTCCACACTGCTGCCAACTACCCTGTCGGCATACGACTCAACGCATTTGCCACTATATTAACCTTCCACGGATGATACTCAATGTCAAACTTGTAATCCTTCACAAAATCAAGACACCCCCACTGCCTCATATTCAGTTTCTTCTAGGTGAAAATATACTGAAGTGCCTTGTGGTCCTTGAATAATAAAAACTTCTCCCCTAGTAGATAATGCCTACAATTTCGCAAGGCAAAAATGACTCCCGCTAACTCTAGATAAAGCTTTGGATAGTTTTTCTCATGGTACTTAAGCTTGTGAGATGCATAATTTATAGCCTACTCCTCATGTTATAGAACTCTTCCAAGTCCTTAAAAGGAACTATCCGTAAAAATAAAGTACTCCACTCCTCCCTTTGTCAATGCGAATATTGGTGGTGAAGTCAACTTATCCTTTGGCTCATCAAAAGCTGACTAACAATGATCATTGATAAGCACCCAAAAGTCTCGTGTTTATACCTCAAATATAAACATTTTATTTGTTAGTTCTCGATAAAATTGGTCTTATGCGGGTATTTTATTTATCATGTATGTAAAAACATACTTATGGTTTCAAATGCATCAATTCAAGGCAACTTGAGAAAAAAATTACTACATATGCACTTTTAAGGGAAATTGGTAAATTAATATAACTAATTTCGGACTTAGACAAAGCATGAAAATCGTAGGTCTTGAATCAAAGTACGTAGGGGTTCAAACAACGTGTCAATCGGAGTTCAAATGAAGAAGTTATGACCGTGCCAATTTTAAAATCAGAAGAAAGTCAAAGTCAAAGCCTTGGATCATAGCCGAAGTAAATCCTCATGACCCGTGCGCTATTAAAATATTATCGGCATCAAAATTAGGGTCTCGTCGGTTCTTGTGGTTCGTCATTTGAAGATCATATAAAAAAGTTACAAGGATTTGGGTGTATTGTGCAATTAAGGAAAGTTGGGAAAACAAACAGGGGTATATGTTATTTCTCTCTGAATAATAACTAAGATGGAATTTGGATCAGTGGTGCACTCACTTTCACAACTCACAATCCACATGGGTTTAAGTTTTACTAGGGAGAGGAAATCCCAATTTTTGCATTTAAATGTTGGGCTCCACATAGCGCCATATGGGCGGTCCACATGGCAGCACAACTGCTATTGGATCAGCATTCCGTACGCGCAACACCCGTACGCCTGATGCGCATCATGCGTGCGTGTCTTGCTCTTTAGAAGATTCCAAATTTCACTTAATACACTTTCCACCCTATTTTCTTATTTCTTTAATATCTTCTTCATTAATTATTCTTTTCTCCTCATTTATTTTCTAAAAAGAAACCATTTTTTCATTTCCTCCCATGCCTCTATTAATATCATCCAACCCATTTCAAATTAAATATTCTATGCCCTTACCCCCTTTATTATTTTATTTAATGGAATATATTTTTGGACAATTCCTAAAATGGCCCCAAACCCAAATTTCCAACTATATTTGGTCTTCATTTCAAAGAGACAAACCTAGTACTAATTTAGGAGCTAATATTCGTAGTTAGAAGACACCATTCTCTTTATAGGTCAATTAGTTTAGTGTTGTCTCTTTTATTTCTTTTGTAATTTTTAAAATCGAATGGTAGAAAGGAGACTCTAACACGTTTATCTACATGCATATGTGACTACCTTACAGATATATATATACTTGAATGCATGAAACCAATTGTATTCTAAAAAATGTTACTTATTCCGATTAATTCACCTTATTATTATAAAGAATTCCATTCTTCTTAACATGAAATTTATTCCATGATTTAACACACCTGATTAAATACTTTAAACAAATAGACATTATTTAAGGGAAATCATTTCTTTCACCGAAATTACTCACTTTATTTGTACAAATCCACATTAGTATTTTCATTGAAAATCACCTTTAATACACGCAAATACCATGTTGAAAAATACTTATTTTTCCCTTGAAAACTTTTCTTAAATACACCCTTGTATTAATTACGGGTTAAACCTCTTTATTTTGCTTAGCCACACATTTGCTCACTTCACTTTACCATTTCTTTACTTTATGGTCATTAATTAATTTTTACATTTCTTGTCTATTTTACCCTTTACTGGAACATTTATTAGTTCATTCAAGTTAGGTTGCATTTTCATATATTCACCACATAACCCATTTCTTGACATGTTCCATTTTCTTTATCTTTTTTCTCGGAATCTTCCAGTATACACAGTTTTTAACGGGATCTACACCATCGATTATGCTACCATAGGCTCTGGCCAGTGATTTTAGGTCTTTCATCCCAGGGCGGGCTCCAAACCCTCCTTAATTATCCCAATGTCATCCAAGTCCTTATTAATGTGTTTTAACACTTTACAAACGTCCACAATATTCCATTTTTCCTTTTTTCCTTCCGAAGCCAAAAATTCGAGGTTCCACCCCAACTTCTGTCACCTTTTAAAATCATAATTTCTTGTCCTTTTTACTCTAACATTGATTTTATTCAAAAATCATATTCATTTAGGATCTTTTTTATGTAAAACCTTTTCCAATATTTTTATTTCATAAAAGTGTTCCACTTTACGTAAAATTACCATTTTACCCATTTACTTCCGAACTTGTCATTTTCATTTTGCAAATTTTATTTCTCAAAACACTATTAAGTTGCCCACACTAACTTCTTAAGTGTTTTTAACTCATTAAATTTTTTTTTAAAATTTTGGAGAGATATACTTCTCAAGTTGGAAATCCTTTTATTTCATTTCATTCTTTCTCTAAGAAATCATTGAACATTTAAAGACTACTTTATAAGAAAAATGCCATTTCTCTTCATTAATACTTGTAGTCTTAAAACCATACACTTATCACATTCCCAACACATTCTTCACACACTTTAAGGATTGAAATTTATAATTTCTTTATTTCATGTTTAATCCAAATAAACCCTCATTAAACTTGTTTATATATTGAACATAAAAATACTATAGGTTTATATATATATATATATATATATATATATATATATATATATATACGGGATTTTAAGTCCGAGAATCCTATTTAATGGGTTAAACATATCATTTATTCTTGAAATCTCATATTATTGCGTAAAAATAATTTTCAAGGCAAAAGACACTTTCGTTTCTTCAAAACTGGAATGGAATGACCATTTACACAAAAATCCCATTTTTTCGTAAGAAAACTTGAATATTTATTCGTAAATTTTTTCTAACAAAATAAATATTCTTCTAACATTTTTATTCCGTACAAATATTTAATACCAAGTTTTTTTTAAATATATTAATTTACTCAAAACCATTGAAACCCATTTTTCAAAACCATGTTTAAAAATCATAACAAATATCATTCTTATAAAAATGCATCCCACTCTTATATTCAAGCTGCAAGACTACTAATATGAGAAATAGAGTCTTAAACTAAGAGTAGAGTTTTCCCACCTCAAATGGAGCTTCAAAAATTATAGGATGAAGAAGATGGTTATGAAAACCCTCCACCTCCTAGGGTGGCCTCGAGGAGGTTACTTATCTCCTCCATAAAAGCTTTAAGAAAAATCTCCGCTTCAACCTCCATTAATCTTCCCTTTTCACTTTCCAAAACCCCCAACAATGCCTCCAAAATTCATAGATCTACCCAACGATGGTGAAATGGGTGTATTAGGCTTGTTTGTGGTGGAATACTAGTAATATATGGTGGCATGAGGTGAGGATATAGTGTAGCGATGATGGAAAAGGGCTTTGGTGAGAAAAATCTCCCCACCTCTCACTTCTTCTCCACCATAATAAACCCAATTAATTACCCAAAACTGTTATAAAAACCCCTAAACCTCTAAAATCCCATTTTGCGCAATCTGTGTTCACCAGAATTCGATACGTCATCAATCCAACGGCCCAAAACATTACAGGACATAAGGGCACCCAATTTCAAAATTTTTGGGTGAACTTGTTTGAATAAAAAGGGGCCTCGTTCGAACGAGAAATGGGACTTATTCGAACAACCATCGAACCAACTTCTAACAAATTCAATACAATGACATATTGTTCAAAACTCGTTGGAACCCAGCTTTGAACGAGCGTTGTTCTCATTCGAACGACTAGATTTTTGTTCTAACGAAATAGGTATCGCGTTCGAACTAGTGGCAAATCGTTTGATCTTGCCAAATTCCTGAAATCTCATATTTTTACCCATAATATTCCAACAATTACCATCAAGGCCCAGAAATAATCAAATATAAAAATAGAAGTCCATACTAATGATCCAAATCCCAAGGGTTTCACATGAAAAACGTACCACTTAAGTCATTTAATTCAAGATTAAACAATTTAAATGGCTCCAAATAGTTTTTTGAAGAAACTCTTTAAACAAAACTAATAGCTAACACAAGATGTGTATAAAAGATTATATGAACGAGTTATTTAAGGCATAGGTGTACCAGTTTTGAAAAAAAAACTTATATAGGTTCTAAATTAGTAGATTCTCAAGAAGGTGATGAGAAGAAGGGTAACCCTGCAAGAACACAAGATTTTAACGTGGTAAAACCCCACCCAATTAGGGTAACATCCATGGAGGTCTCTACACCTCTAAAAATAAAATCCACTAAAATAGAGTTAACATATTACAAACTATATAACAAACTAAACACACAAGCATACCTAATCTAAGTCCAGAATGTTTACCAACTCCGTTGGATTATTCTGACTTCTTTGAAGGTTCTGATGATGAGGTTGTTCTCCAAGCTTTGTAACCGCTTCTCCTTTTAGCTATACGTTGACTCTAAAGTCAGGAATCTCTCTTCCAATAGTCCTTTAGTGTTGTAGTGTGACAAGTGTAAGTGGTGAAGTGTCTAATCACATGCATGCAACCCTCACACACTTATACAAGCAATATGTTTTATCAAATAACAGATATCGTTCTAAGATGCAGTAAGGATTTTTGAATCACAGTTTGGTTGTAAATCTCAGACTACTGATCTTTATTTTTATCCACAGATCAATAAAGAATCTTGCTATTAAAAAGAGCCAAGATCCTAAACACTTTATTTTTATTTAATATACATATTTATTTCATAAATTGTGAAATATTCACGAAAGTGTAAATCCCCAATCAATATCTTGACTAGATCTAAGTGAGTTTTTTCTCATAAACTGTAAACATAAATGGATTTGTTGGTTTTGGTTTTGAAAACAACATGTAAGAGTAAAAACAACCAACAAACGAATATTTCTTGAAAAAAAATCAAACTAAGCAAGTTCTATGTGATATGTATCACACAGTCTCAGATCTCAACATTATATGAAAAGAAAAATGAAATCCAAACTTCGTGACTTGGTTGGACAAGAGATTAAAGACTAAAGAGGATGAATCTTCAAAAATACGAACTCAATAAAACTCACAAAGGGTTTTTTGAGGAAAAATGGCCGGAGTTTGATTTAGGATTCTCTCTCTCTCTCTCTCTTTACTCTTAATTCTCATATGATCCAAAGTCTCAAACCATTCCCCACTTGGTCTCTACTTATATTACTCACAGAAGGATCTAGAAGGGTTGGTGAGAATCTACGGTTGAGATTGCTTCAATTGAAACACAAAGCAAATCTTATGGCTGCGGATGGACCGTTGTTAAACATGCTCTAATTGGTTCTCTCAACTAACACAAGGATTGTTACAAAGATATGAAAGCCATTAATAACTAATGATCCAAGGGATAGAATTACGTCTTAAGGTTGCAAGAGGTAACAAACACAAATCCAATCGCTCACTAACCAACACGTCAAAGGAAACGATCAACCCTCAAACACGTGTTTATAAGATTTACAAAATCTCATTTTCCACCACAAAAGTCTCTGCCGCTTTCGTATCCTACCCAAGAAAGGTTTTAGGAACAATAGGAAATTAAAAATCAACCCACAACATTTTTAAAACCAACTTTTAAATGTTTAGAAATGTTTTATAAATTCCTAAAAATTATTTAACATATCCAAAAAATTATTGAAAAATCATGTTTATGGGAATTAACACACATATACCGAAATTGATATGAATACAACATATAAATGTAATCGTAGGTGCAATGTTGGTAGTATACCTTTGAAACTATTAGAGGAATTGATATATAGAGTCTGAGGCTAATTGGTAGACTAGGATATGACTCAAATTTTGTCACTATTTCCAAAATAGACAAGCTCCTATATAATGTAGACTCACGTGAGTCAAAGATATAGGGTGCTTCAATCCCCTCCTTTGGAGATATGAGACAAATATCATTTCAGTCATCAAGGACTCGTAGGGATACAAAATATAAGAAAATCCTATTCCTATACAAAATTCTATCTACCCCATATCCTAGAAAAAAATTACATTACTCAACAATAAACAAACCAATACCCTAACAACATTCTAATAAAATGAGGTACTGATATCCTAAAAATAAGATAACTGAGATAAAACACTTTAGTTGAAGTAATCAAAATAATGTCCGAGTGGACTCAAAGTTTCTCCCCCGTTTTGTCTCAAATGGACAAAGGGTTTACACACAGATAAGAGAGAGAAATATCAAAGCATAAACATCAACGATACATTACACTTCTTCCATAACCACCCCAATTGATTTACGTAAGGATTCAAACTGTATATTTTCCAAGTGTTTAGTGAATAAATCAACTAATTTCAATTCAGTTGGCATGTAATTAATCTCCAATTCCTTTGATTCAACCAACTCGCGTATAAAATGATGTCGTATTTTAATATGTTTAGTACGAGAGTCTTGAACATGTTTTTTGGAAATATTAATTGTGCTTTGATTTTCGCAATAGAGATGTAATTGTTCTTCAATAATACCATATTTTTATTTAATATACACTTTAAAATGATGTAATTGTTTAGGAGCCAAGATCCTAAACACTCTTTTTTATTTATTTAATATACACATATATTTCATAAATTGTGAAATATTCACGAAAGTGTAAATCCCCAATCAAGATCTTGACTAGATCTAAGTCAGGTTTTTCTCATAATCTGAAAACATAAATGGATTTGTTGGTTCTGGTTTTGAAAACAAAATGTAAGAGTAAAAACAAACAACAAATGAAGATTTATTGAAAAAAGAAATCAAACTAAGCAAGTTCTACGTAATATGTATCACACAGTCTTAGATCTCAACTTTCTATGAAAAGAAAAATGAAATCCAAAATTCGTGACTTGGTTGGACAAGAGATTAAAGTCTAGAGAGGATAAATTTTCACAAATACGAACTCACTCAAACTCACAAAGGGATTTTTTTAGGAAAAATGGACGGAGTTTGATTTAGGGTTTTCTTTCTCTCTCTTATCTTTTTGCTCTCAATTCTCAAATGATCCAAAGTCTCAAAATGTTCCCCAATTGGTATCTATTTATATTACTCACAGAAGGATCTGGAAGGGTTGGTGGGAATCTATGGTTAAGATTGATTCAATTGAAACACAATGCAAATCTTATGGCTACGGATGGACCGTTGTTAAATGTGCTCTGATTGGTTCTCTCAACTAACATAAGGATTGTTACAAAGACATGCAAGTCGTTGATAACTAATGATCCAAGGGACATGATGAGAACACGAGAATTACGTGTGATAATTGATTAACTTCGCAACTTTCTAATATAGCACACTTATTTAATTTCAGCCCCTAATTATTCATCTAAGGTGCGTGTGTCAACCGATAAATAAATAAGCCATGTGACACAAAAATATGCTGAGACACAAAATTCAGGAAAAAACCCCTTTCGGGTAAAACCTTTATTTCACTACGAATATACAAGCCGCAACTTACAATTACATAGAGAAATCTGCAATGGATCAACACGCAGCCAACCCATAAAGACACGCAGTCTTGAACTCAGCAAGAGAATACACGCAGCACCCTCCAAGGACTCGCAGCCCAAACAATGAAGGAAGAACCGCAACTCTCCTCAATGACACGCAGTCATAACACTTTGTAGAGACTCCCTCAGCAATGACACGTAGCCCTCGGTTGCAAAGATCTCCCCACAAAGACTGAACAATAGCAAAGCTTGTGTTCTAGGGTTCCAGAAGATTCACAAAAGTAATTGGGATTTTTTGTGTGAATCAAAAAGATGTTTTGCACATCAAAAAGGTGAAGACTTAGAGTATTTAGGACTCTAAAAATCGTCTTGAAAAGTCTTGGAAAACAACTCCCCGAAGTTGGCTTAAATAATAAAACTTTGAGCCTAAAAAATCTCAAACAGATCTGGCCGAATTTATCCCAGGCGGACCGGTCCGGTTCTGAGGCGGATCGGTCCGGTTAGGCGGATCGGTTCTTTTATTTTGGCCTTCATCGGTTTGCTTGCGGTCCGGGGTATACTAGATCTGCAGCAAGAGGATCGGTTCGGTTGTGATCGGATCCGTCCGGATGACCGGATCGGTTCTTTATTTTGGCTGGACCGATCCGGTCCTCAGAAACCAGATTCCTTCTAGGAATTCTCTCCATCTTCAACGGGCCATATCTTCTTCACCGTAGCTCGGAATGGGATGCCATTTCTTCCAGTATCTTTGTTGTGGCAAGCTCTTAAACTTTCCAGTTGATCAATCCTCCGGACGGTGGATGTACAATTACCAAATTTCCCTTGAACTTCCATATCGTGACTTCTTTCATTGATTTGACTTCTCTTGCATACCACTAGCATATAGTCCCTAAAAGCATGGTACGTGAAGTCGTTGAGGCCGATGTGGGACACATGATGGAGGTGTTGGATGCTTGATTCCCGGAATTCGGATTGTGGACGTCATATGTGATCGTGTAGAGACGTGCGAAATGTAACGGCGTACGACATACAAAACAGTAAGATAACGGACATGAAAAAAATGTCCTTACAAATATCCCCCTATGTCTATGCCGGTACATACATAAAAAATCCGAATTATCAATCATAAAAAATTCCTATACAAATCTACCCTTCCATGAACCCAAAACTGGAAAGATACAATTGAATAAGACTACAACGTTTGCTCTTCAATTCTTTCAGGAATCTTCAAATCTCAAAGCTTTTCTCATCAGGGTGTGCAACATATTGATCTTCAATCTTCATACCTACACACATGAGACAAAGCAAATACCACGTGACATATCGAGTTTGAAATGAGATAAACATGGATACCAATATATGATAAAAACATAAGCTATATCTCAAAAACTCCCCCAAAATTCAAACTACCCCATAATATGATAATTCTTTCTCCCCCTTTTTATGATGTCCCCAAATAGACAAATGAGAAGAATGAATCAAATAAGCAAAATTGGGGTGTCACGATATACAAAAAAATACACAAACTATTTTTTATTTTTCAAAATTTTCATACAAAGATAGGATACCAATTTGAACAAATATGATACAAATATCACACCATGGATTTAGACTCAAACAACCAAGTCATGGAAACGGAATGAATGGGTGTGAACACATTCGATAGGTAAATCAACTCAATCAATCATATGTGCACGATGCGTACGTGTACTCCTAACGAATGAACATCAAAGGTATCCTTAGGTGGAAAAGATTGTTGAATTTAGATGACATCGTCTTATGCGAATCAACAAATCAAAGTCAAATGATTTCCACACCAATAACGTCCAAAACTATATAGTGCATTTTCAAGAATTTCAAGGACGTGCAAACCCGTTTTAAATTCTCCAACCAAACTCCCTCATATATATTTTCTTTTAGAGGTGATCTAAATTCTCAAACTTTGGAGAATTGGTGCAAAAACCTAAATGGCCCATATTTTGGCATGTATTTCTTTTTATTGCCATTCAATTTTTTTCGGGCTCTTTTAACCTCGTTGGACCCCGGATAAGAAAATTCCTCCATTTTTTAGGTCCAATTTAACGGTGGATTTTGCGCAAAGGATAGATAAATACCTTTCGCAGCCCCTCCCCGTTTTACAAATAAAGCACACAAACTCACAAAACGGTTCTTATATGCACAATTTCCTTATCAAAAAAAATTATCGCGCTTGGTTCATTTTAAGGACAGGATTGAAGCGAAAACACCCAACCAACATGTGATAAGACAAGCACAATAATCAATCAAATCCGTGCATGTGTGCAATAAAGGAAACATGAATCAAACATGTAGGAAGTAACACTTAATTACATCTTAATGACTCCAAACATTATAAAGCACATGGATGAATTGACTTATTGTCTCAAAACACTATCAAATAGTCACATGAAAATAATGGAATGATGTTGTGACTTGGTCATCCAAAGTGTTCATCCATAAACGGTGTAAACAAAAAAAACAAAAATCTTTTTTTGGATTTTTCAAAATTTTATCAAAATAAAATCTTTTTGTATTTTTCAAAAAAAATCAAAGACAAGAATTTATACAAAAAGTACAAGTCATCACACTAGTAAGAATATATCATGAAACCACAACTAGTGTATGACAAACATGCAACCACAATCAACCAAAAGATTTCACATGGGGTGAATAACGTGCAAGCAAACAGGAATCGTGGACAAATAAACCATAAGCCTCTAAATCCGATTTTCGAACCCATATTGATGTGTAACGAAGTGTGGGGGTTTTGGGAATCGAATTTATTCTTTCATTAACCTTCCTAGGTCCATTTAAAAGCTTATAACAAAAGTGCCTAAGATGACCTTGCCTACCGCAATGTGTGCAAGAGTAAATCGGGCGGTTTGTGTTACCTAAAGGTGGCCCTCTCCTCAAATTTATCGGTTGCTCTCTCCGAATTTGCCTAGGTGGGTCTCTCCTAATGATCCTAGGAGGTTCTCTCATGATGTTCCTATGGGGCGCTTTCTTAACAGACTTAGGTGCCTCTTTCTTAACAATCCTAAGAGGCTCTCTCACACGTGTGGGAGTGGGTGCAACATATTTTTCAAGACCAATCCCACCTCTATCAGTTTTGATCTCAACTGTGCCTAAAATCTTATCAAGTTTTTCAGACCTAGACTCCAAATCAAATTTTACTTTACTTGAATCTTTCAATTTCACCTCAAGTTCACCTATCCTAGATTCAAGTACTCGTTTAGAATCCTCAAACTCTAAAAGCTCATTTTTCATAGTCTCCATCAACCCTCTAAGACTATCTCTCTCACCCTCGACGTACTCAAGCTTCTCTTTCAAAATTTTCACATGAGCCCTAAGTTCTTCAACTAAAAAATCATTATTTTGTATGGCACACTCTTTCAACTGAGCTTTCAATTTCAAATTTTCTTTCTTTGTTTTCAAAGTTTCAGCATAAAGTTCATTGAAAGCAGTTTGCAAGTCATGCTCATCTACACTTTCCTCCTAACTTTCATCCACACTCCCATCACCTTCACTATCACTAATCACCTGGATGGGAAACTCTCGCCTAGAAGCATAAAAAACTTCTTCTTCCGAATCACAATCACTAAGGGTAGAAACATGAGAAATCGGTTTATTTAATTTCATCTTTAAATTTGTGGTACACTCATGTAACGTGTGACCAACACTCTCACAACAAGGACACTTCTCAGATTCGTTTTCAACAGAAGATTTAAAACAAGAGTTCGTGTGAATTTTCCAATTAATTTTTTCAAAAATTTGACATCGAAGATCATCAAAACCATCAAAAGATATTTTTGCAAAATCAGGATCAAAACACAATAACTTATTGCAACCCACTCTCATACCAATTTGAAAACGTGAGTAGAAAAATTGTATAAAAAGTAAATCCTCGAAAAATTAGGATCACGCGATAAATTAGCGTAACCCGCTCTGATACCAATTTGAGAACGCGAGAGTTACGTGTGATAATTGATTAACTTCGCAACTTTCTAATATAGCACACTTATTTAATTTTAGCCCCTAATCATTCATCTAAGGTGCGTGTGTCAACCGATAAATAAATAAAGCATGTGACACAAAAATATGCTGAGACACAGAATTCATGAAAACACCCCTTTCGGGTAAAACCTTTATTTCACTACGAATATACAAGCCGCAACTTACAATTACATAGAGAAATCTGCAATGGATCAACACGCAGCCAACCCACAAAGACACGCAGTCTTGAACTCAGCAAGAGAATACACGCAGCACCCTCCAAGGACTCGCAGCCCAAACAATGAAGGAAGAACCGCAACTCTCCTCAATGACACGCAGTCATAACACTTTGTAGAGACTCCCTCAGCAATGACACGCAGCCCTCGGTTGCAAAGATCTCCCCACAAAGATTGAACAATAGCAAAGCTTGTGTTCTAGGGTTCCAAAAGATTCACAAAAGTAATTGGGATTTTTTGTGTGAATCAAAAAGATGTTTTGCACATCAAAAAGGTGAAGACTTAGAGTATTTAGGACTCTGAAAATCGTCTTGAAAAGTCTTGGAAAACAACTCCCCGAAGTTGGCTTAAATAATCGTCTTGCGGTCCGGGGTATACTGGATCTGCAGCAAGAGGATCGGTCCGGTTGTGACCGGATCGGTCCGGATGACCGGATCGGTTCTTTTATATTGGCCGGACCGGTCCGGTCCTCAGAAACCAGATTCCTTCGAGGAATTCTCTCCATCTTCAAAGGGCCATATCTTCTTCACCGTAGCTCGGAATGGGATGCCGTTTCTTCTAGTATCTTTGTTGTGGCAAACTATTCAACTTTCCAGTTGACCAATCCTCCGGACGGTGGATATAAAATTACCAAATTTCCCTTGAACATCCATATCGTGACTTCTTTCATTGATTTGACTTCTCTTGCATACCACTATCATATAGTCCCTAAAAGCATGGTACGTGAAGTGGTTGAGGCCGATGTGGGACACATGATGGAGGTGTTGGATGCTTGATTCCCGAAATTCGGATTGGGTCCGTCATATGTGATCGTGTAGAGACGTGCCAAATGTAACGGCGTACGACATACAAAACAGTAAGATAACGGACATGAAAAAAATGTCCTTACAAATATCCCCCTATGTCTATGCCGGTACATACATAAAAAATCCGAATTATCAATCATAAAAAATTCCTATACAAATATACCCTTCCATGAACTCAAAACTGGAAAGATACAATTGAATAAGACTACAGCGTTTGCTCTTTAATTCTTTCAGGAATCTTCAAATCTCAAAGCTTTTCTCATCAGGGTGTGCAACATATTGATCTTCAATCTTCATACCTACACACATGAGACAAAGCAAATACCACGTGACATATCGAGTTTGAAATGAGATAAACATGGATACCAATATATGATAAAAACATAAGCTATATCTCAAAAACTCCCCCAAAATTCAAACTACCCCATAATATGATAATTCTTTCTCCCCCTTTTTATGATGTCCCCAAATAGACAAATGAGAAGAATGAATCAAATAAGCAAAATTGGGGTGTCACGATATACAAAAAAATACACAAACTATTTTTTATTTTTCAAAATTTTCATACAAAGATAGGATACCAATTTGAACAAATATGATACAAATATCACACCATGGATTTAGACTCAAACAACCAAGTCATGGAAACGGAATGAATGGGTGTGAACACATTCGATAGGTAAATCAACTCAATCAATCATATGTGCACGATGCGTACGTGTACTCCTAACGAATGAACATCAAAGGTATCCTTAGGTGGAAAAGATTGTTGAATTTAGATGACATCGTCTTATGCGAATCAACAAATCAAAGTCAAATGATTTCCACACCAATAACGTCCAAAACTATATAGTGCATTTTCAAGAATTTCAAGGACGTGCAAACCCGTTTTAAATTCTCCAACCAAACTCCCTCATATATATTTTCTTTTATAGGTGATCTAAATTCTCAAACTTTGGATAATTGGTGCAAAAACCTAAATGGCCCATATTTTGGCATGTATTTCTTTTTATTGCCATTCAATTTTTTTTGGGCTCTTTTAACCTCTTTGGACCCCGGATAAGAAAATTCCTCCATTTTTTAGGTCCAATTTAACGGTGGATTTTGCGCAAAGGATAGATAAATACCTTTCGCAGCCCCTCCCCGTTTTACAAATAAAGCACACAAACTCACAAAACGGTTCTTATATGCACAATTTCCTTATCAAAAAAAATTATCGCGCTTGGTTCGTTTTAAGGACAGGATTGAAGCGAAAACACCCAACCAACATGTGATAAGACAAGCACAATAATCAATCAAATCCGTGCATGTGTGCAATAAAGGAAACATGAGTCAAACATGTAGGAAGTAACACTTAATTACATCTTAATGACTCCAAACATTATAAAGCACATGGATGAATTGACTTATTGTCTCAAAACACTATCAAATAGTCACATGAAAATAATGGAATGATGTTGTGACTTGGTCATCCAAAGTGTTCATCCATAAACGGTGTAAACAAAAAAAACAAAAATCTTTTTTTGGATTTTTCAAAATTTTATCAAAATAAAATCTTTTTGTATTTTTCAAAAAAAATCAAAGACAAGAATTTATACAAAAAGTACAAGTCATCACACTAGTAAGAATATATCATGAAACCATAACTAGTGTATGAAAAACATGCAACCACAATCAACCAAAAGATTTCACATGGGGTGAATAACGTGCAAGCAAACAGGAATCGTGGACAAATAAACCATAAGCCTCTAAATCCGATTTTCGAACCCATATTGATGTGTAACGAAGTGTGGGGGTTTTGGGAATCGAATTTATTCTTTCATTAACCTTCCTAGGTCCATTTAAAAGCTTATAACAAAAGTGCCTAAGATGACCTTGCCTTCCGCAATGTGTGCAAGAGTAAATCGGGCGGTTTGTGTTACCTAAAGGTGGCCCTCTCCTCAAATTTATCGGTTGCTCTCTCCGAATTTGCCTAGGTGGGTCTCTCCTAATGATCCTAGGAGGTTCTCTCATGATGTTCCTATGGGGCGCTTTCTTAACAGACTTAGGTGCCTCTTTCTTAACAATCCTAAGAGGCTCTCTCACACGTGTGGGAGTGGGTGCAACATATTTTTCAAGACCAATCCCACCTCTATCAGTTTTGATCTCAACTGTGCCTAAAATCTTATCAAGTTTTTCAGACCTAGACTCCAAATCAAATTTTACTTTACTTGAATCTTTCAATTTCACCTCAAGTTCACCTATCCTAGATTCAAGTACTCATTTAGAATCCTCAAACTCTAAAAGCTCCTTTTTCATAGTCTCCATCAACCCTCTAAGACTATCTCTCTCACCCTCGACGTACTCAAGCTTCTCTTTCAAAATTTTCACATGAGCCCTAAGTTCTTCAACTAAAAAATCATTATTTTGTATGGCACACTCTTTCAACTGAGCTTTCAATTTCAAATTTTCTTTCTTCGTTTTCAAAGTTTCAGCATAAAGTTCATTGAAAGCAGTTTGCAAGTCATGCTCATCTACACTTTCCTCCTAACTTTCATCCACACTCCCATCACCTTCACTATCACTAATCACCTGGATGGGAAACTCTCGCCTAGAAGCATAAAAAACTTCTTCTTCCGAATCACAATCACTAAGGGTAGAAACATGAGAAATCGGTTTATTCAATTTCATCTTTAAATTTGTGGTACACTCATGTAACGTGTGACCAACACTCTCACAACAAGGACACTTCTCAGATTCGTTTTCAATAGAAGATTTAAAACAAGAGTTCGTGTGAATTTTCCAATTAATTTTTTCAAAAATTTGACATCGAAGATCATCAAAACCATCAAAAGATATTTTTGCAAAATCAGGATCAAAACACAATAACTTATTGCAACCCACTCTCATACCAATTTGAAAACGTGAGTAGACAAATTGTATAAAAAGTAAATCCTCGAAAAATTAGGATCACGCGATAAATTAGCGTAACCCGCTCTAATACCAATTTGAGAACGCGAGAATTACGTGTGATAATTGATTAACTTCGCAACTTTCTAATATAGCACACTTATTTAATTTTAGCCCCTAATCATTCATCTAAGGTGCGTGTGTCAACCGATAAATAAATAAAGCATGTGACACAAAAATATGCTGAGACACAGAATTCATGAAAACACCCCTTTCGGGTAAAACCTTTATTTCACTACGAATATACAAGCCGCAACTTACAATTACATAGAGAAATCTGTAATGGATCAACACGCAGCCAACCCACAAAGACACGCAGTCTTGAACTCAGCAAGAGAATACACGCAGCACCCTCCAAGGACTCGCAGCCCAAACAATGAAGGAAGAACCGCAACTCTCCTCAATGACACGCAGCCATAACACTTTGTAGAGACTCCCTCAGCAATGACACGCAGCCCTCGGTTGCAAAGATCTCCCCACAAAGATTGAACAATAGCAAAGCTTGTGTTCTAGGGTTCCAAAAGATTCACAAAAGTAATTGGGATTTTTTGTGTGAATCAAAAAGATGTTTTGCACATCAAAAAGGTGAAGACTTAGAGTATTTAGGACTCTGAAAATCGTCTTGAAAAGTCTTGGAAAACAACTCCCCGAAGTTGGCTTAAATAATCGTCTTGCGGTCCGGGGTATACTGGATCTGCAGCAAGAGGATCGGTCCGGTTGTGACCGGATCGGTCCGGATGACCGGATCGGTTCTTTTATTTTGGCCGGACCGGTCCGGTCCTCAGAAACCAGATTCCTTCGAGGAATTCTCTCCATCTTCAAAGGGCCATATCTTCTTCACCGTAGCTCGGAATGGGATGCCGTTTCTTCCAGTATCTTTGTTGTGGCAAACTATTCAACTTTCCAGTTAACCAATCCTCCGGACGGTGGATATAAAATTACCAAATTTCCCTTGAACTTCCATATCGTGACTTCTTTCATTGATTTGACTTCTCTTGCATACCACTATCATATAGTCCCTAAAAGCATGGTACGTGAAGTCGTTGAGGCCGATGTGGGACACATGATGGAGGTGTTGGATGCTTGATTCCCGAAATTCGGATTGGGGCCTTCATAAGTGATCGTGTAGAGACGTGCCAAATGTAACGGCGTACGACATACAAAACAGTAAGATAACGGACATGAAAAAAATGTCCTTACACATGATTACGTCTTAAGGTTGTTGAAAGTAACATACACAAATCCAATCGCTCACTGGAAAACATCTGTAAGGTAACGATTAGCCCTAAAACGTGTGTTTATAAGAATTAAAAAATCTCATTTTCCACAACCGAAGTCTCTTCCACTTTCGAATCCTACCCAAGCAAGGTTTTAGGAAGAATATGAAATTATAAATCAACCCACAAAATTTTTAAAACCAACTTTTAAATGTTTAGAAATGTTTTAAAAATTCCTAAAAATTATTTAACATATCCCAAAAATTATTGAAAAATCATGTTTACGGGAATTAACACACACACATACACACCTAAATTGATATGAATGTAAAATATAATTGTAATCCTAGGTGAAGTGTTGGTAGTATACCTTTGATACTATTAGAGGAATTGATATGTAGAGTCTGAGGCTCTTTGGTAGACTAGGATATGACTCAAATTTTGTCACTATTTCCAAACTAGACAAGCACCTATATAATGTAGACTCAAGTGAGTCAAAGCTATTGGGTTCTTGATCACATTATAATGATTTGTACCCAAAAAATAATAAAATATTGGGCATGGGTATTACATGCGTGGTCGACGCTTGTGAGGTGGATTTAGGACCTCCTACGCACTTTGAAAGCATGCGTATTGTCAGGCGTGCAATGATTATGACATAATATCTGAGGGGTATCTTTCATTAGGACTACACGATGACGGTTAATCACATCACTACAAGAACTAACATCCTCAAGGAAGCCCAAGCATTAAAAAAACAATCATGTCGAATCAGATTCCCGATAACATGCATATTTATGGAGGGTCATAATGATGGAGGTAGTCACATCAACATGAAATATTCTCTTCAGTCACGATGAAGACTCTCTGTGTAATACCCTGTGTTTTCGGAATAAAATATTGTGACGAAAATTAATTTAATAATTTTGGATTAAATTTGGGAATAAATTAAATCGCGAGATTTAAATTTAAACGGATAAAATTTAAATTGAGAACAAATTTTTATCCATGATTTCATATTTATGGGATATAAATGGGGCATGATAAGGTCACTCATGAAAAAAATTCGAATAGTAATTTACTTATGGTTACATGTTGATTAAACATCACGAAAATATCTATGTTGAATAAAAATAATTGGGACACATTTTGGGAGATTTTATGAGCTCATTCCGGTGTTTTAAACCTTTAAAAATAGTCTTGGCGGTATATGTACAAAACTTGGGAGGATATGGGACTATTTAGATTTTGGATTTGGGCCCATTTGAGGGTCCATATATGGGGCTTTAGATCCAACTCCAGAATTAGGTTAATATAAGTTGATTGTGGAGGTTAAGAAACCCCTCCACCATTTACCAAGAGCCCTAACAGTTACCTTTGGAAGAGAGAGGAGGTAAATGGCTATGGATAAGGAGAATTCAACAAATAAGGCTAAAGAACTCATCAAGAAATCCTCAAGAAATCATACAAGAATTTTCTTGCTAACTTTATTTGTCCAATATAATTCTTAGTTCATTGGGATTTATCTTCCATGTAGAATTCTAGATTATATAAGGATTTGTGGTGATATAAAGGTATGATTAAATCACATGTTTGTAGAGGCCTCAAATTTGAAAATAGGATAGTTAAATCCAGAAATTAGGATGAGGATTAACAGTGATTTGAATGATAAGAACTCAAGCCTTAGAACCCTGGATTTAATTGGAATGATTGTTCATATATATTGGGCGAATATTCAAGTTGAAATTCAGAAATTTTGATGATTATGACTCTTGTATAATGATAAAATCTTATAACTAAGAGGTGAAAAATTAAATTTTTTTAGATATGTTAATGGGTCGAAATTTTAGAATTTTGGAGGTGAGTTTGATGTTAAACCCCGTAAATTATTGTTCCAATATTAAGAACTAAGCCATAGGGACCTAATTTGATGTTAATAAAAATGTAAAAATAATTGGAATCCAATTTGGGGCTGATATTAGAAATACCGCAGTGAGAAATGTTAAAAAATCTGGGTTGCTACCCAGATCCGAATTGGTTAGACTACTAGGAGAGAATCGATTCTTCCCCCACCAGCGAATCGGTTTGGCTTATGGGGTAGGATGAGGTGGGACTAGGGTTTGTTCCGAGGTATTTTTAGGATTTCATATGAGTTAGTGGGACGATGTTTGGAAAAGTGAATAATTTATTAAAAATATTTTATTGACACACAAAAAAAATTAAATGGAGAGCTTGTTTAACTAGATGGTTGAGCTTTTACAAAAAGGGAGGAAATTAGTAAATAACTAGATGATTAATTATTAATGCGGGATTTTCTTATGGATAATCATACGAGGAAGCTAGGCGGTAATTATTGAGTAATAATCTATGAATATTGTAAAATAATAATATATATTAATATTTATTGTGGGGACATACTTATGTTCGTGGACGGTCCTATCGGTTGGGGTTACGTGCATTCGGAACCGTAGAACACGTCAGCATAGGTGGGTAGGAATTGTGTAGGTTATAACTTTAAGTACGACATAGCAACAACACTTACGATAGATATGTGTATATGATAGGATTCATTGTCACCGCTGGGCATGGGTTGTGCAATGGTGTACTTCATAGTGAGCGCCCTACTTGTGTGTATTTTGTGCTGTCCGATATGGACAAGAAATTCCGACAGACTTACCGATGGAGCACGAATGAGATGCTAACGGTAGTTTCTTTTAGTGTCACATATATATAATCCTATAAAATGAATGCCATAATTCTTTAGTCTAACGGTGTAGACAATAAATCACAAACTCAATATTACGTAGTATACATAGTGAATGTTGTGTCATATTCATAGTTAGTATTATCGAGGGTATTTTGGGAGGTGGGTATGATGTAGATGATTACATTTTAGTTCGGTAATTATGTTATATGAATCTTATATTTAAATTGACACAATTATTTGTTATGTAATTTAGTTAATGTGTGATCGTACGTTGAGTATTGCACTTAGATGAGGGGTGAGATATTTAATGTATGCGAGTGATGATGGGGGGTGCTTACTTTTAATTAACTGTATTTTTGCACTATAAATTCAGTAAGTTAATTCTTATAACTCTAGGGCGCTGACCCAGATTATAAATATTTTCTCCCCCCAGATGCTCTTAGAAAGGGTTATCAAGATTGTTAACAGATCAACCTTGCAGTCTCACCTTGCGTATCGAACTTTAGATTGATGATTCAAAATTAGGTTGTTACTTTACTTCACTGCTTTTAACTTTTGGATGATTTTATGGGCATAAGGCTGAAGTTTTTTTTATTTCATGTTGGTTTGGGTCACCTATGATTATGTTGGGTTTCATTTACATATTATGAATGCTGAATTTTATTATTGCCTTGGATATTAATTTAAATTCAGTTTTAAATTCAATTGTGATTTACAAATAAATATTTTACATGGTTTGATGCTGAGAATGATATAGATTGTATAGCAAGCCCCATCTTTGCCATGTTGTGTCTGGCTAACCTTTACGTGAGAAAATGGAGGTTTTTACACTTTGGCACATCTCCATGAATGCAAAGAGTCTGGGGGGGTAGATGATGAAGGGAGTTTCTAATAGGAACAGTCCGAACAAGATTCATCCAGGGGATCTTACGGACATCCTTTTTGTTTTCTAACATACTATCAATAGCCGAATAACATTCTCACCTGTTGAAGGGCAATCGATCATTCGGTCTCAATGCCTTGGTCAACTAACCCTTATTTCAAACAAGCATCATGATACCCATAAAGGTGGACCACTCTCCCACTAGATACGAAATGTGAAACATACAAACAAACCATAAATGAACACGTGTCCCATTATGTTGACCACTCTCTGAAGTTAGATGTAATACCCCGTAAATTTTAATTATTTTAATTATAGGATTAATTGAATTAAATAACGAGAAATAAATGTATGATTAATCCGAATTTAAATAAATATTTACTAGCATGATGGGAGTTAGTATTATTGATGTGAATTATGTTGAATATTTCTTTGTGAGTAAAGTAATATGCAATTATGAATTTATTAAAATTGTCGCGAGTGAATAATACGGCAGTTATGGAAATTAAGTCGGGACGGGCGTGTCAGTCGTGTCGGGACTAAATTTAATGAAACAAATGTATGTTATGTATAAGTAATTCATATTGTCATTTCGAGTGCACCAAAGTGTCTGGAAGGGTCGAGATAGTCTGAAAAGTCTACCCGGGGGTTTAGTTTGGGTATCGAAGCAGTTTAGGCTAAACCGGCACACCGGGAGGGTATTTCGGTCATTTTAATTTTTAGAGTAATTAAACCTACGAAAATTCAAGGTTTATATAAGATGATAGGATTCTTCTTCTAGGGTTAGAATTCACAAAAGCTTAACAGACCATTGGACGAAGAAGGAGAAGAGGTTTCTAAGCTTAGAACCACCACCTCTACACCATTTGCACCACCATCACCACCGATGCGTAGATCGAAAAGAGAGCATCACCCCACACTATCTTCATCAAAGGATCATAACTTCTATTTAAAGGAAAGTGATTTATCTTGTAATGATTGAGTGCATATATTATCCATGGTAGTTTAGAATTGGAGAAAACCTTGAATAATTGACATATAATAAATTTGGAGAATTTAATCTTGAATATAGGTAGGGTTTGCATGTAGATAAACTTCTATAAATATAGAAAAAACAAAATCATGATCCATGTAGTAGGAGTCACGAATTAAAGTGGAGTTATATGATGTTCTTGAATAAAAATTGAGGAACTAGGGTTTTTAAGAAATATTCATGAGTTAATCCAAGAAAATTATGCCCCATGAAGAGTTGATGATTCTGATATGTTAGAACTTACGTATTTATGTTGGTGTAGCATTTAGAATAATTATTTGGGAGTTTGGGACATTTTAATGGATAATTTTAGGTTTAAAATTGAAGAAACCCTTAGGAAAAATTATACAGAAATCGTAGGCCAATATCTGATGGATCGATTGATCGACCCAAGAATGTCGATCGATCAACTGATCGATCGATCGACCAATTTCTCCAATCGATCGAATCCCCCGCAAATTTTGACTTGTTTTTTCTTTTAAGTTTCGGTCCAAACCCAACTTTTAAGAACCCTTAATGTCAATTAATTGAAAATAATGGTACTTAGGGAAGGTCAGTAGGGTTATAGTTAAGGCCCGCAAAGAATCATTATGTATGGGATTGAATGGGGAGATTTATGAGTGTTTTTCGAATGCGTTGTGATTGGAAATTTTACGGATTGGGGTTTAATTCAGATAAACGATGATTTAGGGTTCATACCAATAGTAGAGGGACACTATAGTACTAAATTAACCTAAGTAATAATTGGGTGACTTCGTAAACCTTTGGGATATGAAAAGGTACTTGAATTTATACGATGAGAGTTATGGCGTTAATTAAATTTACGTATGATATACGGGTTATAAATACAATGTGTGAGACTTATAATATGGGATTTGTGTATACCAATATTGAACGTATAAATACTTAGGTTGTGTGAATACCTATTGTATGGATTTTTATGTGTATGTCATATCTACCATACTTGCTATCGCCAGGAGGTCTTGAAGGGGACAGTGTTATCTTGAGGAGCCCATCGGGGGGGGGGGGGGGGGGGAGGGGGGGAGGGAGGGATTATAAATTGGTACCTCAGAGCATGGGATCAAAGGAGGACTTATCTGTGAGTGGATAAGTTTGGATTATATGGGTGCGTAGGTATGTACGTGACCCATTACATCGTTATCCATGTTCACCTCCGGTTTGTGTGTGAATTGTTTTATTACGATTCTTGAGAGATTCGGAATCGATAGTACTTATTATGTACGTGAGGTATCGAGACTTGATAGCAGAGTATTAAAGCATTGTTAGTTTCGCCTATGTGGGGTGTGGTATTTGTATATATATCATATTGGTGAAATATATATATTCTAGTGTTTATTCCACTGTGTTGCTTAGTAGAACATGATGATAATGATATCAAACATATATTATGTGCGTGAAAGCTCAAGAGATTAATGAGATACTTGAATTCGATTAATTAATTGAAAGTGCAAGACTGTATTATTCGGGTGATACGGGTGCGCATAATGTCTTAGGCATCATAGTAAGAGAGTTGATTCAAACTAGTTAAGTGGGATAGTGTAACTAGGATGGGTTAGGACAATGCGTTAGGCATGCAAAATAGTTGAGAGGTGAGAATCTCAAGTGAGAGCACGCGACTAACATGTATATAATATTCATTGTTTAATGCAATTTAAACACTTGGTGTTTTAAAACTATTTTCAACTCGGACTCTGACCCGTTACTTTCAAATCTCTTCCTTCTCTCTCTCTCTCTCTCTCTCTCTCTATATATATATATATATATATATATATATATATATATATATATATATATATATATATATATATATATATATATATTACATCAGGTGCCCAGCCACAGGGACACAAAGCTTAGAGTTCCCATCAGTTGACGTGTTGTAGCTTTTGTGGAAGTTACATGACCTTCGTATTAGACGCCTCACTTAACCTTGACTCATTCGGAGAACTTTATATCAGCCAGTACATGTTGCCCATTCTTATTAAATATTGTTACTTCAGACGTTTGTTTTTAATTCAGTTACTAAGCTTTATTTCATATCAGACTATTGGAGTGAGATTTTATTTTGGAAGTGTTTTCTCCAGACTCAGTTAATTCTTTTTGTCAATTCAGTTCTTATGAGATTGTAATGGATGATGAATCTTTATTTATTCATTTATTTGGTTATTGGTAAATTCAACATAAAATTTGACATCAGGCTTTTAAAATATTAAGTGGTTAGTAATTAATAAAAAGTTTTTCGACAGTGATGAAAATGCTGATAGAACTGGATATTCTGTTTTATATTGAATAAATGACTGATCACCCGATATTTAATTAGGCGGGGTGTCACATTATGGAACAAAATAATAGGAATAACATTGTATGGCTAGGTATATAAATCTAGCGTAGTGTTTATCATGAGGTTAAATGAATGTCTTTTTATGAAACCTCGTATTAACTCCTGAAATTAATAAAGACAACAACCCCCTCCCTTTTTCCTCGTGGACGTAGGTTAATGTGACTGAAACACGTATATCCGGTGTTCATATTTCTATTTTTTTACTTTAATCATCATTGATATTATTGTGTTGTGGATGAATCATATCTATACTCTAACAAATATAATTAGGAGGATAAGATAATAAGTAACTATAGCGAACACTAATATTATTCCTTTCTTTATGACATATTAAATAAAGCAAGGTGCTTAAATATAGAGGTAAAATTGATAGAAAAGACATAAAATGTCTTTTTTTCTTTTTTCAAACAAGGACGTAAGAAGTATTATTTATTTATCTGTTGCATGACTTCACTATTACAATGAAAAATTAGGGAAATACGTATTTCCACCATTTGGAGATAAAAAATAAATAAATCTCCCAATAATTTTGTTTCATTTTTATTTAACCGGTGGAGCAAAATGTGACATGAAGGTATTCTATTTTTTTTGAGAATCATGGCTAGCATAAGCATTTCTTAATACTAAATGATTTGTAATTATTATACAATTGATAACCTAGTTTTTAAAACTTCAATTATTGATATTTAAAATCATTATAATCCACACCGAGTAAGGATTTTTAAATTTAAACTATTTAAAAGTGTTCAATATCACTAAATTGAATGTATTAGGGAGTGGTAGTTTGTAACAGTTGATGAATTAAATATGGGTATTAATACTGTTTATATTTATGTTATCTTTGCATGAAGCTTTGTCCTTATACATGGTAAGTACTTTATTTCATTTTTTTGGAATATTCTTAACCACATTTTTTACCCATTTTAATAAGTACAAACAACTCTAACACTATTTCAAAACTAGGATTACTTTTTGCACATGGCTTTTGAAACTATTATAAGGCATTGTGTAAGTTTAAAGTAATTATTTTTTTTCATATATATAATTTTACTATCATATTTTTTTGAATATATGGAGAAAAATTAAAAAGACAAATGGTACAAACAATATATAAACGGGTATTTTGTACCAATGTTTTTTTTCAACTTTTGCTTATTGAATAAGGGTCTTCTTTGCGAGATTTCAACGGATATTTAAAAAAATATAGAATGTATGATATTTATACATTCAAAATCCCCAATATATATATATATATATAACCTAGTAGACTTTAGTGATGATTTGTGAGGTGTGCTATGTTGCATCTTAAATAAGTTGTGTTGCAAAGCTTCACCATATTGCATTAAAGTTGATATATATGTATAGTACTATTCAATATCTTATTGTCAACACAATACAAAACAATTATCGTATTTGTTTCAAGAATAAATATCAAGACTTGTTCTTGTATTACAGATTTTGGGGATATAGAAATGAAAAAAAATACATGTTTATGTTTTTCAAAGAATGTTTTTAATTAAGTTATTATGAGTTATTTCTCATAATTATTTTGCCATACATATATGAGTTTGAGTCTTATTTTTTTGTTTAATTTAATATTACCAACAGTCATACACAATAATTTTGTTATCTAATACAGTGTAAATTTTACTGATGTAGTTTGTCTACTAAACAACTTTTCTCTAGAAACTTACCCATTAATGTGTACTAATGTTTCAATCACACCCGAAAAAAAACTATCATCCCTTCTACTTTCTTAATCTAGTCCTAAAAAAGAAAAAATGGGCCATGGTTGAGAATATCGTGTACTTTAATTAAATTTTTCATATATTATTTAAGGGATAATAATTATAAAACATAATCTATAATTGTTGCAATTAACAAAATAAAGATGGAGTGTAATTTATTTATGGGTTTTCCATGTTAGCAACAAATTTGTAAATAAATATATGCTGCCAAGTATTAGATTATTGATTCTTCATAATTATATCAAATGGGGACGCACTCGTTATATAAAAGGAAGTCTAAGGGATTATTATATTGGGACGTGTTAAATTAGGATGTCTAGTTGGTACAAGGGAATCTTCTTGTTCTCTAGATCAAGTAAATAATCACATATAACTTAAGGCGTTTTTCTTCTCGTTCACGTACTCGTAAATTTTCTTACTTTTTCTTTTATTATTGCTTGTAAGAGCTCTAGGAGAAGATTTTTCTCCTATTTTTTAATAAATAAATTTCTTTTCTCACAAAAAAAACGTATGTGTGCTTTGTCTAATTGATACAATTCTGGATCACATATAACTTAAGGCATTTTTCTTTTCGTTCACGTACTCGTAAATTTTCTTACGTTTTCTTTTATTATTGTTTGTGAGAGCTATAAGAGAGACTTTTTCTCCTATTTTTTAATAAATACATTTCTTTTCTCACAAAAAAATAAGTATGTGTGCTTTGTCTAGTTGGTACAAGGGAATCTTCTTGTTCTCTGGATCCAGTAAATAATCACGTATAATTTATGGCATTTTTATTGTCGTTCACGTACTCGTAAATTTTCTTAATTTTTCTTTCATTATTGCTTCTAAAGGCTCTAGGCGAGGTTTTTTCTCCTATGTTTTAATAAATAAATTTATTTTCTTAAGAAAAAAATTGGTATGTCTTCTTTGTATAATTGGTATAAGGGAATCTTCTTATTCTCTGGGTCCAGTAAATAATCACATATAATTTAAGGCATTTTTCTTCTCGTTCACGTACTCGTAAATTTTCTTAATTTTTCTTTCATTATCGCTTGTAAGTTCTCTAGGAGAGGCTTTTTCTCATATGTTTTAATAAATAAATTTATTTTCTTACAAAAAAAATTAGTATGTGTGCTTTGTCTAGTTGGTACAAGGGAATCTTCTTGTTCTCTGGATCTAGTAAATAATCACATGTAATTTAAGGCATTTTTCTTTACGTTCACTTATTCGTATATTTTCTTAATTTGTCTTTGATTATCGCTTATAAGAGTCTTAGGAGAGGCTTTTTCTCCTATCTATTAATAAATAAATTTCTTTTCTTACAAAAAAAATAAAAATAGTATGTGTGCATTGTCTAGTTGGAACAAGGGAATATTCTTGTTCTCTGAATCCAGTATATAATCAAATATAAGATTGTTATCTTATATAGTTTAAGAATATTTCTTTTGAGGTTTGCCATATATTACAAAGTCTCTATTCCTTTAGAATGATTTGTTATTCTTAAAGAAGTGGATGACTCGTAATGGTTTTATTTCTTTTGATAGTCCATCTCATGAAACTTCACCAATGGATTAAATATATTAACGAGGCTAAACTAACTTTCAGGTGCCAAGTAAGAGCATGTATAATGGTGGGGGAAAAGAACAGAAGAAAAGGCAAGTTTACAAATTAATACAAATTCGTTGGATCAGAGTGGTGAGGCAAAACGTGGAGATTTTGTAAGGGAGTTTGCATAGGTTTTGCAAATATACAAAAGCCAAGTAGAATTTGTATATGTTTCCTACGAACTTCTGAAGTTCGTAGGAATTGGTATGAACTTCAGTTCTTCGTAGCAATTCCTACGAACTTAAAAAGTTCATAGGAAACATTTTTACCACAATAATAGAAAACGACCGTTATCCCTTATTTTCCTATATTTCCTATATAGGCCATCCTTCCTTCCCCTAAAATCCCACCCTTCAGTCCAATATTTCTCTCATTTTTCCTCCTTCCAATACGATTCTTTTCCAAAAATATATTCAAGTGAATCGTTTTATCTCCCCATACATTTTAATTACCGACAAAAATGTCTTCATCTCAACCCATTAATTCTAGTACTTCTAGAAAACAGAATATGACTCCTATCGAAGATGAAATATTATGTACCATATATGCTAAATATACGAGTCGTGGTATTGAAGCCAACTCGATATCACATGGAACATTTTGGGTTTCTGTACTAAATTAATATAACAACAAGCCAAAAATTTATATTCAACGTATGAGGACTATGCTTTCAACACACTACAATCATATTTCTTCCCGGGTAATGATAAACGTTTCAAAACTGTCTCACCAAATAGACAATATAGGAAGCGACAATAATGAGTTCGATGCGGTTACAAAGGCCCATGAGGCACATCGTGTGGAAACAAGCAAATAATTCATGTTTGATAAATGCTACCAAATTTTGAAAGACTTACCGAAATTTGATTTGAAGAACACAACGTGCAACAACAACGATCCTACGCCTCTAGACTCGGAGGACAGTCCGGGTGTACATGACGTACCGTACAGACCTCCAGGTAGGAAGGAGGAGAAACAACGTGCACGTCAACGTGCTCATTCAAACAACCTTGATTGTAACACGATGATCCTTAAACATTGTGAATAATTCACCGATATGTTTAAAAGTAAGCAATGGTGGAAGCAAAGTCGGGCCATGAAATTTGATTCTCAAATGGATGCTTTCATTGAGATGAAAAGAGCTGATCAAATTACAAGCAAATAAGATCAGCTTGTGCGTCTAGGCCGAGAACAGTCGTACATCATGGAGTTGGATATGACCAAAATGAAAGAGATACAACAACAATTCCATGTGAAAAGGTACACTGACCTCTCAAATATGGTAGCTCTAATGGAAGCTGCGATTGTCGCGCTTATGTCAAACACCGTCGGCTCGTCAAATTCTGATTCTGGTCTGTTTAGTGCAAACAACGTGGACTAGTATTTTAAGTGTGTGGCCTGTTTAATTTACCGTTATCTAATAAATGTAATGTCAATTATAGTGTTATAAAAAGTGTAATGTTATTTTAATAAATGTTATTTCATTTTAAGATGTGTTGCAATTGTTGTATTATTGTGTGCTAAATTGAAGCAGTCGATTGAAACTAATTACACAAGAAATATTACATATATTATATTATTTTGACGCACACCATAAAAGAACAATGTTAAAAGTGAATGTATAAAGAGAATAGAAACCCTCAAATACACATATATTATATAATCATTAATCGTCCAAGTCATCACCGCTGGTGTTCCAAATGTGCTCTACCAAATCATCTCGTAGTTGTTGATGTGTAGTTGCGTCCCTAACATTTGCATCCCGCGTTAGGTAGTCGTAAAAATCAGTTTGCCCCCATAGTATTTCAGGTGTGGGATCAGTTTATTCGTATTCATTTTTCCAGGGACAGTCTCTAGGTTCATCGTCAATAATCATGTTGTTCATTATAATGCAAGATTTCATTATGGTTGCTAATGATGCCCTATTCCATAATTTTCAAGGTTCGCGCACGAAAGCGGATCGTGCTTATAGTACACCAAAAGCACGTTCGACATCTTTCCTGCACGATTCTTGTTTCTTACAAAATAATTTTTGTTTTTGTGATAGGCCAGGATGGTTCCTAAAATTTTTAACGATGGTTACGTATGGAGGGTATATGCCATCAGCAAGGTAATACCCGATCTCGTATATACTTCCATTAACATTGTAATTAACGGGAGGTGCAGTCCCATTACGTAATTCTTGAAAGATGTTAGATCGGTGAAAGACGTTTATATCGTTGCAAGATCCAGGAACCCCAAAGAACGATTTCCAAATCTATAGGTCGTACGAGGCAACCTCTTCTAGGATTATAGTTGGAGATTCTTTTCGACCACTATATTGAGCGTGCCAGGCAGTGGGGCACTTTTTCCACTGTCAATGTAGATTAGTGTGTCATGACATATTATTTTAATCGCTTATCAATTAGTGTTCCATGTAATCATTATCGTCCTAGTGTGGTATCGATTACTGTGCCATCGGTAAGTGTGCCATCGGTTATAATAATATGAATACAATATAATTAAATTGTCTACTACAAATGAGTTCATAATAATAAATTGAATACAATGCAATAAAATGAATACAAAATGAATAAAAAATACAATTAAGTTGGCCCCTGCCCAAAGTCATAATCCTGTCCCAAATCAACGTGCGACCCTAACAGCGGATCCTCGCCAATATGGCTGCCCCAACTCGGTTGCGTTTGATATCCCGTGTATGGGCGAAATGGTTGAGGTACATAAGCATTCTCACGGGTGTAGCTCAGACCACTAAAGGTAGGACCAGTACCACGCACATTATAGGCGGCAAGTTATCGCTCGAGTTCCTCAATCCTATCCTCACGCTCTCGAGTCTCAGTAAGGAGTAAATGACGGAGACCACGAATATTATCTGCTGCGTCAATGAATGAAGAACGCCATTTTAATTGTGACAACCCATGCGGTAGGAGAGTGTTCGTTGGGAACTCAGGTCGCGGCACACTTCTTTCGTATGAATCACCCTGCGAAAGGTCGACGTCTACCGTCCAACTCTGCCTATGAGCATGTATTTGTGTAGGGCCAGTCGATGAAAACTGTGTATGATACTCAGACGGCTGGTTAATTGGAGCTGGCGCCCGTGGGATGCGCAATGTTGATGGTGCCACTGTTCCAATCCCAATCAAATCAACGTTAACACAACGTGACATCGCCGGAAGTAAGGTCCCCTGCGCAACTGCTTTTCAGTATGTATCATACTCTTCTTGGGTCACAACTGATGTATTCGCATTTGCAAGAGGCCAATTCTGGGCAAGGGCGGCTTGGTATTCGGATTGTGGGACTGAGCTCAAATTTCGAGGAGGGTTGTCTGCTATACAAATTTGGCCTCTCAACTGTCGAAATCCCCGGTCGCCCAAGTACCAAAATCCCTTAAATAAGGGATCCCAAAAAATCATACGCAACCCAGATAAATGATGTGTGTATGTAATGAAATCATTATGTCGGTACGTCGACATCTCGTACGGCTACCATATGATGGATTCAGGGGACCGCATCTCAAGCTGATGTTGGTTGCCCGATATATTAAACTATTGCGTGCCCTTTGCCCAACTCCTGTTTGATTTTGACCAACGAAATATTCGGGGCCATACATCTACGGCCGGATCAACGATAATCGGATATGCGGTCACCATATACTCGTGATGTAAGTACTGCAAAATATGTAGATAAATTAAATTGATTAGAATACATGTACATTCATTGTAACTAAATAAATAATGCATAAATGTTTAAATAATAATATTATAAATTGTACCTCTATTAATTGCCACATACACTCGAAACTAGTTAACGACCGTCGGCTTGCTTTGTCCATTGACCATATTATATGGGCATAAATTGTCGAACCCCAATCGTAGGTCCCAATGGCCGCAACATCCTCCAAATAATGTAAATACCCGAGGTCCGCCGTGGAATTGAAATTTGGAAAGAATAGACTTCCAATTACATAAAATGAAAATGCTCGAGCTATGACTGGCATCATGTAATCGGGAAGGTCCGGTCGATTCTCAAAATTGACAGTATATTTCTTAAGGTCGGCAACCGGAATTTCCGCACCCGAAAATCGTTCTATATGAATTTGGGGGAAAAATTCGTTCACGGTATTTTGAAAATTTGTGTATTTTTCTATCGGCAAATTTAGAATGGGTAACCCTTGCCCAATCGGGATACCTGTACAAAATTAACAATACACGTCATATATACAAAAAATATGAAAATTATTTGTACACCATGAAATTATTTAAATTTAATATAAATAGAATTAATTAAGGGATTTAATACGAAATAAATAATACCGGAAAGCATTGTGAAGTCCATAGGCATGAACGCAATTTCAACAAACGACAGTTGGAAGGTATGCGTCGTGTCTCACCAACGTTCGATCATCGCCATCACAATGCACTGGTCGAAATTCGGCATCACCCTTGAAAATATATTGGACATTACACCGGCACCATCGATAAATTCTTTTATCGTCGATTTATTCTCTCCGATCAATTTATATAGTTTCATTGGCCCCGCCCAATTACCCCGAAATTCATATTTATTGCCATTTATAATGGGCGTCGGTCCGTCGGACGCGTGTATATCCCCATCGAAAATACGGTCGTAATGCTTGTACACGGGATCAACAGGTTCACTTACCAGAGGTTGATTAGGATTTGCCGTTGACGTGGATCCGTGCTTCTTGCTTTTGCCGATATTTAGATATTTTTTCCATCTTTTTCCGTCCATATTGTATAAATAAAAAACTTGTGTAAATGATAATTGTTGATATGGAATTGAGTTGCTGAATTTTGGGGTAAAAGGTATGTTGGATGGAGGAAGAAGAAGTTGGATGGAGGAAGAAGAAGGAGTAGAGTTATGGCAGTAGAGAGGTGGAGTTAGGCAGTAGAGAGGTGGAGATGAAGGTATGCCTGAGATGATTTATTTATTGACGATGCATTAGAGGTAGCCGTTACTAGCTGTTACTAACCGTTAGAGTGCCGTTGGAACTTCCTACGAACTTCTGAAGTTCGTAGGAATTGCTACGAACAACATAAGTTCGTATCAATTCCTACGAACTTCAGAAGTTCGTAGGAAGCTCCACCACTGTTAGCCAGCCAACCGGGCGAAAGGTTAAGTGTCCATCTGTTTTGTATTTTGCCTTTCGTGGAGGGATCACCATTGTACATGCTCTAAGAATTCAAGCCTTTCAAGATAAGACTATTTAGCTTGAAGAGACCTATTAATTATTTTTTATTATTTCTCTTGTGAGTTTCAACATTTTAATATTTCTTTATGTTTATATCCTTTTATAAATAAGATAATAAAATAATTAAAGAAATGAAAGTGAAAGATTACTTTGATTAATGCTTCTCATGAACATAACACAGTACATAAGATATAAAAAGCTTATTTGCTGCAGAATGACATTCTTTTCATCACTTCTTTTCCTAAAGAAAAAATGTCTTCACTCCCTTGAGAATTCCAACCATTCACTAGACCCTGTCCAAATCAAATAAAAGAACAAAGATAAGCAAATAAGTTATCATCAATTAAAACCATAATAACTATCATTGCAAAAAGACATGATAAAGGATGCTTAAAACCATAATAATTTTAAACACAATATTCTTTCAAAATTAACAAAATTGTAATTTAAATTTCGAGAGAAGTCATAAAAAAAAACTGATGCCATACTACCATTTGAAAAATAGTGAGTATGATATCTTGAGAGGGAAGATATATTACTTGCTGCAATTAATATTGGGATCTACGGTTAGATTAAATGTGAGGTTGCAGAGTTTGGGAACTTGATTGACTCTCCCATAATCAATGGAGAAAGACTTTGCAACCCTCTTGAAACACTCACATATGGCCATGCGATTTTCCTTCGAAGCAACAGTGGCTTTGTCTAAATCTCTAGCGCCAGAACAACAATTTTAATGCAAAAGGCTCGCATGGCATTAGCTTTGCTACTGCATCACCACACCCAGTTTCCTCCCTAGTGAGGCGTGGTATTACCCCTAAAACTAGATAAACCATCACCCACATAGTGCAACCCATCATCATTTCTTATTATTTTCTTCAAATGTGAGAGTGAGTGGAGAGGGAAATATATGAGTGATTATTAATACCTTTCAACTATGTGACCCTATTTATAGTGGAGGGATTAGATAAATGACATTATGATTATGTAGGTTGAAATATACAAATAACAGATGAATCATTAGTTTGGGACGCACCATTCTTTAGATTTTACACAATAAGTCTATAGATACAACATTTGAAAGGAATAAAATAAATTCATTACTTTACCCTCCTAAATATCTTTTTCATTGTGGATTAGGACATCATGAATAGATTTAAAATAAATTCTATAGGTATTATGATCTTTTATCTTAAACGTCCTTGTGTTGTAATACATACTTGATTTTTTTATTAATATTTCTGGTATTTCATAATTTAGTTTATACGAGAACATTTATATTAGTTTTGTGTATCTGCAACATATAACATATGCATCGTGGATGAGGGACCATAGTTCTAAATAAAGAAAGCCAAAAAATAGAAATATATACTTTCCTCCGTATCTCATTAAATTGTATCCCTTCAAAACCAAGAGATAAAATTGAAAGAAATGTGAAGATGGGAGATTTAGTTACTATAGTAAACGCTTATAATATTTTTTTATTTTATGAAATATCAAATAAATCAAAGTGTTTAAATATGGGGGTGAAATTAATATAAAAAGAATAACATTCTTTTCCTTTTTTAAGTAACAAAAAAGTAGGAAGTTTTATTTATTTATCCGTTGCCCGTCTTCGCTATTATATTTGAAAATGAGGGAAATAGATATTTCCACTCTTTAGAGATAAAATAAATTATATTCGTTGAACAATTGATAAATTAGTTTTTTTTTTAATAAGAAAACAATTGTTGATAACTTTGTTTTTAAAACTTCAACTAATGATATTTGAAATCACAACAATCCTTACCGAGTAAGGATTGGAGATTGGTAGTTTGTAACCCCTGATGAATTAAATATGGAGATTAATATTGTTTGGATTTACGTTATCTGTTCTGGCAGCTTTGTCCTCATATATGGTAAGTAGTTTACTTTTATTTGGAGTATTCTTAACAACATTCTGACCCATTTTAATAAGTACAAACAACTCCTAAACCGTTTCAAAACCATGATGACTTTTTGCACATAGATTTTAAAGTATTACGAGGCAATGTGTATTTTTAAAATATGTATTTTTTGTCATATATATATATATATATATATATATATATATATATATATATATATATATATAGGGAAAGGATCAAGTGATGTCCCAGTTTGAGGACCTTGAATGAGGACCATTTTTTTAAGATAGTAAAAAAAATATTTTTGGGTTGATTTTTTTTTTTTATGATTTATAAACATTTCAATAGGACCATAAAAAAATAATCAGCTCAAAATGAATTTTTTTGCTGTTTTAAAAAAATCGGTCAAACTTTGTTAGTTTTTAAGTTGTTTTTAAGTTGTTAAAAACTGACAAAGTTTAACCGATTTTTTTAAAATAGTAAAAAAATTCATTTTGAGCTGATTTTTTTTATATGGCCCTACTGAAATGTTCAAAAACTATATAAAAAAAAAATAGCTCAAAAATATTTTTTTTACTATTTTATCAAAATTGGTCCGCGCCAGCAGTATGCAAACTGGGGTATGCATGAGAACCGCTCTCTCTCTCTCTCTCTCTCTATATATATATATATATATATATATTACAAAACATACATATTTTAAAAATACACATTGCCTCATAATACTTTATATATACACTATAATAGTTTTTGGAATTTACGTAGAAAAAAAGAAAAGACCAATGATATGTTGGGTATAATACTAATACACTACAATAGTTAAAAGACCAATGATAGTGTATTAGTATTATACCCAACATACCTAAATATATATTAGTATATATATTTATTTTGAATGAAGTAAGTAATTTTGTGGAAGTGATCAAGTGATAAGTTAGTGAATGTATATATGCATGAGGTCTTGAGTTCAATCCTTAAGAGTCACACTAATTATTAAGGTAAAAGATTGGGCCTTGGGGATTTCTAATGTGCATTAAATCTTTTCAAACTCGTTTTAATTTTTAGTTAACCTGTTTTAAGATTTTGACTGTTTATTCCATCTGTTAAAATATAGCTGTTAGTAGAGAGGTTAGTGGGTTAGTTGCCTAAAACCACTACCCACGGTTTTGACCATTTTTTATATATAAAACAAAGGCTACAACTTTGAGAAACACACAGAAAAATTCAATCTCTCTCACTTTCTCTGCAAAAATAATTTTGCTATGTTCTATACACTTATGTTCGTTATTCTTTTGGGAGTGTTAGAGTATCCTGAGAGTTCAAATATTTAATATAAAGCTGGTGTTTAAATCTGATCGTTGAATCCTGGGGGGTGTATGTTTACGACGCTGACATCTACAAATATCAGCGAGCAATTTCACATTTAGGACTTTGTGTCAAACACAAACATTGATCGATAAGTCCTTCCAATTTTATCTATTTCGTATTTGGGTTTTTTCATATATTCTGCATTTATTATTTTCTGCATTTATTGATCGATAAGTCCTTCCAATTTTATCTATTTCGTATTTGGGTTTTTTCATAAATTTAAACTGAACTAACTAATAAAAATTAAAATAAGAGATAAGTGAGGTAAATAAATGTCAGAACAAATAAGGGATGGGAGTCCACTTCCATGGCTTAATTATTTATTTTAATTAAATGACTTTTAAATTTAGAATACTCCAACAATATTCTGAAATTTAATTAATCAATATTAATTTCCTCACTTTAATATTATCGCTCATACTAAACTCACTAAAAAATACAAAAAAATAATTAAAAAAAATCTTACACTACTCCTAAATGACACTACAAATAAACCGAACATGGAGCTTGTTTTTTCTCTCTTTGTATGAATCCTCAATTTCTTCAATGTCTTTTTCTATATATGGTGAGTATTGGAGAGTAAAGGAATGTGGGGCAGTTGGGTACTTGTCTCCTCCCATCCCCCCCCCCCCCCCCACACACACACACACACATGCATATATATATATATATATATATATATATGGGCCCTCTTATGTAAGGACTCCTTATGTTGCAGATCTCGGTACATACCATTTTTTTAAAATAGTAAAAAAATGAAATTTTTGATAAAATTTCATGGATATGATCTCCACGGTGAGAAGATCATCTTCAATTTTTTTCATCAAAAAATTCAATAAAAAAAACCGTTGAGATGAAGTGATATGTAAAAAAATAGTATAAATATGCATTTTCGACCGTTGAAATATTGGTGATCATCTCACCCACTTATTGATTGAATTTTTTGATGAAATTTCATAGATATGATATCGATAGTGAGAATATCATATTTATGAAGTTTCATAAAAAAATTCAATCAATAAAGCGGCTGACACTGACCCAATATTTTAACGGTTGAAAATGCATATTTATATCATTTTTTTTACATATCACCTCATCTCAACGGTTTTTATTGAATTTTTTGACGAAAATATTTGGAGATGATCTTCTCACCGTGTAGATCATATCTATAAAGTTTCATCAAAAAATTCATTTCTTTTACTATTTAAAAAATGGTATGTAGCGTGGTCTGCAACATAAGGAGTCCTTACAGGAGACTTTATATATATATATATATATATATATATATATATGTGTGTGTGTGTGTGTGTGTGTGTGTTAGGCTAGGCATGGGGGTGGGTATGAGAATGGGTGTCCTGTGTGTGGGTTGGTTTCTGATGGGTACAACAATAGGTTAGAGTGTTACCTGTTGGGTTTAAGGGTCCTAGTCGGGTAGAGAGAGAAAAGTTGGGTTAGTTGGTTCAGGTAGGTATGTTGAGGAGAACTTAAGTGGCGTGTGTGTGTATGGTATATAAATGTATATTTGTACATATATACGTGTTATATATATATTAATAATAGAATTTAGCATTTTAATTACACATGTGGTCATAATAATATGCCATACTAAATAAATATTAATTAGTGAGAATATTTACGTGGAAGTAAAATTTACTAAGTTTGATTATGTAAATTAAATTCGATAAATTGTTAGTACACCGTAGTGGGTAATACCGATGGAGATTGACGTTATTTAAATCGGGAAATAAGGGTAGGTTATTTGTGGATCTAAATATGATATTTATGTTTGGTGACTCGGATGGTGATTTCAAGTATACGGTTGATTCGAAATGGGTCGAAATAGTCAAAATCAAGTATCCGAGGGTAGAGATTCATTACTAGGAACTTTTTAGACTAGTCGGGACCAATTAGGGGGCATTTAAGTCAATTTTTCTTAAGGGGTTAACATACATACGTGATTAACAGGTTTAAATGGGAGATTAGGGTTAGGAGGCAACCACTTTATACATTCAAAACCTCTAGGAGTCTTTCAGTGAGGAAAAAAAGAAAGAAGGAAGAATACAATGAAGGGTGGAAAAAGGCTATTCTTGACTAGATTCAACAAGTAGGAGACTAAGATTGAACCACCATTCAAGGAAAGAATATAAACTTGCTTGTTGATTTTGTGTTTGTTTAGATTCATATCAAATTTGGTAGAGTAACTACTGATTTTGAAATGGGGATTCACATGTAAAACGGGATTTTGGAAAAGATTTACATATGAACTGTGTGATGATTCTAATCTTGATTTTTGTGAGAATAAATCTTGATTTATGTTGAATTAATCTTGATTGTTGTGAGATTCAATACTTATGATAGTCTAAATGATGTGAAAAATGATTTGAAAAGTAATCTAATTGGAGAATTAATTAAAAGAGAAAGAAATATGGAAATTGGGATAAATCATTGAATATGTTAAATTGATGAAATTGGTATGATGATTATGAGATTTGTGAATCTTTGGTTTATCTAGAATAAATTTTATGTAGGGGTGCAACTGGTACGGGTTTTTACCATTTTGGTCCGATATATATATATATATATATATATATATAGTGTGTGTGTGTGTGTGTGTGTGTGTGTGTGTGTGTGTGTGTGTGTGTGTGTGTGTGTGTGTGTGTACATATACAATTAGTGTGTACACGTTTAGTTATGTAGTATATATGTATATATGCTAGTTTATATATTCATATACGGAGAGGCACTCGTAATGCCCACCCAAAAGGACTAGTTTTTAAAATAGTAAAAAAATATAATTTTGAGTTGATTTTTTCTATGGCATTTATTAAAAATTGTCATATTTTGATCGATTTTTTTAAGATAGCAAAAAAACTTATTTTATGTTGATTTTATTTGTGGGGTTCACATAATTGTCTAAATGCCACACAAAAAATCAACTAAACTTTTTTTTACTATTTAAAAAAAATTATCCCCATGGATGGTCCTTATGGGTGGACCTTATGAGAGCCATATATATATATATATATATATATATATATAGTAGCATTGTGGGTGTGTACTTGTTATAGTATATATATATAGGTGTGTATGTGTGATTATAGAAATAGTTAGTGTGTTTGAGTTAGTGTATATATGTATTTTTATATATATGTGTGTGTGTAAGTGAAAATAATCACAATTAATAAATTCTAGAAAATAATTAAAGGAAAACCATGCGAATTTCATACGCAATACACAAATAAATTAAGTTCGATAAATTACCAACGTCCACGGAGATGTCACTTGATTTCTATTAGTTTCTCTCAAAGTACGAAAATCACATCTACCTTAGCACTAGGGTGTGCGTTGTATTTATAGTTGCTCAAAACTATAGTGGTTTAACCTTTCAAGGAAGTCCCTTGGATTGCTATTGACCCGTGTGGTGATTCCCTTAATATCTCGTTCGAGATTTTTGGATAAATGACTTGAGCTTCATTCAAATGCTAGTTGCTTTGTTATTATCCACGTGGCATATATTTTTATTTATTTTTTTCATTTACATATTGGACAGGGTGTGCGTCAAGCACTATTGGACTTGGTCGGCAGGCCTGAGTTGGGTCCAATTATGGTTTGGTTGTGACAAGTGCCCCTAAATTTTTTGGCCCAATTAAAGCTAGGATTGGGCTAGAGGATTTTACTCTCATTAAAGGCCCACTTGTGTGATCCGCTTCTAATGAATTTGTAACAGCTGCTAAACTGTAAATAAGCTATAGTTGTAAGGATACGCTCGTCCGAGGAGAAAGCGAAGCACCGAAACTAGCTCTGATTTTCGTACCTTATTATTGTACACACTCTTTCAATCTTCGTTCTAATTCTACACTTATCATCCAACTTTCAACTCTGCTTCTTCTCTCCTTCTATCAAAAGACTTAGAGCTCTCATTTGCATTTATCCATTTTGTAAGTTTCTTCATCTTCATCCCTTTTGTCGTTCTTTGTCTTCATAGCTTTACTTTTTACAAAATATGTTTTCTTCAGTTATCATAATTTATTTTTCTGATAATGGCAAACACAATCCATGGAAAAAAGGTAGAAGCCTTTAGGAAAACTTATTCAATCCCATCCTAGGTCATAATCGACTGTTCCCTCATGCCCATAGATGTTATATCCATCGATGGGGGACACTAGATTCACACCCTTGTTGTAGTATAGAGGGGATTGACTTTTCCCCCAAACCCTCTTTTCTTGGAATTTTTTGAGTTTTATGGGGTGGTACCAACCCAATGTTCCCTTAATACGTAGCGTATTGTCAATGTGGTAAATCGGATAAACAAGATTTATAGGACCAACCTTGGTATCCTAGAGATCATGTATTACTTCACCTAGTCTCATACCACGGATTACCTTCGTTACTTGAAGGCGAGGGAGGCCAATAGGTTGTTGGTTATAAACCTTCCTGATTCCAATAAGGGATACTGGGATCAAGGGTTTATTGCCAAAAATTGGCAACATCCATCGATCCCTGTGTGCGAAGACTACACTGGGTTTTTGTGCCCTGATTGGGGGTGATAAGATTAATTCTTGATCCTTCTTATAAGAAAAGTGATGTTCCTCCCCCTGCCTAGATCTTCACAGGTCATATCTGTGGCCAAAGATCCATCCTTGGCCCATGATCTGCTGAGGGGGGTCGTGCTCACTACTGATCATAAGTAGTTGAAGATGCTGGGACCTAACCAGCTTGATATTCATTCTTCCCAAACTATGTCCATGGTAATAATCTTTACCTCCATTTATTTTTAATCTAGTTTGCACATGTGTTAATGCGAGTGTTTCTAATTATGCTTGGTATATTGGTTTTGCAGTTCATAGCAGAGATTACCTATCTCCTAGATGGTCTCTCAAACAAGTCCAAGATTAACGATGAACTAAGCGAGGACCTTAGTAAATCTAGGGAGTCTATGGCCTCATTGAGGACTGAGACAGGATGTTGAAGGTTACGAACACTTAATTGCTGAAACAAAATTCTCGATCGCTCACGGAGGCTATCGAGTTGCCTATGACCAAGAAAACCCTCTTTGGATAAGGCTGGGATGAGGCCTATGCTGATTCTAGGATTCAAGTAGCCTATGCTTGAAAGGCTATCTTTATTAAGAACTGGTATCAAGACCTTGTGAAAGCTAGAGTTCCTGTTGAGTTCGAGCTCTTCGAAGAGCATCACCTTGGTTCTCCAAAGGTTAATGAGGGGCCCTCCACCAGCAACCCTTCCAAATAGGTCGAAAAGGTGGTGACAAATGGGAAGGTAGCTGAGGTCAAGGAGAAGGTGAAGAAATGAGGCCTTTAGTTTTAGGGTTTCTACTTGTACTTTGTCCCCCCCTCTCTTTTTTATTGGACTGTAAAGGCTTAACCCATTCTATCTATGAATTAATGAAAAATTCTCTTCTATTCATAATCTGTAATACACTTATATTGGATGTTGCTCTTATAAATCTTTTTTCTTAATTACTATTTTCGTTGTCTTCTTTTCTATTGTAGCCTGTTGCAGTGGAGATTCCCTCCTTTTCAAGCAACTTAGATAATGTTCTTGGGTGGGATGCAAGGGATGGAGCTCACCGAGCATTTTTAACTTCTTGCAAAGTCCTAAAGAAGACCAAGGCTTACAAGGACCAGTCCCCATTGGTCGCTAAATTGAAGGACAACCTAAAGGACTTTGAAGATGTGTGTGTAACACCGCACCTATTAAAATAACGAGTGTCTAGCCCCTACTAAAATAAAACAAGAGTCTCATATGGCTCAATCTTAGCATCACTTTCCAAATTCAAGGTTATGTCAAATTTTTAATCTTCGAATTACCATACCAAATAAAACCATTCAAAATAAACCCATGGAGTAAAAAATATAATCAATGACACCAGTAAAGAATATAAATGCGGAAATGAATAAAACCAAGTACCGAATAAACCAACGGTTATTAAAAGTCCAATACAATCATCTGACCTAAAACAAATAAAACTGAAATAAATAAATCTAATAGATTTGGCGACATTCCCAATAGTACTGAAAAAGAAAACCTAATCTAGATAGTAACAAATAAAGTGGCTACTCCAAAATCTGCAGCCCTCCACATCAGCTACAGCTACGTGTCCCTAGTAAGATTAATCATCATTGGCATCCCTATGGCTGGACACCTATAAGTTCTTGAAAAATATTTTGGTACAGGTCAGAGCCCAAAACCTTTCAAAAATATTTGCATGTAATTAAAATGCATTAATAAATATGTAGTATAACCTTCTATATTTAGGTCTGTGTCACACTCACATGAGATACCCCTCACATCTTAAAGATAGTGCACACCTAACTTATTCTCTTAACCCTCCGAGTTATTCTACCCCTCCTAACTACTCAGATCACTGATATCAATGTAAAGTACTACTTTGCATCGAATATCGTTTATCTTTGATTTATTAATTAGCTTCTTCTCCTCTTAATCAATTAATCATTATACCATTATTATTCATTCTCATAACCTTACTCTAGTTATTAATAATATTCATATTTTTTGTCTTATGCTCGTTTATAATTATCTACCTCTTTATATATGTATATACACATAGAAGTGTCGAGCATAAGACAAAAATATTCATATCCGCTAAGATTAATAATTTCCAGTGTGATGTCCCATCGCGCGCATCCTCCACTGATAGCATATCTGCTAAGATGGGTATGTTTCACACAATATCATACACATAAATATATCACAAGCATATACTATCTCTAAACTCGTATATATATATATATATATATATATATATATATATATATATATATATATATATATATATTACCTGACTATCCGTGGATGTCACTCGTAGCACTGGAAGAAACTCCCAAGTGTTAATCCCCACTCTCATTATTAAATAATCCCTTATTTAGTATTCCGAACACGTAACCATTTTCAACCAGCCCATATTACTTTTTTATCGAATTTATATCTTGATTTCATTACTATGTTTTCCTGAGTACTATTCGTCCCAAATATTCTATACTTAACCTTGAATATAACACAATCACCTCAAGATATTTTACAATGTTTTAAAGTCATTTTCAGAAGTCCCAACTCTTTTACGGGCATCCCAAAATAACCCAAATTTTTTTTATTATCAAAACTCATTAAAATGAATAAGCTGGGCAACACTGGGAAGCCGAACTGGTTTGGCTTGGGGAGCGAACTAGTTCACTCCTGCTGTCAAGCCCAAAATGATGTAGTTTCATCCTGTACGACATCTGTCCATTGTTTCTCTTGTAATTTAGTCCCAATCACCCTCTCAATCATCCTCCTACAATACCCAACCAATATAATTCATAAAGGCACATCTTTTATATATTTTTAACACCCCAAAAATAATATTAACCCAAATAATTGAATCATTAATCATCTAGTTATTCCATACTTTTAATTTTCAATGATTAACACCTCAAGATAACGTATTTTCGATTAAAGAAGATGACTAATTATGATCCAATCCTATAAATATTTATTAAGATCCTAGTTTTATCAGGTGGGATTTATTAAACAATCTCATATACAAATTTTCACCGCTTTTTATGGAATCAATTTCTCGAAAACTCCATTTCCACGAGAATCCCCACCTAAAAATTATTTTTTCGTAACACCTACTATGATATGAATTGAAACTACTGCATATATAATTAATAAAGATAATTACTTGCCTTAAAATTGTTCATAGGGTTGGAATCTTCGTCGTGCGTGATGAATCAAAGCTAGGAGTTACCAAAATTTGACCCAATTTGGCCTCCTTTAGAGCTCTCTTTTGATTTCTCCTTCCTTTTTCTCCCATCCTTATCTCTTAGGGCTTTATAATAACAAGGTTGCTGCCTCCCAACACTATGCCTATAACTTTATATGCCTAATCCTGAAATTAGATTAATATGTTAATATGTAGTTGGGTCCAATTATGGTTTGGTTGTGACAAGTGCCCCTAAATTTTTTGGCCCAATTAAAGCTAGGATTGGGCTAGAGGATTTTACTCTCATTAAAGGCCCACTTGTGTGATCTGCTTCTAATGAATTTGTAGCAGCTGCTAAACTGTAAATAAGCTATAGTTGTAAGGATACGCTCGTCCGAGGAGAAAGCGAAGCACCGAAACTAGCTCTGATTTTCGTAACTTATTATTGTACACACTCTTTCAATCTTCGTTCTAATTCTACACTTATCATCCAACTTTCAACTCTGTTTCTTCTCTCCTTCTATCAAAAGACTTAGAGCTCTCATTTGCATTTATCCATTTTGTAAGTTTCTTCATCTTCATCCCATTTATCGTTCTTTGTCTTCATAGCTTTACTTTTTACAAAATATGTTTTCTTCAGTTATCATAATTTATTTTTCTGATAATGGCAAACACAATCCATGGAAAAAAGGTAGACGCCTTTAGGAAAACTTATTCAATTCCATCCTAGGTCATAATCGACTGTTCCCTCATGCCCATAGATGTTATATCCATCGATGGGGGACACTAGATTCACACCCTTGTTGTAGTATAGAGGGGATTGACTTTCCCCCAAACCCTCTTTTCTTGGAATTTTTTGAGTTCTATGGGGTGGTACCAACCCAATGTTCCCTTAATACGTAGCGTATTGTCAATGTGGTAAATAGGATAAACAAGATTTATAGGACCAACCTTGGTATCCTAGAGATCATGTATTACTTCACCTAGTCTCATACCACGGATTACCTTCGTTACTTGAAGGCGAGGGAGGCCAATAGGTTGTTGGTTATAAACCTTCCTGATTCCAATAAGGGATACTGGGATCAAGGGTTTATTGCCAAAAATTGGCAACATCCATCGATCCCTGTGTGCGAAGACTACACTGGGTTTCTGTGCCCTGATTGGGGGTGAAATAGATTAATTCTTGATCCTTCTTATAAGAAAAGTGATGTTCCTCCCCCTGCCTAGATCTTCACAGGTCATATCTGTGGCCAAAGATCCATCCTTGGCCCATGATCTGCTGAGGGGGGTCGTGCTCACTACTGATCATAAGTAGTTGAAGATGCTGGGACCTAACCAGCTTGATATTCATTCTTCCCAAACTATGTCCATGGTAAGAATCTTTACCTCCATTTATTTTTAATCTAGTTTGCACATGTGTTAATGCGAGTGTTTCTAATTCTGCTTGGTATATTGGTTTTGCAGTTCATAGCAGAGTTTACCTATCTCCTAGATGGTCGCTTTTACCTGCTTATGACGTAATATTAAATTATACAATTTCATTTACTTATCACACAAGTAAACATAATAAGACATAAATACTAATCCATTTCTTGTTAATTGATAAATATTTAAATTCACTTTTTTTCTCAATTTAATTAAATTATCGTGACAAGTGTAATTTATATATTCTAAAAAATACGGGGTGTTACATACTTCCCTCCTTGCAAAGAAATTGTCCCAAAAATTCAAATATGCCCGGCACAAACAACTTCAGATCCTTTCACGCACTGCATCCAGACGTATTCAAATTCAACTCGTGATAACATTTTGGTTCTCCCACTATATCCTCGCTAATGGTATTATCCTGATTGAAGGCCTACTAATTATGGCCCGAGATTAGCAATAAGTCTACTCAACCCATATCATACCGATATACTCCATTATTAAGCTCCCACTTATACAATGAAAAGAAAAACTATCGCGAATGCGCTAACAATGCTTCAAAACGACGAGCCTATGATCCACTAACTCAGTCATCTCAATGTTGGAAAATACCTTACTTCCCTAGGTGTCGATATCCCTTATTTTCGAAGTCCCATACTTCCTTTAATGGAAAAAAATACCCTTAAAAAATTCTGACCACTCATAGTAGTCTTTTGACTCTTTGATTCATGATGGCATAATTCTTACAACGTTTTTGATCTATATGAAAATAACTTTGATTAACTTAATCCCCGTTGATCGACTCTAAATCGCGTTCGGACTTCAGAACTTGTTATCTCCCCACCCTTAACCAACCACAAGGCAGACAATAAGGACTCCCATCTTAAGTCTCAAAATATGTCTTTCTAATAATAGTTGGTACGAGTTGTTACACACCACTCAACCACATTAGTGTCTAAAATATGCATTTCTTACTTTCTTCAACCTCCTTGTCACTTTTCCCATTTACTCCTCGATTTGCGGGTAATACGAATTACTCAAACGCAACTCTCCCCCCACTACCTTCTGATAACCCAACCAGAAGTAGGGCACAAGGATATTATTTCAATCCACAATAATGTTGTGTGGCACTTCATGCCGGCTCATTCTCTTCCTTAAATGAAATTCCCTATAGTGTAACTCACTAAAATTAATAATAATTTCTCCATCTTGGTCAACCATTTCCACCACCCCAAGGGAAATCTTGACTTTTTTGTGATGTTGGTAACCTAATAATGAACTTTATCAGTCTTCCTATCTATTTATCCCTTGAATCACCAAGTATTGTTAAATGTGTAGTTGATTTCCTCAGACCAACCTTTTCCTTTTGCATGAGTAGTGCATCTGGTGACAAACATTGCCAGGTATCACTCGACACCGATCCAGAAACTCAACATCCCACGTCTAATGGTACATCCTACTCCCTTTCTTAGGGTATTCCAAAATCGTGACCCATGCGTCTGCTCGAAAATTGCACACTTCCTGGGTTCGTCTCATTCGTGAAATCAACATCATATTTATGGGTAGGCCACTCTCAGAACTTGGTTGAGTACGACTCCACTCTAATCCCCAAAACTGCTGGACCTTTCCTTTTCTAGAGAGATCCCTCGCCTGAATCTCTATAGTCTTTCCACCCATCTTTTGTGTGATATCTAACCCTTATGCACACATATCCAGACTTTCTTTCTCCTTGACGAGATTTATTCCATCTTAATTTTCTAATATTTCTTTTAACTTACCTATACGCATACGTTCAACGCATACATTTCCACATCTTTGCATCGTGCATGCTACTAAGAATCCAACTAACTAGGGCGACATAGAACCTATATCCTGTGCATATCTTCACAATTATACCAAACATAACATATTTATATCAAACCAGGCCTCTTATATGCAGTGTGTCTATACAGTAAGGGTATATTTAATTACCCTACTAATCTCAATTTAATTATTCTCGAGATTTCCCATCAATTCATTAGTGGTGCATACGTTCCACAATGCATCCTATACAACACTACCCAACTCCACTAGCCTTAAATCATAAAATAACTCTCAACTCACAGTTTATCCATATAAACATGCAATAACTAAAGTACTAAGTCCATGTCCTAATGACCACACATCTCTTAACTCTCAACGTTACTAAGGTTCATGTGTGGGACGTCTCGCAAGAGAAATCCAAATAAGGAACCCCTCTGATACACTACTACCTAGAATTGTCGGCCATGGAGATCCGTAGCAGTATCGTTGACAAGCATATTCACTCTTATAGTGAGTGATGATCCAACGCATCGCTCATAGTCTATCAACTATTATATATTTTCTTAATTTTTTTGCGGTCACATTGATATGCATATTCACTCTCTTATAATAAATCATGATACATGGCATCGCTAATAGTCTATCTACTATTATTTATTTTCTTACTTTTTAGTGTCCCCGTTAGCATATATATTGACTATCTTGTAGCTAATCATGATACGGGACATCACTCATAGCTTGACCACTTTTATCCATTTTTTTTCTTTTTAGTGGTCATATTGACATGAATATTCACTCTCTCACAGTGGATCATGATCCGCTGTAACGCTCATATTCTGGAGATCTTTACCTTTCTTTCTTTCTCTTAATTTCTTTCCATCAAATGATTCGTTCCTGTCTCTTCCATGGTGTGGATGCACTGATTTTGCACCTTACGCACCGTTTACACATATATGCATTGTTTTCACCTCACATAAATTATACACGTGACTACATATTTTAGGATAAGGAGAATATGTTTATAGCCCATGAGAGATAGAAAGGCAAAATGGGTGCTTACCACCTTCTTATTCCGTAACTTCATCCCTGAGCCTATGTTCTATTTGGTTTCGTATGCATCGGTAGTCTTTTATGTTGTCTCTTTGGATAAGGCTGCTTATTTTTACTATTTTGAGTAATATAGGCTAGCGAGTCCAATTTTTTCACTTTCACATACCCTTGTTGACGATCGATTTTATGTACTTGGGAACTCACGAATGTCGCGTGAATGATAGGAAATGGATTTTCTTCCTTGGCCCCATAGTTGCAATTTAGGTCAAACCCTCACGGATGGACATAATCAGTGTTCGTACAATAAAAATTCCCTATTATGGGGAGTTGGGTCCCAATATGTCTCATCGAATAAATGAATGGAAAGGGCCCTGGGGAGAGCAAGTTGCTCACCGCATTCAGCAATGGGTAGTTTGGTCATTTGGTTCACAAAATCTTGGGGGACTAGGGGTTATTTCTAGTTTCAACAGGTCTATCATGAGAAGGGTTTGAGGGACTAACAACCTCAGTATTGTTTCGACTCCTGGACGACTATGAAATTCTCCGAGAAACAACGAAAATGTTGTGATAACACGCTTATTTTAATACTCGGTGGCCAATCCTTTACTAAAATAAAACAAGAATCTCAATATGGTTTCATTCTCAGCATTACTATCACAAGAAGCAATATTAAATAATACGAATAAAAACCATAAACTAAAAGAACGAAATAAAACATCATGCATAAATAAACAATAAAAGTGAACCGAGTAAACCATCGGTCAGCAAATAGTAACATCCCACTGGAATGAACTGATAATTGAAATACATAAATAATAACCTAGCACAAATAAACTCCTAAGAAACTATGGGAAACACGGCCAAAATGAAATACTGGAATAAAAAGATCCTATTTAGATAGAATGAGTTGAGGAGGCTAAATCAAATCTTGTAGCATCCACAACGACTGCAAACGGCAAAGAAAGGATCTATCCCAGCGGCCCTGGATACTGCTGCTGCACATTTGGGGTTTTAAAAATAAAATAAGAAAAACAAATTATCAATAGGTGAAAGCCCGAAAAATTTGAAAATATTTTGCAAATAATTAATTGTTTAAAATCGATAAAACACATAGTGTAATACTTTCATAATTAATTACCCAGTCGCACTCACATGTGATAAAACCTCACCTCTCATCTGCAGTGCACATCTAACACATTCATTTTATTATCCTAATTAAATTACCCAGTCTAACTTGGACATATAACCTCTATCCAAACCCAATCCTTCTAATACTCTCTATTAGCTAAGTATAAACTGCCCTTGCTAGGTATACGTTCATAAATAACATCGTAGGAACACACTAGTGCTATAATTAGATATATACACTATATAATATAAACATACATATATATTACTCGCTATATACATAAAACTATATCCTCGGATCATGGACCTCGTAAATACATCACTCATGTTCTATCAGGCTCCGGGTATCACGCACCACATTGAGCCACTGGGTCGAAATCTCACCACCAAAACCAATTGTAAACACAAACAACAGAGGAGTTCATAAACATACATCCGGGGGTTGAAACCATATCACTTCACAGCCAACCAGTATCCAAACTAACAATTATCCTCACACATGGATAGTGGTCATGCAACAGTACTATGACCAATGGAATTAATTCGACACCTGCTGGTCAACGACAGTGTGGATTGCCCACTACGCACAACCTCCTACAATAGCACCACTGAGTAGGAATGTTTAAAGTAAACATATAGCACACACACATGCACACACATACACACACACACACATCACTCTAATATTTATATATATAAAGTACAAAGCTTGTATGCATATCCCACATCTCACTCGTCTTCTAATCCTGAAGCTCGAACCAACTTTCCCATTAAATATCAAAATATTCACTCATTTGAATTGCATGTTCTCCTCACTCGAACACATCTATTTGCTGACCTATTACACATATTAAACCCTAAAAAGTATTCCCCAGTATTGCCTCTCTACCCCGGAATCCCCAGGGGTCATTTCCCAAGCTCTAATGGGTAAAATTAACATACAAACAAAAACTGGACAGGCGAGAAAACAGAACTGGTGCGCTGACAAATTGAATCAGTTCGGTTGAGCAAATTAGTTTGTTCCCCCAACAAACTAGTTCAGTTCACTGGGCTGCCTGTTATCTTCTTTCTCAGGTTTTTTCTCCTCCAAACCCTATAATGGAGGTCCTAAACCACCCAAAATATAAAATTAACCTCATACACCATTATATTAACATCCCATAAGTATAACAGGTAATTCACCTCTAATTCCTTATCAACACCCTAGGATTCTATATTAAACATCAATTCTATCAAACTCAACATTTACCAAATTTGGATTTTCATGAATTAAACCCTACCATCAATGTTCTACATACTCATCAATACAAACGTAAAATTAATTTCAAAATTCCTACATGATCTACATGAACTAATTATGAGTTCTAAAATGAGATTAATTATGTTAAAGGAGATTTATGGCGATGGGGTGAACCACGAGTGGCCCCTAATCCATAAATAATGTTAATGGAGATTTACGACAAGGGAGTCCAAGATAAGTGACCCCTTTACCTATGACAGATATAGAAATTAGAGGGTCCACCTCCAGTGGTTCCCTCTCAGCACACAAATTGTGAAACAAGGTAAAATGAATTAAGGAGAAGGGACTCATCTTGAGTGGCCCCCTTTGCCCAAAAGCAATGATCGAAAAAGAAATGACTAAGGGTGAAGGGGTCCACCACGAGTGGCTCCTCATCCCAAGAATTGTTTGCTTTTTAAGAAAAAAAATTTATAATGTTTATTTTCTTGCATAGGTAGCCTAATTGAGCAAGAAGGGCTAAAGAAGGCTAGTTAGGATCTCTTGGGAGTTTTGGTTTGGTGGCTGAGAGACAAGTTTTTTTTATCAAGCTCAACTATATGGCACTTTAAGATAGATATAATACTAGTAGAGGAACTCAAAGAGTCACTCAAGCCCTTACACAACCCACTCTTAGTTATAACTGTAGTGAGTATCTAAGAGGCTACTCACAAGAAAACACACTTTTATAAAAAGATTTTAAAGAGGGTGGCTGTCAAGGTCACTCTTAAGTGTTAAAAAGTTTGTACAACAAGTTACCATTTGAAATGATATGTACCAAATCACATATTTTGTCACCATTAGGAGACATATTTGATTTTTGACTTTGTGTTTGCACCAGGTGTTGCCTATTAAAGGGGTCAAGCGAGTACAAACATATAGGGACAAAAGGTACATTGAAAACTTTTTCCTCATAATCCCTCTCATTTTTGGCTCCCAAAAGGCCCAAATCAGCCCTAGTAGTCACTTATAAATAGGTTCATTTGGTAAGGTCATATCACAACAGAAACTCTAGTTAGTCGTAACACTACCAAAATTACACTAGGCATAGTATTATATCTATGCTCTCTCTTTCTAAGTGATGAGTGGTTATTTCTTCACTCCCATCATTACATCCATCATTCTTAGGAGATCTCCCTCTCTCTAAGTTACCATTATTATTTGTGAAGTTCATCCTCTTGAAGGAGGAGGTCATAACATTTACTCCATTTTTACCATAAAGAGAAGGTTTACTCATACAACTACTCTTCAAGACCTTGAAGACAGAGGCCATTGGAGTAGGTCACACCTCACCCTTTTTAGTTTTTCACAGAACCCAATTAGAGTACCCTCCTACAATTGGAAACTCCACTAGGGAGGTATTCTCATTACCATGAACAAATAAGGATATAATGTTTCTAAGAAGCTACTTTTTGAAGATATTTCCACTGGTAATGGAGTTCAGAGTAACTAGACCACACAAGAACATGTGGTGGTGACAGAAGTTAGAGCACCTACTCCTCAAGTAGGATAGACTAGTGTGGAAGCATCAACGCCGTTGGCATGCATGGACTTGATGAGTTTGTTTTTTGAGTTTTGAAGCAAAATAATATTTATTTGGTAATCTTGAGCCAATTATGTATGACACTAGTAGTAGGCCCTACTGGAGGAGTAGCCGGTACAATAACAGCAACCGTAGGTACGACTCCGCCACATAAGGTGGTGCCGGAGCAAGTAGCATCACAAGTATGAAGCCCTTATACCTTTGACTCACTTGAGTCTATATTATATAAGTGCTCATCTAGTTTGGAAATTGTGACAAAATTGTGTCCTACCTAGAATCCAAAGAACCTCAGAAGTTTGGTTTGCTACTTCATCTCTCTATCTTGTAGTGATCAAGAACCTATTGCCAACACTCACACACAGTAGAATTCATTTATTTCATATCATATTGCATAATAATGTGTGTACATATGATGACTGTGTTTAAATCCCTAAATTGGTATTTTAATAAATTTTTGGGATTTTTTAAAACATTTTTAAAATAAGGTTTTCTTAAATAAAACTTGTTTTAAAAAGTTTTGTGGTCAATTTGTAAATATAATTTGTTGATTATATTGGCTTAATGTTACCTTGGGTAGAATCCGAAAGCGGAGTAAACTTGAGGGTGTGGTTTAAATTTACTTTAGACGCGCGTTTGTTATCCTGTTATTGACCAACACCTGTCCTCGTCTGATTGGCTAAAGTTGTGTTTCTTTACTGAGTTAAAACAGCGTTTGTTCCTAGCCCTTGGATCATTAGCTATCAACGATCTGCATGTTATCTTGGTGAATCCCAGTACAACACTTTAGACCAATCAGGATTCGTTTAATCACCGCCTTATTAGAACCCTTCGATCTAAGTCAATTTGACTTTACTTAATCCAGGCCCTTGGTTCTGAGCCAGCCTCTCGAACCTTCTCCTCAACCTATAAAAGGGACCCTATTCTCTGACTTCGAAGACTTTTTCATTTCTTCTGAGAAATTGAGAGAGAAGAGAGAGAAGAGAGAGAAGAGAGAAAACACAGAGAGAAGAGAGAGAGTTAGAACCTAACTCTGTTCTTCAAAACCTCTTCCATCCGAACTCAAACACTTTTCCAAATACCTCCATATCCAAAACACTTCTCTGAGTGTTCTTGAGAGTTTGAATTGAGTTTGTTTTTGTTGCTGTAACCTCGTGTTCACTAGATCTTGTTTTCAACTTAAACGTTTATTCATATCTGCTTTCTGATTTCATAGAAATTTCATATCTGAGTTATTCATGTAACATTACACTTAGGTTCATTCTTTATTTCTCATCTTGAGAAATATATTGTTGATTATTTTCTCTAAAACGTTTGCTTACTTTGAAATCAACGATAAATGTTTTGTGTTTCTAGTTCTTGTAAAACTAAACCTTTGACCTAGTTTGAAATCTCACTTGGAGGTTTTCAATCTAGAAAAGTTTTTCTAAATTCAAGAGATTGATTAAGACCTTGTCTGTCTTCCTAGCAAGGTATCCGTGCATTCTAGGAATGATTTAAAGGTCAAATAAGGTGAAAAGTTTTGTAAGAAGAAAGAAAAAAAAAATCACAGCATATAGTGTTATTGTAATTTGTTAGGACTGTTTGTACTTAATAAGTGTGTGTGTGTGCATGCATGTGTTAGAAAGCACTTCCACAAACACTTTCACCCTACAATACGAAAAGTGTTGGTAATAAGATCTTGAGAACAAAGAGTCGACGTAAAGTGCTGGAACAAATCAGAAGTTAACAAACTGGGAGAACTATATCTACAATCAGAACTGCAGAGGATTTTAAGGACACCAGAGGGTACATTCCTAAACTTATATAGGACTGAGTTGTTTGCATGTTAGTTATATAGTTTGTAACTCATATATTTGTTTTAGTGGATTTTTCATTTTACTCCGTAGAGGGAGTCGTGGATGTTTCCTCAATTGGTGAGGTTTTACCACGTAAAAAATATTGTGAACATAATTTTTCTACATCTCCTCATCTCATTTTTGGTTCAGCTAAGTTTAAGATTTTTAAACTACTTCATAAACTGTTATTCAATTCTTGAATAGATCTCGTACATACTGATTTGTTAAACACATCTTGTGTTCAAATAGTTTAGTTTTTACGAAAAGAGTTTCTTAAAAAAATAGATCGGAGTTACTTAAATAGTTTATTTTTGATAAACGCCTTTAGTAAAAAATTTCAATGTACACCAGTAGTGATGAAATTTGGCTTAGAGGAGTCTCTTTCTAAATCTATTACTATAAAGGAAATAAAGAATTTACTTTCCTCTCAATGGGAATCCTCTCACTTGTATGAGGATTTGTAAATTCCCTACCCTAAGAGCATCGATAAGAAGCCTACCCTGAGGGGTATGTTCCACCAAAGTTCATAAAGTTCAATGGCAAGGGAGAAAATCCTATAGATCATGTAAAAAGGTTTTTGGAATATTTGGGTGTGCATGGAAATGACAAGGACTTAAAGCTGTGGAGTTCTCCAAGACTCTTACAGGAAATGCGTATACGTGGTATTCCCACATTGCACCCAATGGAATTCCCACATCGGATAGGATGCACATGCAGTTCCTCCAAAACTTTTTTGTGGCAAAAGTTGGCTTCAGATTGAGGCACCTCACCCAAGAAGTGAAGAATCCTAATGAAGAAATAATGCAGTACATCAAATATTTTCGTAAAGAGGGCGTTGGATGTTCACGAAGACTTGGATGGAGTGAGTTTGCTGCGGACTTGTGTTGAGGGGTTCCTATAGGAGTAAACACTTCATTTAGTCAATGATAATAGAGAATGAACATTCATAAAATCGCCCGAGCAGCTAGTAATATTGCCATGATCATAAAATCCAAATAGTCAAATTATAAGACATTGGTGCCTCTGACCTCAGGGAGGTTCCAGATCTCTAGAAGATAAGCTGGTAATTATGTAGATGGGAACTCAAAGGACAATAAGGGAGATTCGAGGTTCAAAAGAGGTAGCCCAGTAAACAAAAGAAAGTTTGGATATGGCATCCCACCACCGCTACCTTCTAGTCGAGCGGAGGCCATGGATTGCTATCTCACTTTGCTGCGAGAGGGGGTAGAAGGATTACCCCAATCTAATGGGAAAATACCAACAACAGTAGGCAAAGCCATTGCCAAATATTATGAGTTACACTAGAGAGTGAAGCATGTCAATAAATATTGTTTTTACCTACGAATGATCATTGGCGAGCAAGTGGCCAATGGTACTTTGTAGATACCACCTGTAGATGTCAATGAAAACCCACTCCCAACACATCACTATGGCACTCCAAATATGATAATGGCATATAATGAATAAGAGGAAGCTCTAGAACCAAAAAAGTGTTGGCAGAATGAGAAGATGCGTAAAAAATTATTTTTCAGCCCTGATAAAAAAGAAGTTAAACATGAGGTGGTTAAGCAGGTGAACCCCCATGAGGCAAAACATATGTAGTCATCGCTCTAGATAAAGAAGGAGCATATGAGATAGAGTAAGTCTGTAAGGATCAAACCTATGAAGTGGAGTTATACTCTTAATGCGAAGCCATAGCGAGGAGTCCAAAGTTCAAATGGTTTTTCGACCATATATGGGTGAAGTATGACACACGGGTGGTCATTACAAAAAAAATATGGAATAAGTAAAACAGCGAGGGGATCCCTATCTAAATTAGATGCGACCCAATAGGAGATTTATCAAAAGATACAATTTAGAGGTGTTGTTTTCCAAGGCAGGTGGACAAGTACCATATATTCATAACCACCCACTCTATGTGACAACTTTGATTAAAGGGATTGTTTTCCCTAGGGCATTAATGGATCAAGGTGCCTTTATCAATATGATGCACATAAATACCCTATATGAGACATGCATCCCTCGAGACAAGATAGTGCCTGTAACATTGATGATTTCTCAATTTGATAGTGCAAGCATGCAATCACTTGACTACATGAATGTGGGAATCAAGATAGGGAACTTTACTTCCTATATTAAATTTCATGTAATCAACACTATTACAAGCTATAAGATTCTTATAGGGTTAGTGTGCATCCACACTCATGGGATAGTGCCATCTACATATCATCTATGTTCCAAAAGAAAAGGAAAGGCTAAGGAGGTAGACAAGCCCCCTCGAAAATGCAAGAAGGTCGTCCTCCCGGACAAAAAAGTTATGTACCATTTATAATAGTCTGCGTGGGCGACATTCTGTGATGAGAGCATCGACATGACACCCAAATGTTTCATGGTAGATGAGTCACATATTATAGAGCATGTATAGGTACCTAAAGAAGTTCCCGAATGTATGTAAGATAGTCTAAGAGAGCAACTATAGGAGCTGGAAGAAATAAACTTGGGTTTAGAAGGGGAGGAAGGTAGACCCGTTCTAATTTCCAAGGGGTTGGAGTCAAAGAAATGTGAAGAGATCATCAGCCTGGTAAAATAATTCATGGATGTGTTTGCCTGGAAATATACAAAAATTCTTAGGATAGATGTGGAGGTGAGCTCCCATAAATTGAATGTTCTTACAACGCTCTACCAGTAAGGCAAGCCACTCTCACGTATAATCTAGAGCTAGACCTCAAGATGAAGGCGGTGGTTTAAAAGTTTCTAGCAGTCGGGTTCATTACACCCATCTAACATCTAATATAGCTTTCTAGTATTGTACCTGATATGTGTCAATTACGGATTTGCATGGAATTTCATGATTTGAACCAGGCCTGTCCAAAGGATGAATTTCCATTACCCAATATTTACAGCTTAATAGACACTATCACGGGTCATGAAATGTATAGTTTCATGGATGGGTATATTGGCTATAATCAGATTATAATGGATCTAGAAAATGTAGAAAAGACTGCCTTCCGCACACTATTAGGAAAATTTTCCTACAAGATCATGCAATTCGAACTAAAAAATGCAGGTGCCATGTACTAGCCTACTATAATGGCAATATTACATTATTTTTTTCTTGACATATTGGAGTTATACGTGGATGAGCTAGTGGTGAAAACAAAGAAGGAGAGAAAGCACATACAAGATCCGAGGTGGGTGTTTGAAAGGTGTCGTAAGTATAAGATGAAAATGAACCCTTCAAAATGTGCTTTTGGAGTAACAGTTAGAAAGTTTTTGGATTTTGTAGTGAACCGACAGGGGGTGCTAGTAGATGAGGAAAAGAAGAAGGCCATCCTACTGATGCCACCGCTAAAGAGCCAAAGGTAAATTAAAAGTTTCTCGAGGAAGGTTTATTATCTAAGAATATTTATACCAGCACTAGCAGAGGTGACCTACCCGTTCGTTCCGTTGATGAAGGAAAAAGCCAAATGGGTTTGGGGAGATGCACATAAGAAGGCCTTTGAGAAAATTAAAGAGATATTAGCATCATTTTGGTACTGCTCGAGGTGGGTTCACTACTACTTCCCTACCTGACTTCGACGGAGAGGTCCATATGAGCCTTTCTTGCCCAAAAAAGAGTAGGGGTAGAGAATCCCATTTATTACTTGTCGCATATAAATTTGACCATCAAAACCATATAAACTAGCATGGAGAGGAAGTATCTAGTTTTGGTATTATTTTTCCAAAAATTGGAGGCATTACTTATTGGCCTTCATAATGTATATCATCACTGAGTATGATCTTATCAAGTGCCTTCTAGAACTAACGATCTTTGTAGGAAGAGTAGCGAGGTGGTTCTTGATTTTTTTAGTATGATTTGAAGTGTTTGGCTCTAAAATCTATCAAGAGTCATGCGGTAGAAGATTTGTCAGCTCACTTCCCAAGCTAGAGTTTTGAGTCTCCCAACGAAGAATTATCGAGAGAGAACTTCCAAGCCTGCTTAGCTAAGGAAATAGAAGAATGAAAGATGGAGTTTGATGGTTCCTGTTCCCAAGGGACGGGTGAAGAAGGTATTATTCTCTCTAATGGGATGGAGAAGATCACCATGTCCTTCAATCTTAACTTTAAATGTTCAAATAATGAGGCTGAGTATGAAGCTCTCATTCTAGGATTGTTAGAGGCACTGAGGATAGGCATTAGACTGTTATCCTTACGATGGGACTCCAACTTGTAAGTGAAATAAATTAATTGGGATTTCTCTCTTAAGAATTCCATCTTAGCATCATAAGGGTGCATCATCCCAAAATTACTGAGTCGGTTCTTGAAGATCACAATTGAGAGACATGCTCTCACAATGAACAGATAGCAGATGCACTAGACACTATAGCCCAGAAGTAAGAAATGGATGAGATAGAAATGACCATAATGGTACGACGAAGAATTATGCTTACCACAATCAATTCTTTATTTCTGAGTGAAGAATCGGGGGATTGGAGGTACCTGGTAGCACTACACCAAATCTACCGAATTGTCACGATCATTGACCTTGACAAGTTCAACTTGTCAAGGTCAATGATCGTGACAATTCCAGGGGTGACAACTTTTTTTTCACGGACTTGTCACGATTAATGACCGTGACAAGTTCGTTAGAATTTTCATGGTCATGTTACGGTCCTTGACCTTGACAAGTTTGTCATGATTAAGGACTGTGACAAGCCCGTTACAATGGTTAAAAAATTGTCACGATCAATGACCGTGACAAGTCCGTGACAACTTCTTTGTCAAGGACTTGTCACGATCAATGACCGTGATAATTCTGGGAAGAATTGAAAAAAAATCTACTGGGCAGTTTGGCCACTGCCACTGTCCATTAGTATATTTATACATGTTATAGCAACATTGTACGTTTTCAAGCATCATATAACCAAATAAAATAAAGATAATGCAAATATACATTCAAAATAGAGACAATACTCATCACGATATAATCCAAATATAATTCTAAATGTACCAACTTAAAAATAATTGAATTCAAATAATGTCACTACATGTCTTGGGTAAGGTTAGCTTTAAGGAGGTGAGTAGGCCACACGGTATATGAATTTACACGCCCACTAATATACATTATTTCGCATTGTTCGCACAACCACAATGGGGAGTTCTCCTTCCCAGGCATCACATGCATGACGAGCACCTTGGACTCGATGTCTTGAAGCTCACGTCCATGAACTAGTGCACTCAGGACGATATTCGGGTCCCTCAACCCCCACCCTATCCGCTGGCCATTAAATATGTCCAATATAAACACACTCGACCAACCAAGTGTCAAAATCGATCGATCGAAGGGAGCCAAATAAGGAAGTGGATCATTAAAATAAGAGCTCAAACGTGTCGGTGATGAAGCAGCGAGGTCCACATCCTCGTCCTCCTTCACCTCCTTATCCACCACCTTATCCTTCTCCTTCCCGTTCCCCTTGCGATCTCCTCCCAATGAATGCTTCATAAATGAGAACATATCTTGGACTGCCGCCTCCAAACGGGATAACTTCGCATCATTCGAGTTCACCGTTCGAGCCAACCCAGTGTCGCTCGTCTCCAATTCGATGATCCTAGATTTTGCCACCTGTGAGCTCACCCCCTTGTCCTACTCTTGCTATCAGCGCCAAGCACTTGGATGAGTGCGTCAATGGACAAGGATGCCTTATCGGCATTAGACTGCGACTCATGCACTTCCTTAAGTTTTCCCGGAAACGACAAAATAAGTAAAATAAGCAAAACACATGATTAGTAAAATAAGTAAATTAAAAAATTATAATGTAATTAATAAAAAGTAAACTGTCGGAGTACTTACAATCGTGGCCGCGATGCTCGGGGACACCTCCTTATCCTTCCCCTTCTTCGTCCAAAGAGCCACATAAGTATCGAGCCTATGTGGCCTACCCCCATGGCCACTCCCTGTTCCCTGAAATAAAATAAAGTAAAATTAGTATCGGTGTCACAAAGTAAAATAATGTAGAATAATATGTTTCTATAGTTAAAGAAAAATTAAATCTTACCATCATCCTATGCTCCACCTCGGCATAAGACGTCCGGCCGGAGTAGTGCATGTTCGTCTTTTTTGCCTGATTTTCCCTCCCCGATTGGCGAGATGCCAATTGTCGCTCCCCGATCTCATTGTCAATGAACCTTTGTTATTCTGCCAATGAGATCAGCTCCTTCGGTGGGACGGATTCACACATTTGGATAACGGACTCTCGTGTCGTCCCAAAGTACCAGGTCAGCATATTTTTCTTTCACATCTTGTGTTGCTCCCTCAACTGCTCCAAGACGGAATTGCGTAGCTTTGGATCCAGGCTGAATTGTTCCTGTCCAATAAATACAATGTTAGTTGCGAATAAATATAAATATAAAATGAAATTGAAATTGAAATCAAATTTGAAATTGAAATATTCATATAAATATAAATATAAATACTTTAACTGTAGTGCCACCCAAACAACTAACTTGAGCTCATATGGCACCTCCTTCCAACTAATGTACCCCAGGCCGATGATCGTCTTTACCAGTTCGAGGGATCTCGCTAATAGCCCCAACTTGTTCTCGATCGCCATCCCCAATTTGCCATATTTGGGGAGCCTAGGGGCCGAGGAGCCCTCGTCACCTTCGCTACCACCAAGACCAGACGACATCATCACCCTCGCCTTAATGCCTAAAGGAGACATTTGCTGTAACAAAATGTTATTAGTACAAATAAAAATGAATTAGAAGAAGACATGCAAATATGTACAATTACTACAAATAAAAATGAATTGTTACTGTTTAACATCCCCCCCATCCCTTCCGTCTCCCCCTCCCCAACCTTACCCCACCCCTTCCCCCACCATACACACACACAAATAGCCCCACCCCTCCCCACCACACCCCCACCACACATGTACACACACCCTTCCCCACCCCCATCACACACACACATAGCCCCACCCCCTTCCCCCATCACACACACACATACACACACACGCGCGCGTGCGCACACACACACACACATATATATATGTACAAATCAAAATGAATTGTTACTACAAATATGTACAATTACTACACACACGCACACTATACATCCCCACCCCCACCCCTACTGCCCACACACGCACACTACACAAGAGTGAAAATGATAAAGTGCAAATCAATTAAAAGCATTAAAAATGATAAAGTGCAAATCAATTAAAAATGCATAATAGCCTTCCACAAATCCTTGTGCTTGGAGAAAGAGTGCTTAAACAATAGAGGAACCAATTGCATGATCACATGCCAATAGTGGGACTTACACTTATGTAAATCATGAGTAGCATAATTCACAATCCTTTGCAAGTTGGACGAAAAATTAGATGGGCCCTCAAATTATATATTGTGTCTAAAAGAACCTTCCTTTCCCCACTCGTCAAAGTAAACGCACCAGGGGGAATTATTTTCCTTCCCCTACTATCTTCTTTCAACCATAGTTGTGTCTTAAGTTTCAAAGATTTAAGGTCTTTTCGTGCATTTTCTCCATCCTTAGAATGACTCCCCCCAAGGCATGTGCCCACAATATGTTCAGCGAAGTTCTTCTCTTCATGCATCACATCCAATACATGGCGCACTGGGTTATTCTTCCATTAAGGCAAGTCAAATAAAATAGACCTCCTAGACCATGCCTTCCTTGTCTCAGTTTCATTCCCAGTTGGGGTTTTCTTATGCTTGACATTCTTAAATTTGGGATTCTTACCTGGCATATTAAGGCCACATTCAGAAGATTTACTTTCAATTTCTAAACCTGAAAGTTGTCTCGGCGGTAGCCTATGTTCAACCCCGCCTAATAAAAAATTAGAACCGTTCTCAAATATGAAACTATGAGCCGGGGGTAAAAAACTCATATGGCAATGGTATACATTTTTTGAGCTAAAGGATAGACGAAGAGATTCAGTCTCCTCTCCACAAATAGGACACCCCAAATAATAATGTACTACACAACCGGATAATGTCCCATAAGCTGGAAAATCATGAATTGCCCACATCAACATAGCTTCCAGCATAAACTCTTCTTTTCTAAAAGAGTCAAATGATTGCACACCCTCTTCCCATAACTCATTTCATTCTTCTACCAAAGGGTTCAGGTAGACATCGATGTCATCACTTGGTGCCTTTGGCCCAGGTATCAACAAAGCCATCATAAAAAATTCAGGTCTCATACACTGTGAAAGAGGGAGGTTGAGTGGGGTTAGGATCACATGCCATACACTCTGATTGGTGCTGAGATTTCCAAATGGATTGAAACCATCTGTTGATATAGCCAAACGAATGTTGCGTTGTTCTCGAGAAAAATCGGGATACTCATAATTCATCCTCCTCCAGGCTGTAGAATTAATAGGATGATGCATGATATTACCCCTTACTTCTGCCCTAGAACACCAAGTCATTGCCTCCGCTATCCATGGTACTGTAAAAAATCACTTTAATATAGGCCCAACGGGAAAATATTTCAACACTTTTTGAGGAAATTTTAAGCTTATGCCTTCCTTACTAGTAGATTGGACATATCTAGGTTCATCGCACACCGGACAATGATCGATATTTTCATACTCCTTTCGATATAGTATGCAGTCATACACACAAGAATGAATCAATTTATACTTCATTCCCAAACCTTTCAAACTGTTCTTCATAACATGATAGCTATTTGGAAGCCTATTCTCCTTGGGTAGTAAGCTTTTCACCCATTTTAGAATTCCTGTCACGCTATTACCAGACAAACCGTACTACGTCTTCAAACTGTGAAAACCAACCATGGCATGTAAAGTTGTTTGATCTTTCTTACAGCGAGAGTATAACGGTTGGGTCGCCTTTTAAACTTTGGTAGTCCTCGTCAAGTTTTATCGTGATATCTTCAGGAGAACTTGAGCCGTGTACTTCATCAGTAACCTTATTCTCCTCTGCTTCATAAACCCCGTATGCATCATCAACTAAATCCACTAACATATTATGATCTACGTCGTCCCCTTCTACAACTATCCTACTTATTGAAGGTTGTTGTGAAGGTTCGTCGGGGACAAAAGGAACTTTTAATTCACCGTGAAAACTTCAAAATCGATAACTATCTTGTATACCCGAGCTTAACAAATGTAGTTCAACTGTTTTCCACTCAAACACCTTACCATTCTTACACCTAGCACATGGACACGGAAACTCTTCATCATTATGAAGTCTATTTGTGTATTTCATAAATTCATTAGAACCTCTGCGAAACACATCCCCCATTCTATTTGTTTCACCCATCCACCCTTTGTATTTCGGATATACCATTACAGCTACCACAACTAATCACCTATTAAAGGTAAGAAGCATATATTCATGGATTAGTATAAACAAAACTTAGACTTATAGTATATTTTATTTAATGATGTCTTATTTATATTTGATTTTTAAATTTCAAATTCAAATTCAATTTATAATAGAAAATTCTATTTCCACCATCTCCTCTAAAGGGTGAGTGGTCCTATCCCATTCAAGACCGCATTTTTTTGTAATATACTTAATAGCTCATGTACATTGTTACTATTTGAGAAAAATTCGACAGCATATCCCTGTAGTTCTCCAAGTACACGATGTAGATTGGCAAGTGTGAGTGTTATTTCAATTGATCAATTGAAATAACCGTTACACTTATCAATCTAATATGTACCCATAGAAAATTAGGATACGACTGCAGAACTTCCTCCAAAAGTAACAACTTTAAGCCACTAAGAATATTATTATACATAAATTATGCAGTCCCAAACTGTCCAAATGGGACAATTTCAGAGATCTCATTACAGGGGTAATGACTCGTGAATGGGTCTAAGGGCTATTGAATGTGTACGTATAAGAACTAGAAGGCTAGTTCTTATGTGCACTATATGTTGTTTCAAGTATGTTTCATTTAATTATCATACTATATATATATATATATTGTTCGTTATACAAAGTAATTTTTTAAAAAAAGTTGAAAAATCTCACCCCTATATGGACAATAATCCAGTGGTCATGCCACTTTTAAAATTAACCAACCCAACATCAATCCACTATAATCTAATCGCAATGTCAACAAAAAATGTCTATCCCGTACTCCTTCTAATTCATCTACTCAATTAATTATTTGCATCAATTAAACTAACAATTAAAGTATACGATTATTAATTTACTAATTTACAATGAGGGGCAATCCTACTTTCATATATTAATTTACTAATAAAATTAATAATCAATCAATTCGTTTACAAGGGACACTACTTACTAAAATTAACCCACACACGCACACACACACTCACACACGCACGCAGCCCCACCCCCACATCATTCCCTCTCTCGCACATACGCACAAACACACACACTACACATATACACACATGTGCACATACACACACATGCAGCCCCACCCCCTACCACATCCCTTCCCCCTCCCCCCCATCCTGCCCCACCCCCACCACACACACACACACACCCTACCCCACCCCCTCTTCCCACCACACACACACACTCATGCACACACATGCATACACACACATACACACACACACACATAAATACACACACATATATAAATAGAAGAGAGAGAGAGAGAGAGAAACCAACCTGAAAGTAGAGAGAGAGTGAGAGCAGCGGGTAGAGAGAGAGAGAAATTAGAGGGAAAAGGGTTTTTGTTGACAGATTTGTCACGGTCATTGACCGTGATAACTTTATATAATTGTCACGGTCAATGATCGTGACAAGTATAGTTGTCACGAACTTTTCACGGTCATTGACCGTGACAAAAAATACGTATTTGTTTTTGTCACGGTCAATGACCGTGACAAGGCTGGCCGCTGAAAGGGTGCCAATTTTCCCATTTTGGTGTAGTGTAGTAAAATAGTTGGAAACCAAGGAAAGGAACGATGAAAATGTCAGAGTTGACAAACTACCATCTACTTCAAGGATATCTCTATTTAAAGAGATTGGGGAATTTTTGTCTAGATGTGTCATAGAAGAAGAGGCCATAAAAAGTCTAGCAACAATGCATGAAAACCATTGTGGCTTTATTGTTGATTATAACACGGGGGAGGGGGGGAGTACTATTAGCCCACCCTAAGCATGGAGGCCACTCGTCTACAATAAGGCTACTTTAAGTGCAGGTTCCAGTTCGATCACCCAGTTGAGGCCAATTTTATTAAAGTGTTTAAAGATTAGAGGACACCCTATATAGCATACATGCACGATAGAGAGCTGCCAGCAGAAAGAGAAGATGAGATCTACCTCAAGAAAAGAGTGGTCTGCTTCTATCTAGTTGAAGGGGAAGTCTACAGGAAAGGATATAATGAGAAGGAAACAAAGTGTGTGCTAAGGGAGATATAGAAAGAGTACCGAGGGAGGCACATGCGCCCTCTCATATGGGAGGTGCCAACTTTTATGATCAAGTGATGGCGCTGGGTTACTAATGTCCCATGATGGAGGCTCACTCTATCAGCTACGTAAAGAAGTACAGGTCTATCCAAGTGCATGGAAACATAGTGCATGCCCTCGCAGTAAGTCTTCAAAGCCTAGTAACTCCTTATCCCTTCGACACTTGGGCATTTGATTTGGTGGGAAAGATCAACCTAACCTCTAATGGAAAGACTTTGATCATTGTTTCCACAGGGTTGTACACCAAGTGGGTAGAAGCCATCCCTCTAAGGAGAGTGATTGCTCAAGTGGTGACCCACTTCATAAGGCAATATATCATATGAAGGTTTGGTATCCCTAAGGTGATCATGACAAATAATGGGAAGTAGTGTTTATGCAAGGAGATGGGGCCCCTGACTGATAAATACAAGATTGTGCACAACAGTTCAACAATCTCATACTAGAATGCAATGTCCAGGCAGGGGCCACAAACAAAACACTGATTAATATTATGAAGAAGAGGCTCGAGGACATGCCAAGATCTTAGGATGAGAACGTACCGATTTTTCTATAGGCCTTTAGAACTTCAAAGAGGAAGTCGATAGGGTTTACTCAATTCTCGCTGGTCTATGGGACTGAAGTTGTCCTAGTGGTGGAGATAGAAGTAACCTCAACTAGGATTTCCCTTAGAAACGAATTCATACAAGATCCTTAGCATGTGCAGTTAGAGGCATTATATGAGCATAGAGATAAGGCCAAAGAAAATTTCAAAGTCTATACCTAGTAGTTGTCTAGGGCTTACGAGAACCTGGTTAAGCCTAGAGAGTTTCAAGTAGGGGACTTAGTCTTACATGCACCCACTCACCATATTTGAAGTATGTTAGCATATAAGTTCAAGCCTAACTTGGAAGGCCCTTTTGTGGTATGAGGGTAAGAAAAGCGGGTTAGCCACCAGATATCTGAACCTGAGAGTGAATGCCTAGTTCTCACTAAGTTTCATTTCTTTGAGTGTTTGAATGGCCTACTCTAATATAGAATTGTTTTTTTGTAATGAAAGTCATGAGCAAAGATTTGTAAACAATATACAATACAGAATAAATGAATACCTGTTATTTTGATGATTACTTGATAATTTGTGCATTATTTATTTACCTACTTTATGTGGTGGGTCTTCCAGTTTAATGCTTTCTCTTTCTTAAAAAAAGAATAGTAACACTCTCTACTAGATTAGAAGAGGGTCCATGAAAAAAGGAAGTTTCCTCATTATACCCGGGGGTACATCCATCCCATAGGAAAAGTATAGTGAGAAAAGTCCTTAGAGATACAATAGTTTAACTATTTTCGTAGACCCACAGGAAATCGTCCTCCAAATAATTTATTTTTTTCCTAAACTACAGATTTATAACCTAAAGAATAAGTTCTAACCTCTGTTCTCAAGAGAGTAAGTTTTACTTGCTAGTTTATATGAAAATGTGAAGAAGGGGTTCTACCCACTCTATAATGTGGAGATTTTCAAAAAATTCGTTATTAAAAAAATTCTCAGGTTAAGGTTTGTAACAAGGATCCCGCAGACAAGGGGCAACTTCAGTATAAAGAAATAATTATTCTCATTGGTGGGTTTATTTTTTATGATTTTTTTTTGTGTATTTGAAAAGGATAAGGAGGTCACCCTACTCCAAGCTATTCACTAAAAAAATATATACATGAAAATACCCCACGGTTAGAGGGGCAACTCTAAAATGATAAGTTTCCCAGATCATAGGCAAGTACACCACAAAACACAGGGCAGTTCTAGTTAAAAAAATGCTCACAGTAAATAGAGTAGGTCATGGTAAACAGATGCCAAAAGCATAAAAAAGGCAAGGAATGAAAAGAAGGAATGGAAATAAAGTAATAGTTTTCATTAATATCAAGTAGAATTTTACATGAATGGAAAGAAAGAAAACTACAAGTGAAAGTCTACATATCAAAATAATCTATCAGCTAGATAAAACAAAAAACAAATCCTTCTATGAGCACGCATCTACATAAGATGGACTTGCCTCCTTAATAAACTGTTCCTCCAACCTAGACATCCTGGCCTCGTTCTCAGTATCACTAGCCTAAAGCTTGTCCAACTTGGCCTAGAGCGACTGAATTTGACCCCTGATCCGAGTACCGTCAGCCTGGAGCTGCAGAACACTAGACTTCCTAGAGAGCTAGACTAGTTAAAAATGATAGACCTTCTGTAGATCGTAGAGATCCTAAAGAAATAAGGAAGTCCTGGCGCTGGTCAAATTGACAAGAGGAGTACACAAGAAATCATGGATGTGAACAAAAAGGTCCTTGAGATTTAAGAGAGTAAAACTATATATGTTCAACACATTTTGGGATATAAAAGTCTCCGGATTATGCTCAACGATGATCTCCATCACTTCTCGCTCATGGGTCCTGAACTTAGAAGTTAGCTGTGCAGGCCATAAAGCACTCATAAAGGCCCCAGAAGCCTCTACCTCAATATCATCATAACCTGTGTTCCTGGCCTCAAACTTCAAAAGAGGCGGAGATGAATTCTCACTAGAAGAAGCAACACCATTCGAGTGAGTGGCCTTAAAACTATGCTCCTCCTCATCAACTGCCTCGATAGGCTCACTCACAAGATCCTGAAAATAAGAAACATAGAGATGATAAGTCATAGAAAGAGAAAGATAGACAACTGAATGCGTTTTCATAAAAGTGAAAAAACAATACAAAGCTTACCCTAAGCTCAGAGGGGTAAGTATGCTATTGCCAAAGAAAAAAAGTCATGCCTGACTCTAGATGCCAACCAAACAGAGAAAAGTGAAAGATAACAACAATATACATCTTCACCATTAGAATTTGTTTTAAGAAATAACTAAAATTAAATTAGGTATGATAATTTAATACATGAGGAGTGCGCACTATAGCACTCTCAACATGTTCGCTGAACTAGGAACAATTGCCACACAAACCTAAAAACAAGGATACATGTGTGTGAGGGTGAGCACATTTGCATAGAAAAAGCAAGAAGAAAGGGGGAAGTATAAAGGAGAAAAGTACATGATAATATATTACCTCTCTCACAGCGGATTCCCTAAGACGTTCCACAGTTATCGGAACAGCCGCAACACTAACTTGAAAACAAGGAAATATGTAAATGTTAGTGAACACTTGCAACAAAAAAGAAAATTTGAAATGTATGATATACTAAGTGCTTACCTGGCCAGTCTCATCTGAGACACAAGTCAGAGGTCTCATAGTGATTGGGATAGTTGCAGTGCTAACATGAGGATCAAGATATGAGTCATGCTGATAGAGGGACCACATTTATAAATATGTCAAAAAGGCTTAAATATTCTCGCTCATAAAATAAAAGTAAAGAAGTGTAAGCAAAATTAACTAATATGTGCAAAGGATTACCTGGCGAGTCACTTCCCTAGAAATCACAATAGGTCTCGTAGATAATGGGACCTCAGTTATACTGTCCTGATGGTAAGATAAAATAGGGAATTGTTAAAAAAAGAGTGGCATAGAAAAAACTATTCTTATACAAGATATACATATTACTAGTGGGGTCATCTCCACAAGAGTCAATGCAGGATCTGCAGGTGATTCCTCAAAAGTGATAGCCTAAAAACCAAGAAATGAACAAAAGTCAGCATAGAAGATTGCAAAATGAAAAAAATTAAGTGGTACAAAAGAGAAATAGAGTACCTAAAGGGTCACCTCCATAGTACTCGTAGTAGGACCCAAGGATGAAGGGGTCTCATCAACATTAGTCTAAAAAGGAAAGGGATTCAAATTTTAACAAATTACTTATATAGTGAAAAAAATGTACATACGTGTCTTAAAGTTGAATAAAGTAGATTACATAAGAGGCACTATGATGGTGTTTTCACCAGATCAGTGGAAGAAAGAGCCTCAATATTTACAAGGCCACTGGAGAAGCAATCGAAGAAGTGGCCAATGATATGGCAGCATGGGGACGATAAACCAAAAATAGAATACGACAAGTCATGAGAATAAAATTTTAGCGATAAATAAAAATAAGTCAAGAATGGAAGAATTCAAAAAATACCTGAACTCCCAAAATGGAATAAGGATGAACGGTTCGTCACAAAATTGATAGAAATAAACACAAACTAAGGAAATAGTTGATCCTAGCAAGGATAAGTAGTACTTGATAAGAGGTCATAGCCTGTGAATTAGGCTCATTGAAAGTAATATTAAAGATTGACTGAGATGGAAAAGGGGTATATGTGGGGCCTATTATCCATGGGCATACAAACTTGGGGATAAATTTCCTCTGGAAAGGAGATAGGTCTGGAATAGTAACATCAGTGAGCAACACCATCCCCTCAGTATTGGAAGAGCTACGCAAAGAGGATCCCTATAAGGAAGAAATACAAAAGCAAGAGAAACACCGTAAGTTTCAATCACACATAAAAACTTAAAGAGAAAAAGATGAAAAAAATGAAGAAATTCAAATACCTCTATTGGTTCATCTGAAGAACTACCCACTATAGAAGAAACAGGAAGTGGGGAAGTACAACTATGAGGAATGGTCCTCTGTATGCACATATAGAAGAATATACCAAGATATGTCGAAGAGGCAACCAGTTAGAAGATCTTCAAAGTGTTAATTCTTACTTAAACATAACCTGAAGACACAAAAGAATTACTCGTAGCGATAGGAAACACAAAAGAAAGATGTAAAAGGAAAAAAATAATTAAGCTATGTCGGTAAAGTATTATAAAAACAAAAGAAAAGAGAATTAGTTGAATAAGGGGAAGTAATGAACCTCTCTAGCTAGACTCAGAGAAGAAATGAGCATATAATTCCTTCATCTCGAAAAGGGTGCTCAGATAAGAGGATGAAGCGAGGGATCATCCATCTTAAGAGAAGAAACCTGTAAAGTATCATGAGAAATAATAAATCAGACGAAAGTTATAAAAGTCAATAAGATAAAAAGTTAAGCTACGTCAGTAAAGTATTATAAAACCAAAAGAAAAGAGAATTTATTAAATAAGGGGAAGTAATGAACCTCTCTAGCCAGACTTAGAGAATAAACGAGCATATAATTCCTTCATCTCAAAAAGGGTGCTCATATAAGAGGATGAAGAGAGGGATCGTCCATCTCAACAGAAGAAACTTGTAAAGTATCATGAGAAAAAAAAATAGACGAAAGATGTAAAAGTCAATAACATAAAAAATCAAGCAAAAAAACTGAGGAGAAAAAAATTACAACAATTGGGCGAGTGCTCTGCCCATATGGAAGATGTCCAGTGGTAAGACTAGTGGCAAAGGGAGAATATATCATAGTATCCTCGCTGAAAGGCTCCCTCAAAACTAGCAAGAAAGTAGAAGCGTCAGGATGATGTTTACCATAAAGGTCTATGTCACTCACTTCGTTTGAAGAGGAATTATCATCATTATAGGAAGGGGTTCTTCCATACTCAACCAAGTTCCTTTGTATATGAGCGAGAAGGGGAACAACATGTGGAACCTCATGAGATCCAGTTTCACCAAGTAAAGAGAAGTAAGCTATAGTAACTTCAATAACAGGAATATAAGAGATATGAGGCTCCTGAGAAGACAACCTCAAGTCTTCATAGCCTTAATCGCGAGCATTTCTATAGATCTCCTCCACCCCTAGATCATCAGTGTCAGACTCCTGATATGGCGTAGGAGAAAGAGCAATAACTTCACAACCAACTTTCATTTTCTTTTTGCTTGCTCTGGTCCGCATTGGTGAAGGAGGAGAAGTAGGGGAAGCAGCAGGAGCAACAATGGAAGCAGGAATGAAATTTGACACATCAGTGTGAGGATGCTTCATCCTGGAAGTAGCTTAAGCTTTGGCCTTTCCATTCCCTTTTGCCTTAATTCAGTGTGGCTCAAGATTCTTGTAATATATGGATTCATCAGGCAGGAGCCTCACTAGGGTTAGACTGACTTACTCAAGGGGGTTTTCACAGTGGTGCTATGATTCCACAACTTTCTTCGGGTCTTTTTTCCCAAGTACTTGTCATTATTAGGGATTTTGGTAGGGATGGTTTTGTAAGCGACATCCTTTACACAATTTTGAGTGAGGCTTGCCTGCCTCTGCCACAAAATGATCCAGAAGTGAGTGAAAGAAGGAAGGTAGTCACAAGGAAGCATAAATAAACCACTCAAATGCTCAACCTTATGGATCATCTCCTCGAAAGTGAAGTTTGCATAAGCCTCAAAGTTTAACTCTGAAGGGGGAAATGCTTGAAGGATAAGAGGGGGAATGAGCACCATGTTTATACCCAAATTTCCTCCTAACTTTATCAGATTGATAAAATTTAGCACTTTGACCTAGCTCAATAAAGGAAGGAAGAGTACCTAGGATTATCATGGCCATCACATAGATATATTGGTAGGAAGGAATAACTTTTACATTTGAGGGACAGTAGAAAGTACCCCCATATCTTGAGAAGGATGCCCAAGTAAAGGTGCCACTAGCACGTTTGTAGTAGGGACGGAAGTAAAATTAATCAAAATTTTCAATTAATGACCCCAAAGAGTTACTTAGGTATTTTTGTGCCACCTAGTAATTCGAGCAACATCACTATGATAGGCCCTCACTTTTGGGGTAAAGTTGGGGAAGTGCTCGAATAAGAAAGCCATCAAAATAAAAGAATTTGTAATGTTAGTGGCATCATGACGACCAAAAGACCTCCCAACATCAATATGAGTATGATCCAACCAAGTGTAAATAGACCCAAAAGTCAAAGTTGCGAGGGGAATATCCATCCCTTAAGCAAGACTCACTGCCAATCTGAATAATAACTCACGAGGGGAGTCCTCTGGTGTTTGAGGGAATAAAAACCTACTTAATAAAATGATAAAAAAATATGCTAAGTGTTAGGGGTAGTTGATCTTTAGGCCCTCTTGAATCCTTGTTACCCTTCTTGAAGTCTCACCCTTGGGAAGCTGCCCTAAATCCTTGAACCAGTATCTTTGCTACTTGGCAAAGGAATTTTTGGTAGTACTAGTCAGACAAATAGATATATACTTGGAACACTCACTAGGAGCTAAATGAAGGACTTCCATAATATCCTCTATAAGGAGAAATTATCCATCTAGTCCCTAGTTCCTAGTTTACATCGTGTATGGCGTATCCCGTTCCAACCATAAAAGTAATTCATGTTCACACGTTCAAGAAGACGAATACGAATACTAAGCATCTTCAACAAAGTTCTACGATGAGACGTGAAAGGTTTAGCTTTTCTGAATCAATGCTCTGATACCACTTGTTAGAATACGAGGCCCCCAAATTTTAGATCTTATAATCAGAAATAGTAATTTCAATTTCCTTTTAAAGAGATGCGGAAGCGAGATGGTTCAATTAAACAAATTGACTAATTCTAATTTCTTTTCAAATTAGAATTAAACACAACTCAATGTGAAAATAAATTAATTAACAAATGAATTTTCACTTAAACCAATTTAACTAAACTCAAGTCCTAGAAATTTTCCTAAGTTATATTTTCAATATTACCAAATTAGGCCAAACCAGTTTTAACAAATTAAACGACGACTTGAATTAAATTAACTATTACCTAAATCCAAGTTAGCACCAAATTAAAACAAGTAGTGATTTAAACCAAATTTTATCTTTTTACCTAAGCATGCATTCTAGGTGAGTTTTGCAAAAGATAAAATAAACAATGAACCACTACGCTGTGATGTACGAGGAAATACCGACAACGGGAAAAAACCTCAGATGACCCTAGACAACGGGAAAAATCCACTAAGTACAGTTTTACAATTACAAGACAGTAAGACTTACAACACTTGATTGAGTCCGTCCAAGCCCCGACGCTTCTTCTTGTATACACCTCTTCCTAGCGAATAACCACAGAGATCCACCGCGATCTCGAAATCCACCGATCGGACTATTTTGGTCACCGCCAGCCAAACAAGGAGCCTTTCTACAATTGGGTATGTCACAGCAAACAAGCTTCTTCTTTGTGGGATATAGAAGCAAACCCAAACACTCTTTTACAGTAGAGATAAATCCGGTGCCAAACAACCTCTCCAAGTAAGATGTATATATATATATAGATAGATAGAAACTTGGATTAAAACATTGTTTATTGGGTGTAAACTTGGTTTTATTCTTTGAATATATCAATTGGGATAAAAAAAACATCAAGGGAACTTTTTATGAAAGAATTAAGCTCTCAAACACTCTCTAGGAGATGGAAAAAGTTCTTCGAAAAATTCGGTTCCCGAAGTCATTAAATTTTGTGAAAGAATAGTGGGACAAAGTAATGGGAAACTGCCAAAAAAACTGCCAAAAACTGTTCCCGCCGAAATCTCGTTAGAACGACATTTTCATTCGAACGACATTTTGTTCGAACGAACTATCTAACGATGTTCCAGTGGCAAGTCGTTGGCAAACCTCGTTTGAATGACATTCTCGTTCGAACGACAATTTCGAACGAAAAAACAGAAAGCTTAAAAATTCCAATTTTAGCCTAGAAACTTTATTTTAAAGTATTAAAGAAACCTTCTGAAAATAAACCTTAGTTTAAAATAAAATACACCCAATATATAATTATTTCAAGTTTCCCTATATAGACATAGAAATGCATTCATACCTTTGGAGACAATGGAATATGATGTTGATGACATAGAAATATAGCACTTGAAACACGGCAATGATGAACCTTTATAAGTCTTGGCCTCTACGTCTTCAACTCTAATATGTCATAGGCTTGAAGGATGGTCAAGTATTCTATTCTATGACTCAAACGTTTTTGTCTATAATTAAGCCAAAACAACAAGGGACTCAATTGGAAATTTGTGTCCTTACAAGACGTAATTTTGGTATGGACTTAGTTTTGTGTTACTTATATTTTTTTACAAAGTATTGGGATACTTTTTTAAAATGTTTAATTCAAAATGACGGATTTTTTAAACTTAAAATGTTTTCTGAGATAACTGTAAGCAGACTTTAAAAAATCATTTTTATTGTTCAAACGACTTTTCTATGTTGTTCAAATGACATTAACATCTCGTTAGATAGGTCGTTTGATGCCCAAGGTCTCATATGGCTCAAATGAGAACGTATAATTTTTTGTTTTAATCGGTCGTTAGTAAGGTCGTTTGAAAGGACTTCAAATGACATCACATAGTCATTCAAATGACCTTATGATCTCGTTTAAACGATATTCCGTCGCCTCAACTTTTTTGTTTACCTATAAAAACCTATTTTTTCAGGATTTTTTATTAAGACTTTTTATTTACCCAAACTTCCGAACAGCTGCAGAATAGTCTTTACTTTTTAGGGTAAAATTTGGTTTTCATTCACACAAAATAATCCCAATTACTTTTGTGAATCTTCTTTGGAACCCAAACACTTTTGTAACATAGTTATTCTTATGGAGTGTTGTCTCTACTCCTGATCTTAGGGATACTCGAGGTTATTTAGTGCTGAAGGAGGAACTACGGTTCTTATGATTCTCAAGGTAATCATTGCTGATTGAAGTAGGTTACGTTCTTTGTGGGTTCTTGCAGGAATTCATTATAGCATTTCACTTGTAAGTTTGTAAGTTGCGATTTACATTTTATTAGTGAAACAAAGGTTTTTCCCTATAGGGATTTTTCCCGTAATTGTTTGGTTGCATGCTTATATGATTTAATGATTTCAATCACATAAATGCATGTTTAGGGTTTAATTAAAAGTGAAATTTGTGAGAGTGACATCTAATTAAATAAGTGTAATTCCTTAACATATGGTGAACTCTCAAATTGATACCGCACATCCCACATTTAAAAATTGGTATCAGAGCTTTTAGCTCGTATTATTAACATTATCAATTCGTATCAGAGCTTTTAGCTCGCGTTATTACCATTACAAATTGGTATCAGATCAGGCTTCGCCAAATTACCATGAGATCCGTTTTTTTGCAAAATTGTTTTTGGGATATCAATTTATTTGAAAAATAGCAATTTTTCTAATGGATAAATATATAATCGGATGCCTGTCTTTGATGGAAAAAATTGTGCCTATCGGAATTCCCATATGTGATAGTACAAATATAGCACACTTTCACGAAAGGTATTCATACATGCCACGGCCTACCTTAACACAGGGTGCGGCCCTACCGAATATAGGGGTGTGACCCTTCTCATCACAAGGTGCGTCGCCCCTCAACACACCGAGCTGCCACCCAGTACAAGGCACGATACCTTTTTCTCTAGCCTATTATAGGATGCATCACTTACATTGCTTGCCTTACACGCCGCATCCCTACCTATTATAACAACTCCATATTTTACACACGTCACGTTCTCAGAGCACGTGGGCATATATCCTATAAATATAGGACCACACCTCTAAATGGAGAGAGATCTATTTATATACACCTGGGGAAGACTCCACAATACATGTTCTCTTTTCAAAACCTCAACAGATAGTTCTGGGGTTGCTCGTCTACATTGTTGCTACCTCTCCGGCACACTGAAATCCTTAATACCAACATGTACTCTCCTTTATTATCATACTTCTACACCTCTTTAGGCATGATTATATTGTACAATGCAATGCATAAAATGAGAACGAAGCGGCACAGTGGATGTAGGCCTATTTTAGAGGCTGAACCACTCTATATCTTGTTTTCTCTCTATTTACTTGCTTTTCTTACTTATTACACACTGTACTCATGATTTGCTGATACGAGAACGATAAGTGGAAGATTTCTCGCATCATCAATCTGGCACCGTCTGTGGGAAGTGAGATATTTTAATCTTGTTTCTCTGAGTTTTGGGTTCTTAAACACCTTATTCTACACATGAGGATCCTTTGGATCATTATCTCATGGGTGGATTTTGGTTATTGAACTCAGTTTTGCATTTACACCCTTGAATGGGTATTTCGTATATTCAGATTTGTTCTTATCTCCCTTTTATGAATTTAGATCTATTTTACATACCCCTGTGATATCATTCCATCTAGATAATGATGAAAAGCATGATGGGCTTGATCCCTGAAAAGGTGAATGATTAAGGAAGGATTGTGTTTACTCCCGTTTCGTTCCTCTTCGCCTATGATCTAGGGTTTATCATTAGAATTGTGCCATTTTATGAATCCAGAGGTTAATCTCTCAATGGATAGACCCTAGTAGGTATGCTCTTCATAAATTTTGAGAGAAAAACTCAGTTTTTGGGTTTTAATTTTAGGATTGTCCCTTCACTGCCTGCGTAGGGATGCGGCGTGGTGGTTCAACTACCTTACATGTCTCGGCCTCTACTGGGGAAGTTGTATTACATAAGCTTCAAAACATCAAAGAACAGACTCAGGTGGTCTTCAGCTCAACCTTGGTGAACACCATGCAAAGGCCACGGCAGTGCACCTATGTGCCATACTAGCCGCGGCCTCAATAAAATGCCATGTAGCACTGCAAACGTTATATCCCTATTTTCTACTTGGTTACCCCAATATTCCTGGGATTACTCACTCCTGTTAGTTTTTTCTCAGATTATGTATACTTTGAAGAGACTAACAATAGTAGAAAATGTAAGGAGGATCCATCTAGAGTACAGAGATCAAAGATGAGATTGTGAAGTTGTACAATCACCTCAACCACCTCTACAACAGTCATGCCTCACTCCAGACCTAGGTCAACTATTTGAATCAGAGGGTCCTAATGCTAGAGGCCGCGTCCTCACCCAATGTGGGCACGGTAACCAGGAACATTGCTTTAATAGCCGCAACTGCCGCGACAGTACCAGATCCTCCATATGTGAAAGTCGTCAAATTTGAGGCCTATACTCCGTTGGCCTTCCCAATGGAGGAGATCTTTGAGTTCATCAGAGAGGACAAGCTATTGCGGTGGCCAGAAAAACTGAGAGCTCCACCCCACAAGAGGAACAAAGCTACTTAGTGCAGATTCCATCAGGACCATGGCCATGACACTGAGCAATGCTATGCTCTGATGGTTGAAATTGAAAGTCTGATTGGGCAAGGAATGCTGATGAGGTTCCTCAAAGATGTTTAGGGGATGAGGCCTAGACTACATGATCATTTTTCATATTTATCTCTTACATTCCATTTGTCTCTACTTTATAGTGATAACTCTTCTTTTGATGTTTTAAATTAAACTTTATATTGGCCTCACAAAGTCATATACATATATATATGAATAGTTATATGAAATCAATTTCAATTTTAGAGTGCCATATCTTAATTCTCATTTCCATGAAATGTTATCTTATAACTGATCTCGATTCGACACAACATGTCATATCGGGAATGATAATATCTAAATGGGCCACAACGCCCGACAAGACGTCTGATTATCCAAAAGCAAATGATAATAGAAAATGGAAAAAGCAAATACTAAAAGCAGTTATCCATATTGGACTACAACATCACTCATAAGGGCTTGTAATGCCTGTTCTTAGCTTTCGGGATGCGTCAATAAGTCGAGAGACTTGTAATATTTAGCTAGGGATGGCTTTATATATATCCATAGATGTGGGTGGATTAATAACATAACCCAGCCTGGGGAGGCTTGAAAGTATCCTGTATGTTAGCTACGAGTTGCTTAATAACATAACCCGGCTTGGGGAGGCTTGAAAGTATCCTGTATATTAGCTGTGGGTGGCTTAATAACATAACCTAACCTGGGGAGGCTTGAAAGTATCCTATATCCATAGCTGTGGGTGGCTTAATAGCATAAACCAGCCTGGGGAGGCTTGAAAGTATCCCGTATATCGACAAAGGCCCTTGTTCAGATGAAAGGACAAAAAGAGTGCAGTAGTCCTGTCAATATAGCTGTAGCCATCAAAGCGACTAAGAGTTCATGAGGTAATGACTCAGATTTAGATCCAAGTAAAGCTACAACAGAAGGAATTCAAGCATTCAAATGTGGCATCCCCATCAATATGGTTGCGGCCATTAAGTACATTCATTCAAAAGCAATAGGCATGATCATTAAACTGTCGTGGCCCTGATCAAGGGCAGCCCTTTATTTCATAAGGAAAAAGGGTCACGGCCCGTGTAGAGAAACCAACTCTAGGCGCTGCATCCTATGTACTGTACGTTTGAAGGAGCCATAACATTATTTATAAGGATGCGACCATTAATAGATTAGACGACATTCAAAGGTGTCGCGGATGTCCAAGAAGAGACTGCAGCCTATGTGAAGAAACCATGTATATTATAGTGCCGCAGACTTAATATATTCTACAAGTTTATTTAGTCAAGAAAGAATTTTCAAATATAAAAGTAGTTGTGTTCAAGAAATCCAAGAAGTACATAAAAAGCATTCATTAAAGCATTGAAGCAAGCAAAGGGGGAGAATAAAAATCTAGAAGAAAATAAGGAAAAAATAACCAATAAAAGGTGGTCGCAGCCTTAATAATATCAGTTAGATTACAGACAAGAGGGATGCAGCCACTAAAAAGAGTTACAAAAAATTTAAAAAGAGTCGCAGCCCTAAGATTCGGCATCATCGGCTTCATCCCCTTCTTCCCCCTCCGCGGTCGTCATTGTCTCTTCATCCGCGGTAGCTGCCTCAACATCGGCCTTCAATTTGGCTTTCTCTTCAGTCGTGGCCTTGAGCTCAGATATGCATTATTGATGCTCAGCATCACTAAGTCTCCAGGTAAGAATCTTTTCCTTAGTCTCAGGGAAGTTCTTTATGATTCTCCGCCTTAGCTCCTGATAACCGCGGAGGTAAGCCCTATTATTTATGAGGAAGAAATCTTTGGAGATCTTAAACGACTCCACCGTACTGTCAATGGCTAGCTGAAGGGCTTCTCCGTGATCTGCCTCCATCTTCTTTATTATCGTGGCATGGGCTTCGGCATCACGCGTAGCCTTGGCTTCCAACTCCTCGTACCTCCCTTGTAGGAGTCGCAACTTGTTATTGGAAAACTCAGCGGCTTGTGCGACTTCCGCGATCTGTGACTGGGAGACCTTGAGAGATTCTGCGACCTGATTAAAACTAGCCTCGGTCTCTTTTCTGACCTTTATTTCAGCCTGTAAGTTCATATTGGCCACTTGAAAATCCGCGATAGGAGATTACTTCCCTGCTTCAAAAGATGAATTTCGTGCAGCCTCCAAATCAGCGGTGTGCACCCTCTTTGCTGCCTCTTTCAATTTATAAAGGGCCTCGTACTTCCTTTTTGAGCCACTATCACGTCCGCGGCCTGAGAAGAGAAATTTAGGGGCAATGTATGGAATGAAAAATCAAAGCTGAGAAAACACAAGCACTTACCCTCAATAGACTATGGAGGCCGCAGTCCTCCAGATCATCATGGTCTTCTTCGACCAACCTGTCAAGGTCCGTAACATCAAGGGCCTTTTTCATTCTTCACGCAGCCTTCACAGTAGTGTCCCATGAGGACTCGGGGTTAGGCTGTCTTAATTGTGGCCACGGTCGACCGTCAGGGCCAAATCCGCTGCGATACTGGGAAGATGCCAAGTTTGCGTTAACCATAACAACAGGTGGCGGCGAAAGAGAAGCTGAATGGAGGGGGCATCTGACATGGGCATCAAACCCAATGAGTCCAGATTGGATCCGATGTCATCGTCGAACTCGGTTTGGGGTTCAGGGGTAGCAAGGTTAGTTTTTTCCATGACCAGATTTGCGGTCGCGATAGGAGGATTCTGATTGCTGGAAGGGGCAGCGGCTGGTGCCTTGGTCTTAGACCTCTTCTTTTTCTTGCTCCCCGTAGTGTCATTTAGAATGACTGCATCCCCGTCCATCTCTACCAGCTACACGACCAACAGTTCTCTGTTAACTTCCTCACCTGAAAAGGGAAAAGCAACAGTAAATATTTGAAGTCAACAAAAATTGTCGTGGATAAATACCGATGATCAGATTATTACCTCCTCCGACCACATCTCTTGGAATGGACTTGTTGGGAAAGAAACCTGCATTGACTACAGTTGCAGATATTACTAGGACACTGAACTTCTTTTCTTCAGCTGGAATGGTCGCAACCTTGGCAACTCTTTTCTCTTTCCTCTCGTTTAGTTACAAGTTGTCAAGAACTACAGAAAAACATTTCAAAGGTTAGTAGAGATTAATAAACAACTACTAATAGGGGACGCATCAATAATCAAATTACCTAGTTTTGAGGGACAACCCCATTGTCGCGGCATTCAAAATGACTTCTCCCTCTCGTTCTCCTCTGGGTGAATCTCCTAGACTTCTCCAGAGATATAGAAGTACTTCCTCTTCCAGTTCTTTACACTGGTTGGCCTCCAAGAGTAAAGGGTCTCGTCCTTACCACGGACTGAGAAGTCGTAGTATCCAGCGAACTTCACGGAGTTTTCCTGGGAATGGTAGAAGTGAAAGAACTCCATGGGAGTAATGTCCTTTTTGAATTGATTCTCCCAAAGCATGATCGCGACAAGGATGACCCTCCAGCCATTGGGAGCTAACTAGGGTGGTGCTAATTTCATGGTTTGAAAAATATGTCTAATGGGAACAGGAACTGGCACTCGCAACCTATAAACAAAGGCATGCAATGGAAAACAGTCCCCATCATCGAAAAGTTCCATACACGGTTATTGGTTCACGGCAGGTGCTGAGCACATCAAATTTTTTGGAAACTAGAAGGCCTCAGCTACCTGGTCAACCCAATCTTGGGTCATGATGCTACGAATATCAAGCGCAGCTAGGGGTCTCTCAGATTCCCGAATTGACCAACTGGGTTATCCCTAACTTTTACGGCATCATCTCCTACACCTAATGGATGATTATTTGAATTGGATTCCTCTTCCATTAGCGTGGACTCAAAATCCTTCTTACAGACAAAGTCCGTGGAGTTTGAGTCTAATACAACAAAGTTGGGATAATCCTTCAGTTGGCAAGGGCCTATTGACTTCAAAGAAAGCACGAAAGGAAGTTCAGGGGGAGAAGCTCCGAAGTGTTTCGCCCAGAAACCTCTCAAAAATTCGTTTGGGTCAATGTTTATATGGCTACACCAGTACCTGGAAAGTAGAGTCCGCAGTTAGGCGCCGCAGCTAGTATGGTTCGAAAAAGACTTTAAGAATCCACGACAAGATTAGTTATATGAATAGTGAATAGAAATGATCGATAAGACCGGTTAAATGAGAAGTGTGGGGTTTTAAAACCCTAAAAGACAATTATCGTCGTAGCATATTGGTTTGATGGGGGTTATTTCTCGATCATAGTTACTAATGGGCTAAAATATTGCTGACCCTATTCATTAAACCTAAGGGAGTACCCTCAGAGTCTATCGACCACAGCCATCCCCTAAATCAGTAAGGGAGATTACAGTGTCGTGGATACTCACTGAAATAAGTTAGAACATCTTGAGGTAGTCATGAATCTATGGGCTTAACTGCCGCGTGGTATGTATTGAAAGCTAAGGGATTATTCAGAGTCTACAGGCCGCAGCCATCACCAAAATTACTAAATGTATATTCTACCACGCTGCAGACTCTCACTCAAATAGTTTAGTGTCTAAATGTCGATTCATTCAAGGATCGAAGACCCAGAATGTGAAGTGTGTTTTTAAATAACATCAAGATCATCAAATAACAGTTTAATGTCAATATGATTCAAGGAAGTGGCGGAACAATTATTTGATTTCGTATTATGAAGGTCAATTTATGGAAATTTTGTAACAGTTACAATTATTTATCATGGATATATGTTCGATTCTTGGAAGTTGACAGATTATACAAACAAAGCCCTAGATTCCTATTAGGCAACTGTTTTTTTTTATGAAGTTCAGAAATGCCAAAGTTCATGTTTTCATCTATTTAAAAAGCTATTTAAAGCCCTAGATTCCCATTAAAAAAGATGTACGAACTATAAAAGCTATTTAAAAAAAATGATTGGTTGAAAAATTACCTGGAAATGAAGAAGATGGCAATGATCAGCCTTAAATCGCCTTGAATCACCACACATGGCCTTGAAAGATCGCCGAAAAATGCAAGAGAATGGACGGACAAAGTTCAGCTTTCAATTTTCTCTCAAAGTTTTGGAAAACATAATGAAGTCCACGGCATTAACAATTTATATAAGAGAGTGCGGAAGATGAATCGTCGCCTTATAAGTACCGCGGCACCTAAGACTGAACTAAGCCGCAGTCCCAATCAAACTCTCTTGGCACTACGACTTGGGGCTTATTGATAGTACAAATATAGCACCCTATCGCGGAATGTATTCATACATGTCGTGGCCTATATCCACATAGGGCGCGACCCTACTGAACTCGGGGTGCGACCCTACCGAATATAGGGGCGCGACCCTCCTCATCACAGGGTGCGACCCCCTCAACACGCCGCGGTGCCACCCAGTACAGGGCACGACACCTTTGCCTCTAGCCTATTACAGGATGCAACACTCGCATTGCTTGCCTTACAGGCCGCATCCCTACCTATTATAGCAACTCGATATTTTACACATGTCACGTGCTCAGAGCACGTGGGCATATCTCCTATAAATAGAGGACCACACCTCTAAATGGAGAGAGATCTATTTCTATACACCTGGGCAGACTCCACAATACATGTTCTCTTTTCACAACCTCAACAGACAGTTCTGGGGTTACTCGTCTACATCGCTGCTGCCTCTCCGGCACCCCGGAATCCTTAATACTATCATGTACTCTCCTTTATTCTCATACTTCTATGCCTCTTTAGGCATGATTGTATTGTACAATGCAATGCATATAATGAGAACGGATCAACATAGTGGATGTAGGCCTATTTTAGAGGCTGAACCACTCTATATCTTGTTTTCTCTCTATTTACTTGCTTTGCTTACTTATTACACACTTTACTCATGATTTGCTGATACGAGAATGATAAGTGGATGATTTCTTGCATCATAAATATGAGATCTTTTTTAAAAGCTATTAATGGCTCGTATATGAAAGAGGGTGGACTCCTCCCACTATCACCGTTAATAATGTCATAAATCCCAAACCCTTGTGAGATTAGACTAATGATGAGTTTAAATGGAGTACTTATAACTCTCGAGGCCTTAGTGCTATATAGAGCCGTCATCCCCGACGAGTTATGACGTATTATGATGTGTACCACGTTAAAAGAGGCATGAGATATCCTCCAGTTGACACTTGAGGGTACCAACACAGTTAAGGCATCAAAATTGCAAAATTTGACCACCTAGTTTTAGACTATCACTATGATAGAGTTTGAGTGGTTCAATGAGTTTTATGCTAGGTTTTTGGAAATAGTTAACATGAGTAGTAATTTGGGTGAGAAAATTGATGATTCGAGAGTTGTGAAAAATATTTTGAGGTGGCTACCATTCTTATTTATTCCTAAGGTCACTGTTTTTAATTCTTTAGGTTTATTAGATTCCCTTAGGTTAGAAGAACTCGTAGGAGGCCTTCAAACTTATGAGATCGACATGTTTCCCGAAACCATTAAACCATAGGATAGAGGGATAACTTTAAAGACTTAAGTTAAGAAAAAGAAAAAAGAGAGAGTTTGTGAGTCTAATTATGAGGGAAAGGTTAATTTTGATGAATTGGCCTTATTAGAATGTTTTTTAAAAAACATTTCTCAAATTTTCAAAAAATAATTCTTCCAACAAAAGGATTTTTGAGAAAAATTAAAAGAAATATTATGTCAAGGAGAGCGGTGAAAATAAGGAAGATATAAGGTGTTATGAGTGTGAGGGAAAGGGTCAAAGGGCAAATGACACAAATATTTTAAGTGTCCCACTATGCTAAAGAGAAAGGGCAAGAAAGTTGCTAATACGACCACTCATGAAAAGTGTGTTGCTTTCATGGATAGTCACGTATGCAGATCTAGTTTGTCCCACGATGATGAGGGCACTTGTAAACGTGAGAGCCTTGAAGATGTTTCAAGCCATTCGAAAGATAGTGAGTGTGAGGATAAGATCGCAAGTGAGAGAGAAGGGTATCTCCGAAAAGGTTTTAGAGATTTGTACACCGAGACGTTGAAAACCAAATAGTTGAATAAAGAGTTTGTTCTTAAGGTGTTAGATTTTAAGAGAGAGATATAAGTTTTGAGGATGTGTGAGGCTGGAAATATAGTGAATTGACCAACACCGTGGATAGTCTTACGGGAGATCTTCAATCTTCATTGGAGACTTGGGAGAAACCTGAATTGAGTGTATCACATCTTGAGAGAGATATCGAATGTGCCCGGGAGGTCAAGTTCACTATAGAGGACACATCTAAGAAGGTTGAAAAGATGCTCATCGATCCCTCTTTGGGTTATATTGATAGACTAGGAATAGTTTATGACGGTGCGTCCACATCCCGTGTTACACTCGAGCCGGATCCCGAGTTTGTGATAGGTCCATATGGCTCTCAATCTAATACACCTAGGCATCCATTTCCGCATAAGAGAGAACGTCCTGATTATTTTGAGAGAGATGTTCCTAGGCCCGTGTATGTTTATTCCTATTGCAAGAAAATAGGAAACCATAGGGAATTTTTCTTCAAGTTGGCTAGTTTGTCTAATAGGTATTTACCTCGTTATGCTACTACACGTGTCCCCACACGCACTCCCACACATGTTACTCCACTCGCTACTGCACATCACATGAGAGATTTTGGCAGTTTTCATGAGCAAGTTGATTATTTAGTCAAGACTTCACATGATTTGATGGATGTTTTTCGTAGGATGTCACCACCTTTAGAAAACACCTCTGAACCTAATAATTGAGGTTTAGACTTGTTTGCTAGCATAGGAGGATTTATATGTTCATATATTTATGCCTATTGCTAGTGTGTACTGCCATTTTATTTATTTACCACTTTGACATATTTTTTAAAAAATCCAAAAAGAGTTTCTTTTTTATTGAAAAATTCAGGAAAAATACAAAAATATTTTCTATTTCTATAGAAAAACTGAAAAAGGCAAAAAATATTTTATTTCTAATAATTTTTTTTAAAAATACAAAAATATTTTTGTATTTCTTTTTACACCATATATGAATGGACATTTAGGATGACCAAGTCACAATATCATTCCATAATCTAGGTGATTTTTTTATAGTGTTTTGAGACACAACTTCATTTCATCCATGTGCTTGATAATGTTTGGAGTCATTGAGATGGGATAAGTGACTACTTTCTACATGTTTGACTCATGATTTCATTTAATGCACACATGCATGAACTTATTTGAACATTGTACTTGTATATCACATGTTGGTCAAAGTGTTTGATCTCAATTATGTATTTAAAATGAATTAAATGCGATAAAATGAGACAATGAAAGTTTATTTCTCTTGAAAAATATTTGAGAAAAATAAAAAATAGTTTGTGGAACCTTTTGAGTTTATCCTTGAAAGAGATTATTTGATATATGATTGTGATGATTTGTTATGATTATTGTGACCCACTTCACCTTATTATTTTTGTTTATTTTTTTTCTTGTCTATTTTGGACAAATAGAAAAATTGGAACGAATTATGAATTATGGGGGAGTGAGAGTTTGAATTATGGGAGAGTAATTGATTTGATTTGATATTTCATATATGTTTACCTCATTTCGAACTCGATACTTCATGAATGTATTTATTTGTTTATTGTGTGTAGGACTTCGATGAATATTTGAAAAACACACAAAAGAAGAACAAGAGAAATCAAGGAGAATTGGAGATTTGAAGGTTGAAGATTTGAAGGTTGAAGATTTGAAGGTTGAAGATTTATGAAGACTTACATATTTAGTATTTTTCCACTTTTGGGTTTCTGGGAGGGTGTTAGATTTGTATAGGATATTTATTGATAATTAAGATGTTTTTATTTTATACCAGAATAGCCATAGAGGGAGATTTGTGAGGACATATTTTCCATCTAGTCCCTAGTTACTAGTTTACATCTTGTATGGCATATCCCCTTCCAACTGTCAAAGCAATTCACGTTCACAGGTTCAAGCAAGAATCTTCAACAAAGTTCTACAAGGACGCAATTTTGTTATTGATTTGGGTTTTAGTTACTTAGATTTTTTAGTATGTATTGGGATACTTTTCTGAAATGTATTATTACAAAATGAGATGTTTTTCAACGTAAAATGGTTTTTGAGAAACCTGTAGGCGGACTTTAAAAAATCATTTATGTCATTCAAACAACATTCCTATGTCTTTTAAATGACATTCCTATGTCTTTTAAATGACATTAACATCTAATTAGATAGGTTGTTTGACGCCCAGGATCTCATATGGCTCAAATGATAGCGTACTATTTTATATTTTAAGAGGTCGTTAGTAAGGTCATTTAAAGGACTTGAAACGACATCACAGTGTCATTGAAAAGACCTTATGATCTCGTTTTAACGAGATTCTGCCACCTCAACTTTTTTGCTTGCCTGTAAAAACCTATTTCGTGAATCATCTTTGGACCCCAAACACCTCTGTAACGAAGTTATTCTTGTGAAGGGTGGGGATACTCAAGGGTGTTCACTGTTGAAGGAGGAAATGCGGTTCTTATTACTCTATAGGAAATCATTGAAAACTGAAGGTTGTGGTCTTTATGGGTTCTTGCGGTAATTCATTTTAGTATTGCAGTTGTAAGTGTTTAAGTTGCAATTTACATTTTATTAGTGACATAAATGTTTTGCCCTGTGGGGATTTTTATTGAAATTGTTTAGTTGCATGCTTATATGATTTAATGCTTTCAGTCACATAGATTAATGTTTAGGGTTTAATTAAAATTGGAATTTTGGGTATTGACATCTAATTAAATATGTTTAATCCATTAAAATATTGCAAACTCTCTAATTGATATCGCACATCCCGCATTTACAAATTGGTATCAGAGCTTTTAGCTCGCGCTATTACCACTACATCCTCCTTTCAATCATCCTCATAGACATCATACAAAACATTCCCTCTTAAGTATGGCAGAGCAAGAAGATTGTAGATATCTTCCAAGATTAAAGTAATCTCACCCTACTCAGTTGCAAAGGTGTGTAAGTCCCTGCTCCAATGAGAGCCTAGAGATTAAAAGAAGTGGCATGTTTTGCAATTTTACAAGTCTTCAAATTGTCAATAGTTATAACAAGGCCAAGCCCCTCGACCACAACCTTGTGCGAAGGGGTGTCAAGGATGTGATTTACCTAAAGGGACCACTCATCAGGAGCAACTACACAAACCTTAAGTTAAATATTAGAATAGGGAAATCACCCTTGTCCACTCTCACCCTAAGAACAGTGTACGACAGAACAATGGGAAGGTCAGCAGACTCACCTAAACCCACGTGGGGTTTATCGAATATCTTGAAAACAAACTCTTCCTCAAAATTCATGAGGAATGTCATGAAAGTGCCCTAATGCCCAAAGTAGGGACAAGGCGGTATATACAAATGTATCTCTTTTGGCGATTGGCCAAATTTTCCTTCTTAAATTTTGAGTAGGTGGTGGTCGATGAGGAGCCACTAGCCATAACATCCCTAGAAATTAAACCTCCCATAGCGGTGGGAGAAGCACTTGAAATGGTGGTGGCCACCGTGGTCACTCTAGTGGCCAAAACTATTGAAACTGTGATAGAAATGGGTAAGGAACCTATTAAAATCTTAGTGGTGGTGGTGGCGATGGCTAAAATGGGGACATTTGAAGAAGAAGCCATGGACGTTTGAGTTGAGAAGGTTGGAAACAAAAGATGTAATAGCGGTTCACATTTTCTCTGTCTAAGGCTCTATGAAATTTTGAATGATAGTAAAGGTAAAATGAAGAGAGGTTAAAATGACCTTTTTTATAAGAGAAAAAGTAACGAGTAGGGGCAGCCAAAAGACAAAAAAAATCATTACCCAAATGATGGGATGTTAGTTACAAGGTTGACACATGTCATCTGGAGACCACAAATCTGAGTTAAAGAGGCAAAAAAATTTATTGAATCTAGAAGCAATGATGAAGTGGTTATGAGAACCTATGAAATCCCAAGAAAAAGATTTCTTACAAAGCCCTTTGGTCTACCTAAAATAAAGGACTTTGCACGAGGGTACTAATGTAGAGGGGTATCACTAACATCAAGAACCAACACTTCAAGGGTGAGGGGGTTCACCATGAGTGGCCCCTTCTGCCAAACATAGTACAAAAGGTAATTTGTGGTGAGAGGGTCCACCTCAAGTGGACCCTCCTCCAAGACTAGTACAAATGGAGGTTAGAGGGCGAGAGGGTCCACCACGAATGACCCGTCGACCAAGATATTCACAGTCAATAATTTTGTGGCGAAGGAGTCCACCATGAGTGGCCCCTCAACCAAGAGAAATGAAAAAAAATAATTGGTAGTGGCGAGGGGGTTCACCACGAGTGGTCCATTAGCCACAAATAATGTCAAATTAGATTTATGGCGAGGGAGTCTAAGACAAGTGACCCTCTGCCCAAGACAAATTTAGAAACAAGAGGGTTCACTTCTAGTGGCTCCCTCTCGCTGCATAAATTGTGAAACATGGTAAAATGAATTAAAGCAAGAGGACTCACCTTGAGTTGCCTCTATGCTCAAAAGTAATGAAAGAAAAGGAAATGACTTAGGGCGATGGGGGTCCACCACGAGTGGTCCCTCGTCCTAAGAATTGTTTACTTCTTAAGAAACAAAGTACTAATTTTATTTTCTTGAATAGGTAGCTTAGTTGAGAAAGCAGGGCTCAAGCAGGCTAGTTGGGATCTCCTGGGAATTTTGGTCCAGTGGTCGAGGGACAAGGTTTGTTAAGAAATCTCAATCACTTGGAACTTTAAGAAAGAGATAATACTAATAGAGGGACTCTAGGAATCACTCAAACCCTTACACAACCCACACTTAGTTATAACTGAAGTGAGTAGCCAAGAGGCTGGTCATAAGAAAATGAACTTTTACAAAATGAACTTAGAGAGGGAGGCCCTCAAGGTCACTCTCAAGTCTTACAAAGTTTTTTGGAGAAGCTTACCGTTTGGAATGATATTCACTAAATCACATATTTTGTCACCATTAGGAGACATATTTGCCTTTTGACTTTTGGTTTGCACCAAGTGTCGCCTGCCAGAGGGGATAGGAAGCTACAGACATACACGGACAAAATGTACATTGCAAACCTTGTCCCTGAGACTCCCTATCATTTTTAGCATCCCAAAAGACCCAAATTATCCATTGTATTAACCTACAAATAGGACCCTTTAGTAAGGTCAAGTCACAACAAAAACTCAAATTAAGTCGTTACTTTGCCAAAATTATACCAAACCTATATATATCTCTATCTATCTCTAAGTTACCATTATTATTTTTGAACTCCAGCTTCCTGTAAGAGAAGGTGATAGCATTTACTCCATTGTTACCAGATAATAGAAGGTTTAGTCATACAGCTGCTCTTGAGACCTTGAAGATAGAGTCCATTAGAGTGGGTCATGCCTCAACCATTCCAGTTCTTGACAGACCCCAGTTACACAACCCTCTTACAGTGGACTTAGATCCAAAGTCTCTACGTTTGTGATGAGTTGAATCCAGAGATGATTCCCTCTCTTCGCTTTTACAAGTCCTTCTCTTCATTTTCCTCTTCTTTCTGTCCTCTTAAACTCTCTCTAACTCTCAAATATGCAGAGATTGAAAAGTGGGGCTATCATCCACTTTCGTGACCTTTAAATACCTCCTATTTACACCCTAATTTCGTTTTCCCATAAATCCCTGGGTGTAAAATAACCATCATATCCTTATACGGGTCCTTTTATGTCTAAAAAGCCCCTGGACCCCAGTCATAACACCCGGGTGACTATTCTGGACTATTTTGACACTTTTTAGACTACCAACGAACTCAAAAATGTCATCTGAGTCGCCCAACTATAAATATGCCAACAACTCCTTAATTGGTCCTGACGCATGCATACCGTGCACATCGCCCATAAAGTACAACGATCCGCTGATGTAATACTCGATCGACATAATATAATAAATTGTTGCTTTCACTCATATGCACCATATAATAAATCAAACATGTATTACTTGTCATACACAAGTAAATAATAGTAATCATAAATATTAATTCTTTATCTCGCTAATCAATATTTATTGAAACCAAATTTAATTTCCCCCAATTAAATTAATAATTATAAGAATACGAAAATTAAATCATCGTGAAAGCACGGGGTATTACATTATTCCCCCCATAATAATGGAATTTTATCCTCTAAATTCGAATGTACCTTCCATGAACAGATCTAGATACTTTTCCCACATGTCAACCTCACGCTCCCACATTGACTCGACAACATTGTGGTGTCAACACTATATAGGCAATAATGGTACCACCTTCGACGGAAACTTTCACGCGCTATGGCTTAAAATAAAAATAAGTTTATCCTTATAAGAAATATTTGACTACAAGTCAATCTCCTTAATGAAGACACATGGAACACGCCATGAATCCATTGCAAATGCTTCGATAAGGCGAGCCTATACGCAATCATCCCTAACCGCTTGATAATGGGAAAAGGCCCCACATACCTAGACTCCAACTTCCCCTTCTTCCCAAACTGCATCACTCCTTTTATGGAGGTACCCGTAACAACACCTGATCACCCACGTCAAACTCAAAAAATCTCTGGTTTGCATCGGCATAACTCTTCTACCTGTCCTAAGCTACCCAAATATGACTCCTGATCAACTCAATCTTCATTGATGTCTCCTGAATCAAATCTGGACCTTGAAGTTTATTATCCCCCACCTCTTACTAATAATATGGAGAATAATAAGGTCTCCCGTACAAAGCCTCAAATAATGTCATGCTAATAGTAAACTGGTACGAGTTATTATATGCAAACTCTATCGAAGGTACATACTGCTTCAAACTACCCTTAAAGTCCCGAATACATATCCTCCAACACTTTATTCACACTTTCTTCTGCCCACTGGGGTGTGGGTGATATGTTATGCTTAACCGCAAGTCTATCCCAATCACCTCCTGATAACTCTGCCAGAAGTGGGACACAAAGATCTTATCCCGATATGAAATAATGTTGAGTCCTCCTCCCTCTAAGTGAAATGTCACTATATCTTCTATGAAAAGCTGTACACACTTCCCCGTCATAATATACATCCAAGATGGAAAGAAATGGGCTACCTTAGTCGATCGATCCATAATAACCCAGATGGAATTGTGACCCCTCTGTGACATCGATAACCCTATGATTAAGGCAATTGATATACTGTCCTATTTACAAAACAAAATCTTTAATGGTTATAGATCCCCGACTAGTCTCACCTTGAGTATCTAACAAGTGGTGTACCTTGAGACAAACTCTGATATGCCCCTCTTCATACCGGTCCACTAATACTGCCTCCTCATATTGTGGTACATCGTATCCCCTCCGAGATGCACCTAAAATTGTGACCCATACAACTCTTCCATAATTGCGTGGTATAGGTCCTCGTCGTCTATGATAATCAACCTCCCATTGAAGCCTAAGCCACCCTCAAAACTTATTGAGTAAGACTCCACTCCACCCGCCAATAACTGTTGAATCCTCTATTGATAAGAAAGATCCCCTGCCTGTTCTTTCATAACCCTCAAATGATCTCGGGTGTGATGATCATCACTAATATATATGCCTGGAGTACCTCATCCTCCTAACGAAGATCATCCCACTTTCCATTCCACACTACTGCTAAATACCCTATCGGTATATGACTCAATGCATTTGCCACTACATTAACCTTCCACGGATGATACTCAATGTCAAGCTGGTAATCCTTCACAAACTCAAGACACCTACACTGCCTCATATTCAATTTCTTCTAGGTGAAAATATATTGAAGTGCCTTGTGGTCCTTGAATAATCGAAACTTCTCTCCTCGTATATAGTGCCCCTAAATTTGCAAGGCAAAAATGACTGTCGCTAACTCTAGATCATGCTTGGGATAGTTTTTCTCATGGGACTTAAGCTTGATATATGCATAAGCTATAACCTACTCCTCGTGCTATAGAACTCCCCCAAGTCCTTGTTAAGAACTATCCGTAAAAACAAAGTACTCCACTCCTCCCTTAGTCAACGCGAATAGTGGTGTTGAAGTCAACTTATCCTTTAGCTCATCAAAAGCTAACTAACATCATTGATAAGAACCCAAAAGTCTTATATTTATACCTCAAATAGACACATTTTATTTGTTAGCTCTCGGTAAAAATGTCCTTATGCGGGTATTTTATTTATCATGTAGGTAAAAACATACTTACGGTTTCAAATGCATCAATTCAAGGAAATTTTAGAAAAAAATGACTACATATGTACTTTCAAGGGAAAATTGGTAAATTAATATGACTAATTACGAACTTAGACAAAGCACAAAAATTGTAGGCCTTGGATCAACGTACGCCTGGGTTCAAATAACGTGTCAATCGGAGTTCAAACGAAGAAGTTATGACTGTAAAAATTTCAAAATCAGAAGAAAGTCAAAGTCAAAGACCTGGATCATAGCCGAAGTAAATCCTCATGACCAATGCACTATTAAATATTATCGGCATTAAAATTAAGAACTCGTCGGTTCTTGTGGTTCATCATGTGGAGATCATATGAAAAAGTTACAAGGATTTGGGTGTATTGTGTAATTAAGGAAAGTTGGGAAAACAAATAGGGGTATATGTTATTTCGCTCTGAATAATAACTAAGACGAAATTTGTCTCAGTGGCGCACTCAGTTTCATAACTCACAATCCACGTGGGGTTAAGTTTTACTAGGGATAGGAAATCCAAATTTTTGCATTTAAATGTTGGGCTTCACATTGCGCCATATGGGCGGTCCATGTGGCGGCCCAGCTGCCATTGGATCAGCATCCCATACGCGCAACCCCCATACACCTGATGCATACCTTTCACGCATGTCTTGATCATCAGAAGATTCCAAATTTCACTTAATACACTTTCCACCCTATTTTCTTATTTCTTTAATATCTTCTTCATTAATTATCCTTTTATCCTCGTTTCCTTTTCATTTCTTTTCCAAAAAGAAACCATTTTTTTTATTCCATCCCATGCCTATATTATTATCATCCAACACATTTTAAATTAAATATTCCATGCTCTTACCCCCTTTATTATATTATTTAATAGAATATATTTTTGTAAAATTCCTAAAATTCCCCCAAACCAAAATTTCCAACTATATTTGGTCTTCATTTCAAAGAGACTAACCTAGGACTAATTTATGAGCTAATATTCGTAGTTAGAAGACACCATTCTCTTTATAGGTCAACTAGTTTAGTGTTATCTCTTTTATTTCTTTTGTAACTTTTAGAATCGAATGGCAGAAAAGAGACTCTACCACGTTTATCTACTACATGCACATGTGATTACCTTACACATATATGCACATATATATACTTGAATGCATGAAACCAATAGTATTCCCAAAAACGTTACTTATTCCGATTAATTCACCTTAATCTTATAAAGAATTCCATTCTTCTTAACATGACATTTATTCCGTGATTTAACACACCTAGTTAAATACTTTAAACAAATACACATTGTTTAAGGGAAATAATTTCTTTTACCGAAATTAGTCACTTTATTAGTACAAATTCACATTAGTATTTTCATTGAAAATCACCTTTTTAATACATGCAAATACCGTGTTGAAAAATACTTATTTTTTCCTTGAAAACCTTTCTTAAATACACCCTTGTATTAATTACGAGTTAAATCTCTTTGGGTTGCTTAGCGTCACATTTGCTCACTTCACTTTACCATTCCTTTACTTTATGGTCATTAATCAATTTCTACATTTCTTGCCCATTTTACCCATTACTGGAACATTTATTAGTTCATTCAAGTTAGGTTGCATTTTCATATATTCACCACACAACCCATTTCTTGACATGTTCCATTTTCTTTATGTTTTTCTCGGAATCTTCCAATATTCGCATACTTTAACGGGCTCTACACCATCGATTATGCTACCATACGTTCTGGTCAGTGATTTTAGGCCTTTCACCCCAGGGCTCTGGGCCCTTCTTAATTATCCCAATATCATCAAAGTCCTTATTAATGTATTTTAAAATTTTACAAATGTCCAGACTATTCCATATTTCCTTTTTTTCCTTTTTTCCGTCTGAAGCCAAAAATTCAAGGTTCCACCCCAACTTCTGTCTCACTTTAAAATCATAATTTATTGTCCTTTTTACTCTAACATTGATTTTATTCCCAAGTCATATTCATTTAGGATCCTTTTTAAGTAACACCTTTTCTAATATTTTTATTTCATAATTTTTTTCCACTTTACGTAAAATTACCAGTTTACCCATTTGCTTCCAAAGTTGTCATTTCCTCTATTTTCACAAGTTTTATTTCTCAAAACACTATTAAGTTACCCACACCACTTCTTTCAAACTTTTGGAGAGATATACTTCTCAAGTTGGAAATCCTTTTATTTCATTTCATTTCATTCTTTCTCTAAGAAATCATTGAACATTTAAAGACTACTTTATAAGAAAAATGCAATTTCTCTTCATTAATACTTGTAGTCTTAAAACAATACACTTATCACATTACGAACACCTTCTTCACACACTTTAAGGATATAAATTCTAATTTCTTTATTTCATGTTTAATCCAAATAAACCCTCATTAAACTTGTTTATATATTCAACATCAAAATACTACAAGTTTATATATATACCGGAATATGAATTTTAAGTCCGAAAATCCTATTTAATGGGTTAAACATATCATTTATTCTTGAAATCTCATATTATTGCGTAAACATAATTCTTAAGGCAAAGGACACTTTTGTTTCTTCAAAACTGGGATGAAATGTCCATTTACACAAAAATCCAAAATTTTCATAAGAAAACTTGAATATTTATTCATAAATCGTTCCTAACAAAATAAATATTATTCCAACATTTTTATTCCATACAAATATTTAATACCAAGTTTGTTTTAAATATATTAATTTACTCAAAACCATTGAAACCCATTTTACAAACCCATGTTTCCATATCATAAGAAATATCATTCTTATAATAATGCATTATACTCTTCAATTCAAGTTGCAAGACTACTAATATGAAAAATAGAGTCTTAAACTAGGAGTAGAGTTTTCCCACCTCAAATGGAGCTCCAAATATGGTAGGATGAAGATGATGGTTATGGAAACCCTCCACCTCCTAAGGTGGCCTCGAGGAGGTTTCTTATCTCCTCGATAAAAGTTCTAAGCAAAATCTCCGCTTCAAACTCCATTAATCTTACATCCTTACTTTCAAGAACCCCCAACAATACCTCCAAAATTCATAGGTCTACCCAACAATGGTGGAATGGGTGTATTAGGCTTGTTTATGGTGGAATACCAGTAATATATGGTTGCATAAGATGTGGATATATTGTAGCAATGGTGGAAAATGGGATTTGGGGAGCAAAATCTCCCCACCTCTCTCTTTTTCTCTACCATAATAATCCCAATTAATTACCCAAAACTCTTATAAGAACCCCTAAACCTACAAAATCCCGTTTTATGCAATTTGTGTTAACCAGAATTTGACATGTCATCGATCCAATGGCGGCCCAAAACATTACATCACACAAGGGCACCCAATTTCAAAATTTCTGGGTGACCTCGCTCGAATAAAAAGGGGCCTCATTATAACGAGAAAGGGGCCTCTTTCAAACAAACTTCTAACAAATTCAATACAGTGTCATATCGTTCGAACCTCGTTGAAACCCAAATTTGAATGATCGTCGTTCTCATTCGAACGACCAAATTTTTGTTATAACGAAATAGGTATCTCATTCGAACTACTGGCAAGTCATTTGATCTTGCCAAATTCCTTAAATCTCTAATTTTTACCCACAATAATCCAACAATTACCATCAAGGCCCAAAAATAATCAAATATAATAATAGAAGTCCTTACTAAAGATCCAAATCCCAAGGGTTTCACATGAAAAATGTACCACTTAAGTCTTTTAATTCAAGATAAACAGTTTAAATGGCTTCGAACAGATTTTTGAAGAAGCTCTTAAATAAAACAAACAACTAACATAAGATTTGTAGAAAAGATTATATGAACGAGTTATTTGAGGTATAGGTGTACCAGTTTTGAAAAACACAAATTATATAGGTTCTAAATTAGGACCGTCTCAAGAAGATGATGAGAGGAAGGGTAAGCATGCAAGAACACAAGATTTTAACGTGGTAAAACCCCACCCAATTGGGGAAACATCCACGGAGGTCTCTACACCTCAAAAATAAAATCCACTAAAATAGAGTTAACAAATTACAAACTATATAACAAACTTTACACACAAGTAGACCTAATCTATGTCTATAATGTTTACCAACTCCTTTGTATTATTCTGACTCCTTTGAAGGTTCAGATGGTGAGGTTGTTCTCCTAGCTTTGTAACCACTTCTCCTTTTTGCTTTACGTCGACTCTAAAGTCAAGAATTTCTCAACAAGCGCTTCTTTAGTGTTGTAGTGTGACAAATGCGAAGTGGTGAAGTGCCTAATCACACACATGCAACCCCCACATAGTTATACAGACAATATGTTTTTATCAAATTACAGATACCGTTCTAAGATGCTGTAAGGATTTCTGAATCACAGTTTGGTTGTAAATCTCAGACTACTGATCTTTATTTTTATCCCCAGATAAAAAAGGAATCTTGCTATTAAAAAGGTCCAAGATCCTAAACACTTTTTTTAATATACACAGTTATTTCAGAAATTGTGAAATATTCACGAAAGTGTAAATCCCCAATCAAGATCTTAACTAGATCTAACTCTAGTTTTTCTCAAAAACTGTAAACATAAATGGATTTGTTGGTTCTGGTTTTGAAAACAACATGTAAGAGTAAAAACAACCAAAAAATGAAGATTTCTTGAAAAAAGAAATCAAACTAAGCAAGTTCTACGTGATATGTCTCACACAGTCTCAGATCTTAACTTTCTATGAAAAGAAAAATGAAATCCAAACTTCGTGACTTGGTTGGACAAGAGATTAAAGACTAAAGAGGATGAATCTTCACAAATATGAACTCACTCAAACTCGCAAAGGGTTTTTTGAGGAAAAATGGTCGGAGTTTGATTTAGGGGTTTCTTTCTCTCTCTATCTTTTTTCTCTCTTGCCCTCTCCCGCCTTCTCTCTTCTCTTTTTGCTCTCAATTCTTAAATGAGCCAAAATCTCAAAATGTTCCCCACTTTGTCTCTATTTATAATACTCCAAGAAGGATCAGGAAGGGTTTTTGAGAATCTACGATTGAGATTGCTTCAATTGAAACACAATGTAAATCTTATGGCTGTGGATGGACCGTTTTTAAACGTGCACTGATTTGTTCTATCAACTAACACAATGATTGTTACAAAGACATGAAAGCCATTGATAACTAATGATCCAAGGGACCGGATTACATCTTAAGGTTATGACAGGTAACAAACGCAAATCCAATCGCTCACTGACCAACACGTATAAGGCAGCGATCAACCCTCAAACGCGTGTTTATAAGATTTAAAAAAATCTCATTTTCCACCACAGAAGTCTCTGCCACTTTCGAATCCTACCCAAGCAAGGTTTTAGGAAGAATAAGATATTATAAATCAACCCACAACATTTTTAAAACTGAATTTTAAATGTTTAGAAATGTTTATAAATTTTTAAAAAATATTTAACAAATCCCAAAAATTATTGAAAAATCATGTTTATGGGAATTAACACACACACACACACACCTAAATTGATATTAATGCAACATATAAATTTAATCCTAGGTGCAGTGTTCGTAGTATACCTTTGAGACTATTAGAGGAATTGATATGTAGAGTCGGAGGCTCTTTGGTAGAGTAGGATATAACTCAAAATTTGTCACTATTTCCAAATTAGACAAGCCATATATAAGGTAGACTCAAGTGAGTCAAAGATATAGGGTTCTTAAATCTCCCCCTTTAGAAATATCAGACAAAATCTCCTTTGAGTCATCAAGGACTTGTAGGGGTACAAATTATAAGAAAATCCTATTCCTACTATCTAGCCCATATCCTAGAAAAAAAAATTCATTACTCAACTAAATACAAACCAATATCCTAATAACATTATGATAACACGAGGTTCTGATATCCTAAAAATAAGATGACTAAGATCAAGCACTTTAGTTGGAGTAATCAAAATAATGTCCAAGTGGACTCAAAGTTTCTCTCCCATTTTGTCTCAAATGGACAAATGGTCTACACACAGATAAGAGAGAGATATATCAAAGCATAAACATCAACGATACATTACAATTTTATCATAAACATCCCAATTGATTTACATAAGGATTCAAACTGTATATTATCCAAGGGTTTTGGTGAATGAATCAGCTAATTGTAATTCAGTTGGCAGGTAATTAATCTCCATTTCCTTTGATTTGGCTAACCCGCGTATAAAATGATGTCATAATTTAATATGTTTAGTACAAGAGGGTTGAGCAGGATTTTTGGAAATATTAATTGCATTTTGATTGTCACAATAGAGCTGTAATTGTTCTTCAATAATACCATAATCTCTTAATATTTTTTTTAGCCAAAGTAATTGAGCACAACAGCTACCTACGGCTATATATTCAGATTCGACTATGGATAAGTAAGTGCAATTTTGTTTCTTACTATTCCACCCTACCAAATTATCACCTATGTAATAGCATTCTCCTGACACACTTTTACTATCATTCGAACACCTATCCCAATCAGCATCAGTGTAGCCAATTATCGTGCTAGATGCGTCATTTGTGTACCAAAGTCCTAAGTTGAGAGTTCCTTTAACATATTTTATAATCCTTTTAATGCAAAGTAAATGACTATCTTTAGGGTTATTTTGATAGCGGTCACACACACAAACAACATATGTAATGTCAGGATGAGAGGCGGTAAGATATAGAAGACCTCCTATCATGCTACGGTATAAGGTTGAGTCAATGGTTTTCCCATGTTCATCTTTTAATAGTTTAATCGACGTACTCATGGGAGTCCTAGTATCTTTGGCAGTTTCTAGACCAAACATTTTTACAATCTCTAAAGCATACTTGGATTGCGATACAAATAAAACATCTGATTTTCGCTTGACTTGAAGACCTAAGAAGAATTGTAACTCTCCCATAAGTTGCATATGGAATTCTTTGTGCATAATGTCAAAAAATGTTTCAACATCCGTTGGGGAGGAAGATCCAAAAATGACATCGTCTATGTATACTTGGGTGATAGTAATATTTATGTTAAAGTGTTTGACAAAAAGAGTTTGGTCATTCCCTCCTCACTTAAAATCGTTGTTTATAAGGAAGGTAGATAGATGTTCGCACCAAGATTTAGGAGCTCATTTTAACTCGTAAAGATCTTTCTTAAGACGGTAGACGTGATTAGTATGATGAGGGTCAATGAACCATTTAGGTTGTTCTACGTAGGTCTCTTCAGTTAAGATACCATTAAGGAAAGAAAATTTAACATCCATTTGATAAAGTGTGAAATGAAAATAACATGCTATTGCAAAGAGTAAGCGAACAGAATCAAGGCGAGTGACCGGTGCAAAAGTCTCCTCAAAATATATTCCTTCAATCTGAGAGTAGCCCTAGGCAACTAATCTAGATTTATTCCTAATAATCATACCAGATTCATCTATTTTATTTTTAAAAAGCTAGCGTGTGACAATAACGCTTTTATTTTCTGATCGGGGTACAAGATACCATACATCATGAATGACATATTAAAGAAGTTCCTCCTCCATAACACTTATCCACAATGGGTCATTCAGTGCTTCATTAAGCATGCATAATGAGTAAGAGTACGTAGTTGGGATCTTGTATGAACTGGCTCTGTTGGGTTACCAACTACACTATCTAAAGGATGATATTTGGAAACACAGTTAGGCACTTTAGGGGTCTCAATTGGTAAAGAATCATCTATCTCTTGAGAATCATAAGTTAAAGTTTTTTCGGATTCATCCACTATAGTTGGTCATTTGATCTTACTCTGTACATTAGTGTCACTTACAACCACATTAATGGATTCCATTAAGGTTTTAGTACGAAGATTGTAGACACTGTAGGCTCTACTATTTGGAGAATAACCTATGAAAATGGCTTTGTCTCCTCTGGTTTTGAATTTAGGCAGATGTTCTTTATCCTTGCATACATAACAGGTTCTACCAAAGGTTATAAAGTATTTTAGGTTAGGTTTCTTCCCATACCAAAGTTTATAGTATGTTTGTTTAGTGTTTTTCCTTAGGTATGCTCGATTGATTAAATGACAAGCTGTACAAATGGTTCTTCCCAGAAATATTTAGGTAAGTTCTTTGCATGAATCATAATACGAGCCATTTCTTTAAGAGTCAGATTTTACGCTCAGCAATTCCATTTTGTTGAGGTGTCTTAGGGGCACTAAATTCATGTTTATAACCATTATAGTCACACTATTCGATGACATCTGAAACTATAAATTCACCTCCCCTATCACTGCGAATTTTATCTACTTAGGAGTCCTTTTAATTTTCAATACGAATTAAAATTTTTAAAAACTTATGAAATGTTTTTTATTTGTGTTTAAAAAGGCAATCTAGGTAAATCATGTGAAATCATCAATCATAACTAGAATATAATTGTTTTCATAAAGACTAACAGTACGAGAAGGTCCCATTAGGTCCATATGGATGAGTTCTAGAGGTTTAGTGGATAGAACTTCTTTAACTTTCTTGTAGGGAGCCTTAACAATCTTTCTTTCTTGATAAGGACCACATATGTTGTGTGAAATTGGTTTGATTTTAGGAAGACCTCTAACTATCTCTTAAGAACACAATTTACCAAGGATGTCGTAATTAATATGACCCAATCTATTATACCATATCTCATTGTCATCCATTCTGGAAATGTTACAGACCTTTGTACTTGGATTGACTGTATAACAGTTATCTGGAGTATGGAGTCCTGTAATAATGCAATCACCATTTTCATTTAAAATTTTATAATTTTTCTTTGAAAAGGTGACAGTATGGTTGGAGTCACAAAATTGCGACATACTTAGTAAATTTGCTTTAAGACCCTTTCTAAAAAGAATATCCTCAAGAATAGGTAATCATTCTTCATGGAGTGGTCCTTTACCAATGATATGGGCTGATACATTATCTCCAAACAAGGCTTTACCTCCGGAGAAGTTAGTTTTATTTGAAAGTTTGGTATCATCCCCGATCATATGTTTAGATCATTCAGAGTCTAAATATCATACAGACGTTGTGTGTTCAACTTTGAAAATACTGATAACAATTTTGCATTTCATCTGGGGTAATAGCTCATGTTTTCTAACCCAAATTTCTCTAGTTTTGAATTTGTGCTTATTAGCTCGTATTTGATAAAACTTGCGAGCTTCAGCCTTTTCTGAAAAAGAGTTTTGCGCACATTTTTTAGGATGATAAAAGGTTTGAGCATTTGGTTTAGAAAAGAATATAGTATTCCTTCTTATAGATGATGTATTAGTATTTGATCTTCACTTCCTATTACGATAGTTATAACTCTTGTCTGGCTATCTAGGTAGGACATAATTGTTTCGTCTTCTCCTAGAATAATTGAAGTTAAGATAAACAGGTGAGTAATAGATTAGTTTATATAGACGTTTAGAAAAACTTCCATCAACAGAATGTCCAAAGACATCCCAGTATGAGCAATAAAGATGGCTCATAGAGGGTTTAGATTTATAAATGTTGTTAGACAAAGGTTTGTCTAAAAATTGAACTCTATTCCTAGAAGGTACAAGTTGAAATGATGAATCACTTTTTCTAATGGGAGGGCAAACAAATTAGCCTTATGTTCAACATCATGATTAGAGTTACTTAATTCACCAATGTCTAACTTTTGTTGTTGCGAGTCAAAATCATTTTTCAAGGCTTGAAAATCTAGACAAGTTTCAACAGGTCTTTGGCCACCAGACACAAACTTGATAGGTTCAAAAGTTTTAGTTTGCTTGGAATGATTGGGGAAAAAACCTATTCCAGATCTATCATCAGAATTAGTCTTACTTTCAGCAACATAGTGTTCAAAATATTTTGAGTTATTTTCAAATTTAGCAAACTTTTTTAAGGCTATTGAAGTATTTTCTTTAATTTGTTCCATTTATAACAACGTCCCTTTATATTTCTTTTCCATGATTTCATTTGAGTCAGACAGTTCCTTAATTATTTGAGAAAAAACCTTAGTCTCATTTTTATGAATTAGGCATTGATAAGTGTACTCTTTAGTATTCTGTTTGACCATATGGCTTGGGGTTTCTATCTTCTGTGTAAGATCTTTGACCATTTTTTCAAGTTTAGTGCTTTTCCTGAGAGTTTTTTAGTACAGTGTGTGAATGTCTTGGAGGTCCTCATTGTCGGAGTCACTAAGTGTGTATGCATTGTCCCCTAGCGATTCATTTTTAGGACTCACACACCCATTTACATCAACAATAGATCGTTCCCTTTGACCCACACACACAAATTTTGATGAATTACTAGCATTATCAAGTAATAAGGCAGAAAAATTAGTAGGGATTGCATCATTCAACATAGCATGCTCAGATTCCTTATCATCAGTGTATATGATTTTGGAAAAAAAGACATATAGGGGTAAGAAGTATTGAATGACTCAGGTTCATCAGATTTTGATTCACTTTAGTCATCCCAAGTCTTGCACAAATTAACCCTAGTGTTCTTATTTTTATTCAAATTGACTCTACTGTCATTGGCTATGTGTCTTAACTTCCCACATCTGTATCATTCAGTGTTCTTAAGGTCTCTACTAGGTTTGTTGTGATACTCAGTTTAGTGTTTGTGAAGTCTTTTCTCATGAGGCCTATTATTAGATTGGTTTGAATAGGTAGGTTTGCCTTGTCTATTTGCAATTTTATTTCTAAATTTCATAATTTTCTTGAACTGTTTAGACATCAAGGCAATATTATTATCCAAACTCTCTAAATTATAGTCCTCATCAGAATCTATGTCAATTTTAAGAAAATGACATTCAGGTTTAGTCAACTTAGAGGTAAATACAAGATTAGAGGTACACTGTTTCTTATAGGTCTGTATTAATTGCTTCTTAAACTCTAATTCCATTTCCACAGTTCTTAGCTTACTACTGCGGAGTTCAGGGGTAAGGTTTTCATCATTCATATCCTCAATTGCATAACGCTAAATGTCAAATTTTTGTGGAAGTGACCTTAGAATTTTAGAGACAATTTCCTTCCTATTATAAATTATACCATTAGCATACAGCTTAGTCACTATGTCTGTCAACCTAATATAAAAGTCATAAAATGACTCAGTCTTAGTCATGACTAAAGTGTTGTACTCCTGGATTAACATTTGGGTTTTAGCATCTTTAACACGTGTATCTCTTTCATGTGCAGTCACTAGAGTGTCCCATGCTTCCTTAGAGGTAGTACATAAGGATATCCTCTTGAATTCTTGTTCATTGATAGACATGAATATGATATTTTTGCCTTTATTATTGTTAAGGGAAGTCTGTTTTTCTTCTTTCGTGATTTCACTTAGCAATGTCCTAATCCTCACGGTACTTCCTTCTACGGCTGGTTTAGTAGGAAAAGTGTAACCATTTTCAATAGCATCCCAAACATCATCTGCCAATGTCCTTTGGATGAATGCAACCATCCTCAATTTTTAGTAAGGGAAGTTGCTTCCATTAAAGAGTGGGGGTATGGATAGGTTACCTAATCTCTCAATTTTTCATCCATTGTTTGTTTTGAAATTTTAGAAACTCGGGATCTAAAAGGAATTTGTAAACCCTTTCTCTAATACCAATTGAAAAATGTACCACTTAAGTCATTTTTTTCAATATTAAATAATTTAAATGTCTTCGAACAGTTTTGTGAAGAAATTATTTAAACAAACCAAACAGCTAACACAAGATGTGTGTAAAAGATTATATGAACAAGTTATTTAAGGTATAGGTGTACCAATTTTGAAACACAAAACTTATATAGGTTCTAAATCAACACAGTCTCAAGAAGGTGATGAGAGGAAGAGTAAGCATATAAGAACATAAGATTTTAGCGTGGTAAAATCCCACCCAATTGGGGAACATCCACGGATGTCTCTACACCTCAAAAGCCAAATCCACTAAGATAGAGTTAATATATTACAAACTATATAACAAACCAAAAACACAAGCAGACCTAATCTAAGTCCATAATGTTTACCAACTCCTTTGGATTATTCTGACTCCTCTGAAGGTTCTGATGTTGAGGTTGTTCTCCAAGCTTTGTAACCTCTTCTACTTTTATCTTTACTTCGAATATAAAGTCAAGAATCTATCTACCAACACTTCTTTAGTGTTGTAGTGTGACAAGTGTAGGTGGTGAAGTGCATAATCACATGAATGCAACCCCCACACACTTATACAGATAATATGCCTTATCAAATTACAGATACCGTTCTAAGATGCAGTAAGGATTTCTGAATCACAGTTTGGTTGAAGATCTTAGACTACTGATCTTTATTTTTATACACTGATCAAGAGGTAATCTTGCTATTAAAAAATGCCAAGATCCTAAACATTTTCTTTATATTTAATATACACAGTTATTTCATAAATTGTGAAATATTCACGAAATTGTAAATCCCCAATCAAGATCTTAACTAGATCTAACTCTGGTTTTTCTCATAAACTCTAAACATAAATGGATTTGTTGGTTTTGGTTTTTAAAACAACATGTAAGAGTAAAAACAACCAACAAATGAAGATTTATTGAAAAAATAAATCAAACTAAGCAAGTTCTACGTGATATGTATCACACAGTCTCAGATCTCAACTTTCTATTAAAAGAAAAATGAAATCCAAACTCCGTGACTTGGTTGGACAAGAGATTAAAGACTAGAGAGGATGAATCTTCATAAATACGAACTCACTCAAACTCACAAAGGGTTTTCTGAGGAAAAATGGACGGAGTTTGATTTAGGGTTTTCTTTCTCTCTCTATCTTTTCTCTCTCTTCTCTTTTTTCTCTCAATTCTAAAATGAGCCAAAGTCTCAAACGTTCCCCACTTAGTCTATACTTATATTACTCACCGAATGATCCGAAAGGGTTGGTGAGAATCTACGGTTGAGATTTATTCAATTGAAACACAATGCAAATCCTATAGTTGTGGATGGACCATTGTTAAACATCTTATGATTGCTCAACTAACACAAGGATTGTTACAAAGACATGCAAGTCTTTGATAACTAATGATCCAATGGATAGGATTACGTCTTAAGGTTATGAGAGGTAACAAACACAAATCCAATCGCTTACGGACCAACATGTGTAAGGCGACGATTAGCCCTAAAACACGTGTTTATAAGATTTAAAAAATCTAATTTTCCACCACAGAAGTCTCTGCCACTTTCGGATCCTACCCAAGTAAGGTTTTAGGAAGAATAGGAAATTATAAATCAACCCATAACATTTTTAAAACCAACTTTTAAATGTTTTATAAATTCCTAAAAATTATTTAACATATCCCAAAAATTATTGAAAAATCATTTTTATGGTAATTAACACTCACACACACACCTAAATTGATATGAATGCAACTTATAAATTTAATCCTAGGTGCATGTTGGTATTATACCTTTGAGACTATTAGAGGAATTGATATGTAGACTCTGAGGCTTTTTGGTAGACTAGGATATGACTCAAATTTTGTCACTATTTCCAAACTAGACAAGATCCTATATAATGTAGACTCAAGTGAGTCAAAGATATTGGGTGCTTCATCATATTGTTATGATTTATACCAAAAAAATAATAAAATATTGGGCACGAGTATTATATGCGTGGTCGACGCCTGTGAGGTGCATTTAGGACATCATGCACTCTTCGAAAGCATGCATACTATCAGGCGTGCAATGATTATGACATAATATCTGAGGGGTATCTTGCATTGGGACTACACGATGACGGTTAATCGCATCACTACAATAACCAACATCGTCAAGGAACCCCAAGCGTAAAACAAATAATCATATCGAATCAGATTCTCGGTGACATGCATATTTATGGAGGGTCATAATGATGGAGGTAGTCACATCAACATGAAATCTGCTCGTTGGCCATGATGAAGACTCTTTGTGTAATACCCCATGTTTTTGGAATAAAATATTGTGACGAAAATTAATTTAATAATTTCAGATGAAATTTGGAAATAAATTAAATCGTGATATTTAAATTTAAATCGATAAAATTTAAATTGAGAACAAATGTTCAATTATAATTTCATAATTATAGGATATAAATGGGACATGATGGGTTCACTCACGAAAAATAATTCGAAGAGCAATTTACTTATGGTTACGTGTTGTTTAGACATCATGAAAATGTCTACGTTGAATAAAAATAATTGGGACGCATTTTGGGAGGTTTTATGAGCACATTTATGTGTTTTAAACCTTTAGAAATAGTCCTGGGGTATATGTACAAAACTTGGGAGGATATGAGACTATTTAGATTTTGGATTTGGGGCCATTTGAGGGTCCATATATGGGGCTTTAGGTCCAACTCCAGAAGTAGGTTGATATAAGTTGATTGTGGAGGTTAAGAAACCCCTCCACCATTTACCAAGAACCCTAGCAGATACCTTGGGAAGAGAGAGGAGGTAAAAGGCTTTGGAGAAGGAGAATTCAAGAAAGAAGGATAAAGAACTCACCAAGAAATCCTCAAGAAATCATACAAGAATTTTCTTGCTAACTTTATTTGTCCAATATAATTCTTAGTTCATTGGAATTTATCTTCCATGTAGAATTATAGATTATATAAGGATTTGTGGCGATATAAAGAAATGATTAAATCAAATGTTTTTAGAGGACTCAAATATGAAAATAGGATAGTTAAATCAAGAAATTAGGATGAGGATTAACGGTTATTTGAATGATAAGAACTCGTTCCTTAGAACCCTGGATTTAATTGGAATGATTGTTCATATATATAGGGTGAATATTCATGTTGAAATATGGAAATTTTGATGATTATGACTCTTGTATAATGATAAAATCTTATAAGACTAAGAGGTAAGAAATTAGATTTTTGTAGATATGTTAATGGGTCAATTTTTTATTTATTTTGGAGTTGAGTTTGATGTTAAACCCCGTAAATAATTGTTGCAATATTAAGAACTAAGTCATAGGGACCTAATTTGATGTTAATAAAAATGTAGAATTCACTGGAATCCAATTTGGGGCTGATATTAGAAATCCCGCAGTGATAAACGTTAACAAATCTGAGCTTCTACCCATATCCGAACCGGTTAGACTACTAGGAGCGAATCGGTTTGGCCCATGGGGTAGGATAAGGTGGGACCTGGGTTTAAACCGGGATATTTTTAGGATTTTGTATGATTTAGTGGGACGATGTTTCGACAAGTGAATAATTTATTAAAAATGTTTTAGTGACACAATTTTTTTTTTTAAATGGAGAGCTTGTTTAACTATATGGTTGAGCTTTTGCAAAAAAAGGGAGGAAATTAGTAAATAACTAGATGGTTAATTATTAAAGCGGGATTTTCTTATGGATAATCATAAGAGGAAGCTAGGTGGTAATTATTGAGTAATAATCTCTGCATATTGTAAAAGAATAATATGTATTTATATTTATTGCGGGGGCATACCTATGTTCATGGACGGTCCTATCGGTTGGGGTTACGTGTGCTCAGAACCATAAAACACGTCCGCACATGTGGGGTAGATATTGTGTAGGTTATAACCTTAGGTACTACGTAGGAACGCCACTTATGAGATATAGGTGTATATGCTAGGATTCATTGTCATCATTGGGCATGGGTTGTGCAATGGCGTAGTTCATGGTGAGCGCCCCACTTGTGTATATTTTTGTTGTCCGATATGGATAAGAAAATCCTTCGGACTTATCGATGGAGCACGAATGAGATGCTAGTGGTAGTTTCTTTTAGTGTCACATATATATAAGAACATATATAATCCTATAAAATGAATGCCAAAATTCTTTAGTTCAATGGTGTAGACAATAAATCACAAACCCAATATTACGTAGTATACATAGTGGATGTTGTGTCATATTCATAATTAGTATGATTGAGGGTATTTTGTGAGGTGGGTATGATGTAGATGATTACATTTCAGTTCAGTAATTATGTTATATGCATCTTATATTTAAATTGACACAATTATTGTTATTAATGGGTGATCGTACGTTGAGTATTGCACTTAGATGAAGGGTGAGATATTTAATGTATGCAAGTGACAATGGGGTGTGCTTACTTTTAATTAACTGTATTTTTGCACTATAAATTCAGTAAGTTAATTATTATAACTCTAGGGCGCTGACCCAAATTATAAATACTCCCTCCCCTCCCCCCCCCCCCCCCCCCCCCCCAGATGCTCTTAGACATGGATAGTAAGATTATTGACAGATCAACCTTGTAGTCTCACCTTGCGTATCTAACTTCAGATTGTTGATTCTAAATTAGGTTGTTACTTTACTTCAGTGCTTTTAACTTTTGGATGATTTTATGGGCATAAGCCTGAAGTCTTTTTTTATTTCATGTTAGTTTGGGTCACCTATGATTATGTTGGGTTTCATTTACTTGTTGTGGATGTTGGATTTTATTATTACCTTGGATATTAATTTAAATTCAGTTTTAAATTCAATTTTGATTTACAAATATATATTTTACATGGTTTGATGCTGAGAATGATATAGATTGTATAGCAAGTCCCATCTTCTGCATGTTGTGTCCGGCTAACCTTTATGTGAGAAAATGGAAGTTGGTACACTTTGGCTCATCTCCATGAACGCAAGAGTCTGGGGGTAGATGATGAAGGGAATTTCTAATCGGAACAGTCCGAACAGGATTCATCCAGGGGATCTTATAGACACCCTTTTTGTTTTCTAACAGATTATCAATAGCCGAACAACATTCTCACCTGCCAAAGGACAGTCGATCATTCGGTCTCAATGCCTTGGTCAACTAACCATTATTTCAAACAAGCCTCATATTACCTATGAATGTGGACCACCCTCCCACTGGATACGAAATGTGAAACATAAAAACCATCCAGAGATGAGAACGTGTCCCACTATGTTGACCACTCTCTCAAGTTATATGTAATACCCCGTAAATTTTAATGATTTTAATTATGGGATTAATTGAATTAAATAAGGAGAGATAAATTTATGATTAATTCGAATTTAAATAGATATTTACTAGCGTGACAGGAGTTAGTATTATTGATGTAAAGTATGTTGAATATTACTTAGTGAGTAAAGTATTATGCGAATCTGAATTTATTAAAATTGTCGCAAGTGAATAATACGACAATTATGGAAATTAAGCCAGGACCCGCGTGTCAGTTGTGTCGAAACTAAATTTAATGGAATAAAATTATGTTATGTATAAGTCACCCATAATGTCATTTCAAATGCGCCAAAGTGTCCGTAAGGGTCGAGATAGTAAAAAAAGTCTACCCGGTTTGGGTCTCGGGGTAGTTTTAGGCTAAATCGGCACACCGGGAGGGTATTTTGGTCATTTTAATTTTTAGAGTAATTAAACCTATGAAAATTCAAGGTTTATATCAGATGAAAGGAGTTGTCTTCTAGGGTTATGATTCACAAAAGCTTAGGAGGCCATTGGAGGAGGAAGGAGAAGAGGTTTCTAAGCCTAGAACCACCACCTCTACACCATTTGCACCACCGTCACCACCGACGCGTAGATCGGAAAGAGAGCATCACCCCACACCATCTTCAACAAAGGATCAAAACTTCTATTTAAAGGTAAGTGATTTATCTTGCAACGATTCAGTGCATATATTATCCATGGTAGTTTAGAATTGGAGAAAACCTTGAATAATTGACATTTAATGAAATTGGAGAATTTAATCTTGAATATGGGTAGGTTTTGCACGTAGATAAACTTTTGGAAATATAGAAAAAATGAAATCATGATCCATGTATTATGAGTCACGAATTAAAGTGTAGTTATATGATGTTCTTGAAGAGAAATTGAGGAACTAGTATTTTTAAGAAATATTCATGAGTTAATCTAAGAGAATTATGCCCCATGAAGAGTTGATGATTCTGTCACGTTAAAACTTATGTATTTATGTTGGTGTAACATTTAGTATAATTATTTGGGAGTTTGGGACATTGTAATGGATGATTTAAGGTTTAAAGTTGAAGAAACCCATAGGCAAAATTATGCAGAAATTATAGGCCAATATATGATGGATCGATCGATCTACCAAAGAACGTCGATCAATCAACTGATCGATCGATGAACCGATTTCTCCAATCAATCGGCTCCCCTGCAATTTGTGACTTGTTTTTCCTTTTATGTTTTGGTCCAAACCCAACTTTTAAGAACCCTTAATGTTGATTAATTGAAAATAATGGGACTTAAGGAAGGTTACTAAGGTTATAGTTAAGGCCCAGAAAGTGTCATTATGTATGGGATTGAATGGGGAGATTTACGAGTGTTTTTCGAATGCGTTACAATTGGAAATTTTATGGATTGGGGTTTAATTCAGATAAATGATGACTTAGGGTTAATACCAGTAGTAGAGGGACACCATAACACTAAATTAACCTAAGGAATAATTGGGTGACTTCGTAAACCTTTGGGATAGGGAAAGGTACTTGAATTTATATGATGAGAGTTATGGCGTTAATTAAATTTACGTATGATATACGGGTTATAAATACAATGTGTGAGACTTGTAATATGGGATGTCTGTATACCAATATTGAACGTATAAATACTTAGGTTGTGTGAATACCTATTGTATGGATTTTTATGTGTATGACATAGCTACCATACTTGCTATCGCCAGGAGGTCTTGAAGGGGACAGTCTTATCTTGGGGACTCATTCGAGGGGGATTGTAGATTGGTACCTGAGAGCATGGGATCAAAGGAGGACTTATCTGTGAGTGGATAAGTTTGGGTTATACGGGTGCGTAGGTATGTGCGTGACCCATTGCACCGTGGTCCATCTTCACCTCCAGTTTGCCTGTGATTGTTTTTATTATGATTCATGAGAGATTCAAAATCGATAGTCCTTATTATGTACGTGAGGTACCGGGACTTGATAATAGAGTATGTACACACCATTAGTTTCACATATGTGGGATCTGGTATTTGTATTTATTATAATGGTGAAATATATATATATATATATATATATATATATATATATATATACTTTAGTTTATTCTACTGTGTTGCTTAGTAGAACATGATGATAATGATGTCAAAAATATATTAAGTGCGTGAAAGCTCAAGAGATTAATGAGATACTTGAATTCAATTAATTAATATTGAAAATGCAAGAATGTATTATTCGGGTGATACGGGTGGGCACAATGTCTTAGGCATCACAGTAAGAGACTTGATTGAAACTAGTTAAGTGAGATAGTGTAACTAGGATGGGTTATGAGAAAGCGTTAGGCGTGCAAAATAGTTGAGAGGTGAGAATCACAAGTGAGAGAACGTGACTAACATGTATATAATATTCATTGTTTAATCAAATTTAAACACTTGTTGTTTTAAAACTATTTTCAACTTGGGCTCTGACCTGTTTCTTGCAAATTTCTTCCTTTTGTCTATATATATATTACATCAGGTGCCCAGGCATAGGGACACCAAGCTTAAAGTTCCCATCAATTGACGTATTGTAGCTTTTGTGGAAGTTACAGGACCTTGGTATTAGACGCCTCCACGTATCCTTGACTCATTCGGAACACTTTATTAGTGCATGTTGCCCATTCTTATTAAATATTGTTACTTCAGATGTTTATTTTTAATTCAGTTATTAAGCTTTATTTCATATCAGACTATTGTAGTGGGATTTTATTTTGAAAGTATTTTCTCCAGACTCAGTTAATTCCTTTTGTCAATTACGTTCCTATGAGATTGTATTGGATGATGAATGTTTATTTATTCATTTATTTGGTTGTTGGTTAATTCAAGATAAAATTTGACATCAGGGTTTTTAAATATTAGGTGGTTAGTATTTAATAAAAAGTTTTTCGACGGTGATGCAAATGCTGATACAACTGGATATTCTGTTTTATATTGAATAAATAACTGATCACCCGGTATTTAATTAGGCGCGTTATCACATTATGGAACAAAATAATAGAAATAACATTGTATGGCAAGGTATATAAATCTAGCGTAGTGTTTATCATGAGGTTAGATGAATGTCTTTTTTATGAAACCTCGTATTAACTCCTGAAATTAATAAAGAAAACAACCACCTCCCCTTTTTTGTCGAGGACGTAGGTTAATGTGACTGAATCACGTATATCCGGTGTTCATATTTCTATTGTTTTACTTTGATCACCATTGATATTATTGTGTTGTGGGTGAATCATATCTATACTTCAACAAAAATAATTAGGAGGATGGGAGAATAAGTAACTATAGTGAACACTTATATTATTCTTTTCTTTATGACATATTAAATAAAGCAAGGTGCTTAAATATGGAGGTAAAATTGATAGAAAAGGCATAAAATGTCTTTTTTTCTTTTTTGAAATAAGGAAGGAGGAAGTATTATTTATTTATCTGTTGCATGACTTCCTTACTACAATGAAATATGAGGGAAACACATATTTCCACCATTTGGAGATAAAAAAAAAAAAAAATCTCTGACCAATTTTGTTTCATTTTTATTTAATCGTAATTTTTTTAGAATCATGGTTAGCATAAGCATTTCTTAATACTAAATGAATTATAATTATTATACAATTGATAACCTAGTTTTTTCAATTTTTGATATTTAAACTATTGAAAAGTATTGGGGAGTGGTAGTTTGTAACAGTTGATGAATTAAATATGGGTATTAATACTGTTTGGATTTATGTTATCTTTCCATGAAGCTTTGTCCTTATACATTGTAAGTACTTTATTTTATTTTTTTGGAATATTCTTAACCACATTATTTACCCATTTTAATAACTACAAACAACTCTAAAACTATTTCAAAACTAGGATTACTTTTTGCACATGGCTTTGAAACTATTATAAGGCATTGTGTAACTTTAAAGTAATTTTTTTTTCATATATATAATTTTACTATCATGTTTTTTGAATATATGGAGAAAAATTAAAAAGACAAATGCTACAAACAATATATAAACGGGTATTTTGTACCAAAGTTTTTTTTCAACTTTTTCTTATTGAATATGGGTCTTCTTTGCTAGATTTCAACGGATATTTAAAACAAATATAGAATGCATGATATTTATACATTCAAAATCCCCATTAGATGATATATATATATATATATATATATATATATATAGAGAGAGAGAGAGAGAGAGAGAGAGCGAATATCATGAGGACCTGTGTTTGCATACCGCTGGCGCGGACCAATTTTGATAAAATAGTAAAAAAATATTTTTGAGCTAATTTTTTTTATATCGTTTTTAAACATTTCAGTAGGGACATATAAAAAAAATCAGGTCAAAATAATTTTTTTTACTATTTTAAAAAAATCGGTCAAACTTTGTCAGTTTTTAACAACTTAAAAACTGACAAAGTTTGACTGATTTTTTTAAAATAGCAAAAAAAATTATTTTGAACTGATTATTTTTTTATGGTCCTATTGAAATGTTTAAAAATCATATAAAAAAAACCAGTCCAAAAATATTTTTTTTACGATTTTAAAAAAATGGTCCTCATTCGTGGTCCTCAAACTAGGACCTCACTTGATCCTTTCCCTATATATATGAGAGTGGATCTCATGAGGACCTCTGTTTGCATACCGCTGGCACGGACCAATTTTGATAAAATAGTAAAAAAAATATTTTTGAGCTAATTTTTTTTATATAGTTTTTAAACATTTCAGTAGGGACATAATAAAAATCAGGTCAAAATGAATTTTTTTACTATTTTAAAAAAATCGGTCAAACTTTGTCAGTTTTGAACAACTTAAAAACAACTTAAAAACTGACAAAGTTTGACTGATTTTTTTAAAATAGCAAAAAAAATCATTTTGAGCTGATTATTTTTTTATGGTCCTATTGAAATGTTTAAAAATCATATAAAAAAAATCAGTCCAAAAATATTTTTTTACTATTTTAAAAAAATGATCCTCATTCGGAGTTCTCAAACTGTAACCTCACTTGATCCTTTCCCTATATATATATAGGCAGACAGGTAGGCTCCTGTGTACACTAAGTTTGCACAGTGTTGACGCACACCAATTTTTTTAAAGCATTAAAAAAAATATTTTTGAGTTTATTTTTTTATGTAATATTTAAACTTTTCAACGGACCCATGTAAAAATAATCAGCTAAAAAAATTCTTTTTTACTATTTTAAAAAATTTGTCAAACTTTCGCAGCTTTTAAATTTTGAGCTTATTTTTTTTACATAGGTCCGTTGAAATGTTTAAATATCACATAAAAAAAATCAACTTAAAAATATATTTTCTACTATTTAAAAAAATAATTGCAAACTTAATGTGCACATGAGCCCTGCTCTCTCTCTCTCTCTCTCTCTCTCTCTCTCTCTCTCTCTCTCTCTCTCTATATATATATATATATATATATATATGTTATAACCTAGTAGACTTTAGTGATGATTCGTGAGGTGTGCTATGTTGCATGTTAAATAAGTTGTGTTGCAAAGCTTCACCATATTGCATTAAAGTTGATACATATGTATAGTACTATTCAATATCTTCTTGTCAACACAATACAAAATAATTATCGTATTTGTTTCAAGAATAAATATCAAGACTTGTTCTTGTATTACAGATTTGGGGGATATAGAAATGAAAAAAATACATGTTTATGTTTTCCACCGAATGTATTTATTTAAGTTATTATGAGTCATTTCTCATAATTATTTTGCCATACATATATGAGTTTGAGTCTTATTTTTTCATTTAATTTAATATTACCAACACTCATACACAATAATTTTGTTATCTAATACAGTGTAAATTTTACTGATACCCATGTAGTTTGTCTGCTAAACAACTTTTCTCTAGCAACTTACCCATTAATGTGTACTAATGTTTCAATCCGAAAAAAAACTATCCTCCCTTCTACTTTCTTAATTTAGTCCTAAAAAAGAAAAAGAGGCGTCATGGTTCAGAATATAGTGTACTTCAATGAACAAAATAAAGTGTTGCAATTAACAAAATAAAGACGAAGTGTAACTTATTTATGGGTTTTCCAAGTTAGCAACAAATTTGTAAATAAATATACGTTGTCAAGTATTGGATTGTTGATTCTTCATAATTATATCAAATGGGGAGGCACTCGTTATATAAAAGGAAGTCTTAGTGATTATTATATTGGGACGTGTTAAATTAGGATGTCTAGTTGGTACAAGGGAATCTTCTTATTCTTTGGATCAAGTAAATAATCACATATAACTTAAGGCATTTTTCTTCTCGTAAATTTTCTTACTTTTTCTTTTATTATGGCTTGTAAGAGCTCTGGGAGAAGTTTTTCTCCTATTTTTTAATAAATAAATTTCTTTTCTCACAAAAAAAAAGTATGTGTGCTTTGTGTAGTTGGTACAAGGGAATCTTCTTGTTCTCTGGATCAAGTAAATAATCACATATAACTTAAGGCATTTTTCTTCTCGTTCACGTACTCGTAAATTTTCTTACTTTTTCTTTTATTATTGCTTGTAAGAGCTCTAGGAGAGGCTTTTTCTCCTATTTTTTAATAATTAAATTTCTTTTCTCACAAAAAAAAATAAGTATGTGTGCTTTGTCTAGTTGGTACAAGGGAATCTTCTGGTTCTCTCGATCCAGTAAATAATCACATATAATTTAAGGCATTTTTCTTCTCGTTCACGTACTCGTAAATTTTCTTAATTTTTCTTTCATTATCGCTTGTAAGGGCTCTAGGAGAGGCTTTTTCTCCTATGTTTTAATAAATAAATTTATTTTCTTACAAAAAAAATTAGTATGTGTGCTTTGTCTAGTTGGTACACGGGAATCTCCTTGTTCCGTGGATCTAGTAAATAATCACATGTAATTTAAGGCATTTTTCTTCTCGTTCACTTATTCGTATATTTTCTTAATTTGTCTTTGATTATCGCTTATAAGAGTCTTAGGAGAGGCTTTTTCTCCTATCTGTTAATAAATAAATTCCTTTTCTTACAAAAAAAAAATAGTATGTGTACATTGTCTAGTTGGAACAAGGGAATATTCTTGTTCTCTGAATCGAGTATATAATCACATATAAGATTGTTATCCTATATAGTTTAAGAATATTTCTTTTGAGGTTTGCCATATATTACCAAGTCTCTATTCCTTTAGAATGATTTGTTATTCTTAAAAACGTGGATGACTCGTAATGGTTTTATTTATTTTGATACTCCATCTCACGAAAATTCACCAATGGATTAAATATGACCTACAAAATACACATTAACATGCATAAGACCCATTTTGTCGAGAATTAGCAATTAAAAACGGTCTATTCGGGGTATAAATATAACCCTTTTGGGTGCTTATCACTAGGAAATGAGAAAAATGTGTGACATATGTTTAATAAATTGAGAAAAATAAGTTCACAAAGGTTTAATTACAGGCCAATTGGGTGAGTACGAGTATATTAGCGAGTGAAGTTACACTAAATTATTTAATGAGTGTGAAATTTAATAAAATAAGAGCCGAATAGAGACCCATGTGTTTTGGGATAGTGTTATATGTGTTAGGCACGGGTTAGCCAGATTATATATATATATATATATACGGTTAGCGTAATAGGATATATATATTTGTATGAGTTATAAATATTGATGTGATTGATATTTATAAGAACACAAGCCCCTCTAGTGCTATCATTGGAGGTTGCACGATGTGGGTGAATCTCCTTGCTAGTCAATGCGGGGAGGGTATAGTTCCTAGGTCATATTGTCTAGTGTTTTATCGAGTGATTTATTTTTTGAGGTGAGACTATTTGGGTATGATTCGGTCTCTCCCTCGGGAAAATATGACCTCCTATATTACATTTGCGATATTTTCACCAAAGTTCCGTGTGAGCTAGTCCGACTTGTGGTAACCGGGTTAGAGTGAGCATACCTGGGATATGATAGCATTTTAGAGAAAGAATCCGGTGAGTTATTACTTGGGAATGGATGGTTATTATACGCGACATGTGTGTGAATGTTGTAGTATTCTAGTACATATATAATTTGAGTAGATAATTATATACGGGATTTATAGATAAGCGTGAATGTATTTCTTATATAACTAGTGTGAAAGTTATATGATTTAAAAAGGGGTTTCCTACATAACTAGTGTGAAAGTTATTTGACTATAAAGGGGTTTCCTATATAACTAGAGTGAAATTTATATAATTTAATATAGTTGAACTAATTAAATAAGTTAATGAATAGACAACTTCAAAATCAAAGTAAGATTACTCGGGTTAGAGTAGTGTGGTAGAAAAAGTTGTGATACGGCTAGTTAGGTGGGGTAGCTTAACTAGGAAGGTTAGAAGGCAAGCGTTAGCTCTGTACATTAGATGATGGGTAAGTTATGCCTCAAGAAGGTGCGACACTAGCTTAAATATGAAGAGTGTTATTTCATATTTAATTATTGCAATTTAAATGCTTGCTAAATATTTTTAAAATGTTGTACTTGGGCTTCGACCCGTGTTAAAATCTTTTTCAAAGCCTTTTAGGCGCCCAGTCATAGGAACGCCCGGCTTGAGGATTTTATCCAGGGATGCGTAGCTGCAGCATGTGGAAGTTACAAGACTTTGCTATAGACACTTCGTTCATTCAATCCTAGTGTAGTAACTTTATTTCAATACTCATTGGGGCACGTCGACCTCAAATTTATTATTCAGTTATTTATTTGAGCTTATGTATCCATGTTATTATTTCAGTTCGCTGTTGTATTTTATTATTGAACTAATTGTTGATTCGGTCTCTTTATTCATATTGTTCATCTGTATTGGATTCAATTACCAGTTTGTGTGAATGGTTTAATTATTATTTATTTTCGCATATTGTTAACTAATGAAAGATAAATTTTGGCACCAGTCTATTTAAATTACTAGGTAGTTGGTAACTTTAAAAATATTTTTGACAGTGATGCTAAGTATGAGACAAACGTTTTATTTTCATTACGGGCTGGCCACCCGGTATTTTAGTAGGTGGGGTGTCACATTTTATTTAACCGGTGGAGCAAAATGCGACTTGAAGGTATTCTATTTTATTGAGAATCATAGTTAGCATAAGAATTTCTTAATACTTAATGAATTATAATTATTATACAATTGATAACTTAGTTTTTAGAACATCAATTATTGATATCTAAATTCACCAATGATTTAAGGCATTTTTCTTCTCATTCACAAATGACTTAAGGCATTTTTCTTCTCGTTCACGTACTCGTAAATTTTCTTAATTTTTCTTTCATTATCCTTTGTAAGAGCTTTAGGAGAGGCTTTTTCTCCTATTTTTTAATAAATAATTTTTTTTCTTACAAAAAAAATTAGTATGTGTGTTTTGTCTAGTTGGTACAAGGAAATCTTCTTGTTCTCTGGATCCAGTAAATAATCACATGTAATTTAAGGAATTTTTCTCCTCATTCACATATTCGTATATTTTCTTAATTTGTGTTTCATTGTCGCTTGTAAGAGTCTTATGAGAAGCTTATTCTCTTATTTGTTAATAAATAAATTTCTCTTTACCAAAAAAAAAAAAAAAATTAGTACGTGTGCATTGTCGAGTTGGTACAAGGGAATCTTCTTATTCTCTGAATCTACTATATAATCACATATAGAAAAATTAGTAAGTGTTCATTGTTTAAGAATATTTCTTTTGAGATTTGCCATATATTACAAAGTCTCTATTCCTTTACAATGATTTTTTATTCTTAAAGACGTGGATGACTCGTAATGGTTTTATTTCTTTTCGTACTCCATCTCACGAAACTTCACCAATGGATTAAATATATTAGCAGGACTAAACTAATTTTAAGTTGCCATGTAAGAATTCAAGCCTTTCAAGATAAGACTATTTAGCTTGAAGAGACCTATTAATTATTTTTTATTATTTCTCTTGTGAGTTACAACATTTTAATATTTTTTTATGTTTATATCCTTCTATAAATAAGATAATAAAATAATTAAAGAAATGAAAGCCAAAGATTACTTTGATTAATGCTTCTCATGAACATAACACAGTACATAAGATATAAAAAACTTATTTGCTTCAAAATGACATTCTTTTCATCACTTCTTTTCCTAAAGATAAAATGTCTTCACTGCCTTGAGAATTCCAACCATTCACTAGACCCTGTCCAAATCAAATAAAAGAACAAGGATAAGCAAATAAGTTATCATCAATTAAAACCATAATAACTATCATTGCAAAGAGACATGATAAAGGATGCTTCAAACCATAATAATTTTAAACACAATATTCTTTCAAAATTAACAAAATTGTAATTTAAATTTCGAGAGAAGTCATAAAAAAAACTGATGCCATACTACCATTTGAAAAATAGTGAGTATGATATCTTGAGAGGGAAGATATATTACTTGCTGCAATTAATATTGGGATCTACGGTTAGATTAAATGTGAGGTTGCAGAGTTTGGGCACTTGATTGACTCTCCCATAATCAATGGAGAAAGACTTTGCAACCCTCTTGAAACACTCACATATGGCCATGCGATTTTCCTTTGAGGCAACAGTGGCTTTGTCTAAATCTCTAGCGCCAGAACAACAATGGACACTTGGTGTGGGTGACAGTTTTAATGCAAAAGGCTCACATGGCATTAGCTTTGCTACTGCATCACCACACCCAATTCCCCCACTAGTGGGGCTTGTTATTACCCCTAAAACTAGATAAACCATCACCCACATAGTGCAGCCCATCTTCATTTCTTATTACTTTCTTCAAATGTGTGTGTGGGAGAGAGAGTGAGTGAAGAGGGAAATATATGAGTGATTGTGAATACCTTTGGGTTATGTGACCCTCTTTTTATAGGGGAGGGATGAGAGAAATGACATTATAAATTATAGGTCAATCATTAGTTTGGGACGCACAATTCTTTAGATTTTACACAATAAGTCTATAGATACAACATTTGAAAGGAATAAAATAAATTCATTGTGGATTAGGACATCTTGAAAAGATTGAAAATAAATTCTATAGGTATTATATCTTAAATGTTCTTGTGTTGTAATGCATACTTGATTTTTATTAATATTTCTGGTATTTCATAATTTAGTTTATCCGAGAATATTTGTCATATATACATGATTGTTAGTAATCTATGTAGATTAGTTTTGTGTATATGCAACATGTAACATATGCATGGTGGATGAGGGACCATAGTTCTAAATAACAAAGCCTAAAAATGGAAATATATACTTTCCTCCGTATCTCATTAAATTGTATCCCTTCAAAACCAAGAGATGAAATCGAAAGAAATATGAAGATGGAAGATTTAGTTACTATAGTAAACGCTTATAATATTGTTTTATTTTATGACATATCAAATAAATCAAAGTGTTTAAATATGGGGGTGAAATTAATATAAAAAGAATAAAATTCTTTTACATTTTTAAAAAACAAAAAAGTAGGAAGTATTATTTATTTATCCGTTGCCCTTCCCTATTATATTGGAAAAATGAGGGAAATAGGCCTTTCCACCCTTTAGAGATAAAATAAATTATATTCGTTGAACAATTGATAAGTCTTTTTTTTTTATTTTTTTTTAAGAAAACAATTGTTGATAACTTTGTTTTTAAAACTGCAACTAATGATATTTGAAATCACAACAATCCTCATCGAGTAAGGATGAATTAAATATGGAGATTAATATTGTTTGGATTTATGTTATCTGTTCTGGCAGCTTTGTCCTCATATATGGTAAGTAGTTTATTTCTATTTGGAGTATTCTTAACAACATTCTGACCCATTTTAATAAGTACAAACAACTCCTAAACCATTTCAAAACCATGATGCCTTTTTGCACATAGGTTTTAAAGTATTATGAGGCATTGCGTATTTTTGAAATAATTATTTTTTGTAATATACACACACACACACACACACACACACACACACACACACTATAATAGTTTTGGGAATATACGTAGAAAAATAGAAAAGACCAATGATAGACATAATATATAAACGAGTATATTTTGTAGCAATATTTTTTTCAAAAAAATTAATTTTGACTATGGGTCCTCTATGCGAGATTCCAAAGGATATTTAAAGAAAATATAGTGTGTATGATATTTATACATCCAAATCCAAGCACTATTTCACTGAATATTTCAACAGATATTTTTTAATAATTTTATCTAATGTAAAAATAATATAAAATTAAATATTATTGTATTTATGTTATAATAATTCTTTACTATATGTGAAAAGATCTAAAAGACAAATAGGACGAACAATATGTAAAATGGGCATTTTGTGTGATTATTTATTTCAAATAATTTAATATTAATTCTAAGTCTTCTATGAGATATTTCAATGAATGTTTTTAAAACATGAAAATGTATCATATTGGGAAATGTTCAATATAAGATTATACTTTCACCCTAAAATCGTAGTCTAATATTCTTTTTTATTAGTCCGAACTTGTAGACCGGTTCTTATATACAAAACTATGTGAAATTACATAACAACCCCTTAAACCGATAGTTGTGGGAAAACATTGATCCAAGTGAAAATGTTCCATTCAAGATGAATTACAATTATGAAACACTTGATCACTTAATTTTTAAAACATTGAATTCCAATATATTACAACATAAACATAAACAATATTCAAAATTGTTAAGAAAGCAGTTCTTCAAAATTAATCATTAAATACGGGGATCCTAATAAGATGGTCAATTAACTAAGAGCAAGCATATTACAACATAAACAATCAATGTGAATAGTGGCGGGTCCAGGAATTTGACTCAAGTGGGGCGAAAATTTGTGACAAAGGCCGGGGGTTCGGGGGCAGGAGCCCCGGAGTCGATTTTTTTGGATTTTTTAACTTTTTTTTTGTAATTTTTACCCTTAAAAATGTTTAAGGTAGCAATTAACTAAATTTGGATTCCTACTTTGTTCGTGGATTTTATTTTTATAATACTACCCTAAATGGTTGTGTTGTCTCATCTTTTCCGTTTAAAAAATTTCTCCATGACTTCCTATTTAAAAAATACCACATATTTCAGACTACATAAAAAATTGCTATTACAAAAAATTAGGCTACAAAAAAATCAGGGTACATAAAAAATTAAATACACGTACATAAAATTTATACACATACATAAAATTAGGCTACATAAAAAATTAAACTACACATTATCACATACAAAAAATTAAACTACACATCATCACATATAAAAAAAATACCTGAAATGAATAGTTGGACTAGACAGTGGTGCCGGGAGGGAGGGAGTCGAGTCACTGCTGTGTTATATTTGTAGGTTTAATATTTTAGGTAATTACAATCTCACACCCTCAGTTATGTAAATAATTAGAGGTATACCTTGAAGTTTGAAATTTTACCAAAAAATCCTATAATTTTTTTTTTAAATCCCAACTGGGGCGACCGCCCCAGTTCGTCCTATGCTCCATTCGCCCCTGAATGTGAAAAAAAACTACGCACACTCTTTGCCTTTGCCTTTGTCTTAGGTAGTCACATTTGCAAGGGTTAATTACATTTGGTTACATTCGGTCTTCCTAAATTCCCCCCCCCGGTCACTTCACCATCCGAACCTTCAGTTCCTATACTCAATCACCTAAGCATTGAAAACGGCTAAAAGTAGAAACGTTAACACCGTTAAGTTTTGGATAGAAAGCTTGGTCACGTGTATGGCATATGACTCAAAGTGATGTAATTTTCATCCTAATATAATTGTTTTAAATAAAAATTTAAAATTATAGCAAACACATTTATAATTTAAGAAAATATTAAATAACTATTTTAAAAATATAAAAAATCTTGGAAATTACGAATATATATTTAAAAAGTATTTATTCAAAAATCTGGGAATTTTAAAAAAAATGTGTAAGACATTTACACATTGTGAATACATATTTAAAAAATCTAAAAATTAGAGAAGAACATTTTTAAAATCTGGGAAACAGTAAAAATATATGGAAAAAATAGGAAAATATAAAAAGCCAATAACAAATATTTAAAACATTTTGAAAATTTGAATATATTTTAAAATTTAGAAAATGATAGAATAACATTTGAAAAATTAGGAAAAATCTATAAAACATGTAAAAATAGGAAAGATACAGAAAACACATTCATAAAATCTTAAAATGACACAAACTATATATATTATTTGACAGAAAATATTATAATTTCCAAAAAATGTAGGAAATACAAAAAAATAACGAAAAAGAATTTATAAATACGTGGAAAATGGATAAATATTTTTAAAATTCTGGGATAATAAAAAAATTAGAGAGTAAAATTAGCGAATATTTAAAATTGTAAAAAGATTAAAATAGAAAAACCTTTGGTAATAGAGCTTAGAAAAAGTAAATTGATAATTATTAAATATTGTTTGCATGACACGATCCCCGCCCCCACTAGCCCATGTCTCTCTTCTTACACAATTCGCCAGCCCCCCAACCCCACCTCCGGCATAACCCCCGAGCCCCACCTCCATTTCAACCCCTAAGCCCCCCCGCCGCCCCGATTCAACGCCAGGTTTATTATTTTATATGTGTGTGTTCGTGTGTGTCGGCAACTGTGAGAGAGAAAAAGGAAGATGGAGACTTGAACTAGAGACATAAATGTCAAGATGAGAGAGAGGAGAGGGAGAGAAAGAGAGAGAGAAAAGAGTGAGAAAGATACAAAAACCTTAACATTTTCTAAAAACTTTTATAATACCCAAAATTCCCCTTCACAAATGCCAAAATGGTTGTCATGCATCATTTTCTATCAAAATATTAACCGTTTTAGCATTCGGGGAAACTTTTAGCCATTTTTAATGTTCAGGGGGTTAAGTCATATGGGACAAATTGCAGGATGCCCAAGTTTAATTAACCATATTTTAATTGTCAAAATCATAGACATTGAGCGCTGACACAAACGTATAAAAAAATTGCATACTAATATACCAATAGTGAAATTTTATAGATAAGATACTCTATTTTTGCAAACCCATCATTGAAGTCTCGAGAACATTATTAAACTAAAAACCACCCCCACCAAAATACGAGAATGAATACTACTAATTGTGTTGATACATTGAAGTAATAATTAGGAGTAAAGATCTCATAGTGTTTATTATTCGGAAACATTTTCCATTTATATGGATATCTGCAACACAAATGGAAAAGTTGATACTTATGCATTATTGGGAAGGATATGTTAGAGAAAGATTTGAAGTTCGATCTTATAAGGCTTTTACAAATAAAATCTCATTGTACGTAATAAAGATTAATCCTTTTATAAATAAAATACATAAACCTACCCTATTAAACTCAAAACAATACACAAAACTTGAGAACAAAAAATTGTGTGAGAAGTTGAAATCTTACTATGAACAAAACCATTAAAATGCTGAATAAAATGCCATCCGAAAAATACTAAACATACCCATTAAAATTATATGTTTCAACCATCTTCCTTAGAAACTAGAAAAAAACCTATGCAACATAATTTGGATATAAAAGGATAAATAAAAGAATGTAGAGAAATGTAAACAAAGCAGAGGAGATCAAAATGAATCTTAATACAAATGAATCAGAACTAAGAACAAAACCAACTAAAAATAGACCATTTTCAATTAATTAAAAATTATTTGGAATAGAGAGATACATTGATACTGGTACATACACAATATTATACATACCTTGGGAAACGATGGATTTGGAAACAAGAAAAGGCAATAAAAAACTTGAGAACAAAGTGAATTAATAAGAAAATTAAGTTACGAAAAAATAAAAGTATGCACAACTAAATTTATTTTTAATTAACAGAAGCAAAGAACATGGTCTTAATTTTGGATACCCTAGTATATAACACATCATTGAAAGTCGCACCAAAAACCCAAATCCACCAACAAGGAACACAAAAATGACAAAAAGTTCATAATTCTATAAATGGGAGATCATGTGAAAATGTACAGTGGGGTTTAGGGTTAGAATAAAACCCTCAATGTATAGAATATAAAAGATAGATCAATCGTGAATATGTAGGGTCATAATCTAGATCGTGAATCCACCCCTAGTATGTGAATGAACTGTAACAGATAAATTGATAGATACATATATATATATATATATATATATATATATATATATATATATATATATATATATATATATAGAGAGAGAGAGAGAGAGAGAGAAAGCATATTTTACCTTAGGTTTCGACATACCTTGGGAGAGATTAGATGAGCCATTGATAATAGAGAACATGGTAGGGGTCTATTAAAGAGAGAAAGAGGAAAACAAAAATGGTTTTTAGCGAGAAGTGAACCTATAAAAGAGTTATTTTGATATATCGGGGGAAATAAAATTGGCAGCCCATTTTTTTAGTATTTTGTCATTTTTTATTGAACCCGTGTAAAGTTTGTTTATACTTATATCATGGTAGTATATAATGTTATACAAATCGTATTCATTTTATCTCACCTTTATTACAAATGTTAATAAATATTATCCCTATACTTAAATGGGATAAATCATATTATGTATATCTATCTCATTTCAACCTTATATGACATAACATCAAATCTAAAAATAACATAATTGAATGTAATTCTTCTATAGTGTGTGTGTGTGTACACACACACACACACACACACAGAGAGAGAGAGAGAGAGAGAGAGAGAGAGACATCTAATTTCTCGAAAATACCTCACTCAACACACCAAAGAACACATGCCACCTATTCTCACATAAGTATATTGGGTTGACTCATGTAATTCAGCAAACCCCAGCCCAAAATGTTATAACCCAGTAGACTTTATTGACGATTAGTGAGATGAGTTATTTTGCATGTTAAATGAGTTTTGTTGCAAAGCTTCACCATATATATTCAAAAAATATCTTAACATGTGTCGTAGTTTTATTAGAACACAAAGTTCAATTGCATTAAAGTTGATGCATTAAATATCTTATTGTTAACATAATAGAAAACAATTATCGTATTTTTTTCAAGAAGAAATATCATGAATTATTCTTATGCTACAGATTTGGGGTTTGTATAAATGAAAAAAAATACATGTTTAAGTTTTCCAAGGAATGTATTCAATAAAGTTGTAATGAGTTATTTTTCATAATTAAGTTTTAATACAAATGAAAATAATGTACAAGCCCTCAAAACGCTCCTCCACTCGAAAATCTGACAACTGCTCTTCTTGAAAAAGATATCGCAAAAAATTAAGAAAAAATTCAATGCTTAAAAATTCGACAACGAAACCATTTGATAACTACGCTTTTGTGTATATGTTGTTGTTGCAAAGATTAGTTATTTAAAAACTCACTTTGGACCTACAGGATACACTAAAACTTGTATAGAGCAAGTAAAGGTAGGCCATTTGTGGATCGAGATAGGATATTTTTGTTTGGTGACTCGGATGATGATTTTGAGTATACGATTGATTTGAAATGGGTTGAAATAGTCAAAATCAAGTACACGGGGGTAGAGATTCGTTACTAGGAGCTTTTTAGACTTGTCGGGACCAATTTGGGGGCATTTAAGTCAATTTTTCTTAAGGGGTTAACTTAAATACGAGATTAAGAGGTTTAAATGGGAGATTAGGGTTAGGAGGCAACCAATTTATACATTAAAAACCTCTAGGAGACTTTCGGTGAGAAAACAAAGGAGGAAGAACACAAGGGAGGGTGGAAAAAGGCTATTTTTGACTTGATTCAACAAGTAGGAGACTAAGATTGAACCACCATTCAAGGGAAGAATATAAACTTGCTTGTTGATTTTGTGTTTATTTAGATTCATATAAAAATTGGTAGAGTAATAACTGATTTTGAGATGGAATTCACATGTAAAATAGGATTTTGGAAAAGATTTACATATGAACTATGTGATGATTCTAATCTTGATTTTTGTGAGCATAAATCTGGCTTTCTATGGAATTAATCTTGATTGTTGTGAGATTTAATACTTATGATAGTCTAAATGGTGTGAAAAATGATTTGGAAAGTAATATAATTAGAGAAGTAATTAAAAGAGAAAGAAATCGGGAAATTGTGATAAATCATTGAATATGTTAAATTGATGAAATTGGGATGATGATTATGATATTTGTGAATCTTTGGTTGGATGTAGAATAGATTTTATGTATAAGAACCATTAAAAGACTACAAATATTGTTGAAGTTGTCAAAGTGTTGGAAATTAATGTTGGGAGCTTGGAAAACCCGTCACTTTAATTCAAGAACGGGGCTATCGCCCAGATTCAAACCGATTCAACCTCATAGGCGAATTGATTCGACTATGGACCCGAATTGATTCGAACCTGCAGTGAGGAACAGTCAGGTCTTTTAATGTAATTCGAGGGTCTTTTGAGAAACCAAAAACTGTTAAAAGGCCCTTAGGGTGTTGTAGGACTTCTGGGAATGTTATACATAGTTATTTGACCTCGAGTAGGTGAGAGTAGACTCGAAGTTTGGTTAGGAGCGTTCAAGAGGGGTAACACTAGAAATATAAACTATGAATTTGATATAGACGATTCAATTAGTACTATTATTATTTACGATATGTTTGGGAAAGTTCGGATCTTACAAGAAGGTTTTGTAACGAAACTTAATTAATTAGAGAAGAGTTAAATAATTAAGAGTCGATTATAAACTCATAACTTATAGGCTAGTGCTTCGCGTGTTAGGCACGGTCTCTCTCTCTCTCTCTCTCTCTCTCTCTCTCTCTCTCTCTCTCTCTCTCTATATATATATATATATATATATATATATATATATATATATATATATATATATATATATATATATATATATATATATATATCTGTGTGTGTGTGTGTGTTTGTGAAACATATCCATCCCAACGGATATGCTATTAGCGAAGGTTACGTGTTGTGGGAGGTTGATCTAGCGAATCTCAATAGAGGTAGTATTGTTTTCCCTGGGTCATAGGTCTATGCATGACCACGTTGTGTAGGGTTGGAGTACCGTAAAATAATATGGTATGGTTATGACTACGGACTTAGGGCCATGATCGCCTCCGATTTTGGATATGTTTTTGGGTTCGGTGGTGAGATTCCAACCTAGTTGCCCAGGTTGTGGTCGACTCCCTAGAGCTTGATAACAGATAACATGCTAGCGATTTCTCATTCGATGAGGTAAAGCTCGGAGGGATAGTGGTTATATACATATAATGAGATATATATGTGTTTATATTCATTTGATGTGTTTTAATTGTACATATATAAAGAGGTAGACAATTATATACCAACATAAATAATTAATTGTAAATATTATTAATAACCGGAGTAAGGTTATGTGAATGAATAATAATGAGATAATGAATTAAGCAAAGAAGTAAGATAAGTATGAAATCAGTGATATACAATATTTAAGGTAGGTTAATACATTACATTGAAATTAGAGAGGAGGTTGGTTAGGAGGGGTATCATAACTAAGAGGGTTAAGAGCATATCTTAGGTGCGCACATTAGATGAGGGGTGAGGATTATCTCATGCGAGTTCACTTCCACTTTAAATACGAAGATTGATTTACATTTTCAATAACTGCATCTTATACACTTGGTAAATATTTTTCAAAGGTTTGGGGTTATGAAACATATCAAATATTTTCAAAAACCTTTAGGTTTCCAGTCACAGGGACGCTAATGATGATTATTCTTTCCAAGGACATGTAGTTGTAGCTGATGTGGAGGCTTGAAGGATTCAGAGTAGCCGCTTCATTTATTTCTATTTATATTAGGTTCTCAATTCTAGTTGTCAGTTGGGCATGTTGTCAGTTTATTTCATACTTATGTATTTTTGTTTATTTAAGTCAATTGGTTTGGATGTACTGGATTTTACCCGATGATTTATTCGGGCATTTTATTTATTTAACTTAGCTTCAGATATTATATTGTTATCTCAGTTATTATGATTACTATACATGTCATTATGGTGTGTCGATTAATATCTTTGTATGTTAATGGAAGATAATAATTAGCACTGCTTGTTTAATTAATTAGGTAGTTAGTAATTAATCATGGTTCGACAGTGATGCTAAGAATGAGCCACATAAAACTGCCATTTTATTTTAGTAGAGGGTTGGACACCCATTATTTTAATAAGCGAGGTGTCATAATATATATATATATATATATATATATATATATATATATATATATATATATATATATATATATATATATATATATATACACACACACACACACACAGTTAGTGTGTGTGGGTTTAGTTATGTAGTATATATGTATATATGCTAGTTTATATATACATATAGAGATAGGCCCTTATAAGGTCCACCCAAAAGGACTAGTTTTTAAAATAGTAAAAAATAATTTTGAGTTGAATTTTTCCTTGGCATTTATTAAAAAATGTCATATTTTGATCATTTTTTTAAATAGTAAAAAGACGTATTCCGTGTTGATTTTATTTGTGGGGTTGACTTAATTGTCTAAATGCCACACAAAAAATCAACTCAATTTTTTTTTTACTATTTAAAAAAAATATCCGCGTGGATGGTCCTTATAGGTGGAGCTTGTGAGAGCCATATATATATAGTAGCATTGTGTGTGTGTGTCTGTGTGTGTGTGTGTATTTGTTATAGTATATATATAGGTGTGTGTGTGTGTGTGCGATTATAGAAATAGTTGATGTGTTTGAGTTAGTTTATATATGTATATTTGTGTATATATATATATATGTGTGTGTGTATAAGTGAAAATAATCACAATTAATAAATTCTAGAAAGCAATTAAAGGAAAAACATGCAAATTTCACACACAATACACAAATAAATTCAGTTCGATAAATTGCCTACGTCCATGGAGAGGTCATTTGATTTCCATTAGTTTCTCTCAAAGTACGAAAATTACATCCCCCTTAGCACTGGGGTGTGGGTTGTATTTATAGTTGTTAAAAACTATAGTGGTTTAACCTTTCAAGGAAGTCCCTTGGATTGCTATTGACTCGTGTGGTGATTCCCTTAATATCTCGTTCGAGATTTTTGGGTAAATGACTTGAACTTCATTCAAATACTAGTTGCTTTATTATTATCCACGTCATATATGTTTTTATTTATTTTTTTCATTTACACATTGGGGAGGGCTTGCGTCAAGCACTGTTGGATTTGGTCGGCATGCCTGAGTTGGGTCCAATTATGGTTTGGTCCTCACAACTGCCCCTAAATTTTTTGGCCCAATAAAGCTAATATTGGGCCAGAGGATTTTACTATCATCAAAGGCCCACTTGTGTGATCCACTTCTAAAGAATTTGTATCAGTAGCTGAACTGTAAATAAGCTATAGTTGTAAGTGTACGCTTGTCCGAGGAGAAAGTGAAGCACCAAAAATAGCTCTGATTTCTGTACCTTATGACTATACACACTCTTTCAATCTTCGTTCTGATTCTACACTTATCATCCAACTTTCAACTCTGCTTCTTACATCCTTCTATGAAAAGACTTAGAGCTCTCATTTGCATTCATCCATTTTGTAAGTTTCTTCATCTTCATCCCCTTTACGTTCTTTGTCTTCGTACCTTTCCTTTTTACAAACTATGTTTTCTTCAGTTATCATAATTTATTGTTCCGATAATGGAAAACACAATCGATGGAAAAAAGGTAGACTTTTTTAGGAAAACTTATTTAATTCCATATTGGGTCACAATCTACTGTGCTCTCATGCCCATAGATGTTAGGGTCATCGATAGGGGACACTGGATTCACACCCTTGCTGTAGTACAGAGGGGATTGACTTTTCCCCAAAACCCTATTTTCTTAGAATTTTTTGAGCTCTTCGGAGTCGTCCCAGCCCAATGTTCCTCTAATACATGGTGTATTTTCAATGGGGTAAATAGGATAAACAAGATTTATAAGACAAACCTTGGTATCCTAGAGATTATGTATTACTTCACCTAGTCTTATACCACGGATGGCCTTCGTTACTTGAAGGCGAGGAAGGCCAATAGGTTGTTGGTCATAAACTTTCCTTCTTCCAATAAGGGGTATTGGGATCAATGGTTTGTTGCCAGAAATCGGCAACATCCACCGATCCCTGTGTACGAAGACTACACTGGGTTTCTGTGCCCTGATCGGGGGTAAAATAGGCTAATGCTTGATCCTTATTCGCTTTTATTTGATTATCATTCTACTATATTATTACTAATAATATATTTTGTTGTGTCTTTGAGAAGATCATAGGAAGAACAAGGAGCCTTCCCTCAATGACATCAACTTTATTGATTTATTGAAGGCTTGGAGAGTGAAAGAGTACCTTCCTGACGATGAACACCCATGATCAACCTATTTTACCATTGGAGTACACCAACACTACCAACAACTTCACTGCTCGCTCGCTAAACGACATTCCCAAGCTTCCCATCTCTAACGAGGAAGTTGCATCTTCATTTGGGTCCCTTGACATTAAGTCAATCCTACTAATCAAAGAGGATTACATTGTTCCTTCCAAGAAGAGCGTTCTTCTGCTAGATGATGATAACGATGTCCCCCTCTCCCCCAAGGCTATGTCTCGAAAGAGGACTGAAACTGCATCCTCCAAAGTTGGTGACCGATGTCTGGTCACCAAGGAGATGGAGAAGAATAAGGAGGAGGAAAATAAAAAGGCTCCTATGCCCCCCTTCTTATACGAATAGTGATATTCCTCCCCACTGCTTAGATCTTCCCAGGTCACATCTATGGCTAAAGATCCATCCCTGGCCCATGATCTGTCGAGGGGGGTCGTGCTCACTAATGATCACAAGTAGCTGAAGATGCTGGGACCTAACCAACATGTTGTTCATTGTTCCGAAACTCTGTCTATGGTAAGAATATTTACCTCCATTTATTTTTAAACTGGTTTGCACATGTGTTAATGAGAGTGTTTCCAGCTCTGCTTGGTATATTGGTTTTGCAGTTCATGGAAGAGTTTACTAGTCTCCTGGATGGTCGCTCAGACAAGGCCAAGATTAATGATGAACTAAAAGAGGAACTTAGGAAATTTAGGGAGTCCATGGCTTCATTGAGGACCAGTTTGAAGGTTGAAGGTTAAGAACACTTTATTGCTGAAACAAAATTCTCGATTGATCACTGAGGCTATCGAGTTCCCTATGACCAAGGATGCCAATTTTGGATAAGGCTGGGATAAGGCCTATGTTGATGATAGGATTCAGATAGCCTATGCTTGAAAGGTTGTCTTTATTAAGAACTGGGATCAAGACCTTGTGAAAGCTAGAGTTCCTGTTGAGTCCGATCTCTTTGGAGAGCATCACCCTAGTTCTCCAAAGGTTGATGAGGGGCCCTCCACCAGTAACCCTGCCGAACAGGCCAATAAGGTGGTGACAAATGGGAAGGTAGTTGAGGTCGAGGAAAGGTGAAGAAATGAGGCCCTTAGTTTTAGGGTTTTTGCTTGTACTTTGTCCCCCCTCTCTTTTTTGTTGGACTATAAAGGCTGAGACCAATCTATCTATAAATTAATGAAAAAGTCTATTCTTTTCATAATCTGTAATACACTTATATTGTATGTTTCTCTTATGAATCTTTTTGCTTAATTACTGTTTCCCTTGTCTTTTTTTTTCTATTGTATCCCGTTGCGGTGGAGATTCCCTACTTTTCTAGCAACTTAGATAATGTTCTTCGGTGGGATGCAAGCGACCAAGCTCACCGAGCATTTCTAACTTCTTGTAAAGTCCTAAAGAAGACCGAGGCTTACAAGGACCAATCCACCTTGGTCGCCAAATTGAAGGACAACATAAAAGACTTTGAAGATGTGTGTGTGACACCGCGCATATTAAAATAATGGGTGGCTAGCCTCTACTAAAATAAAAACAGAGTCTCATAAGGCTCATTCTTAGCATTACTATCGAAATTCAAGGTTGTGTCAAAGTTTAATCTTGGAATTACCATACCAAATAAAACCATTCAACATAAACCCATGAGTAAACAATATAATCAATCATACCAGTAAAGAATATAAATGCAAAAATGAAAAAAACCAAATACCAGATGAACCATGGGTTACTAAAAATCCAATACAATCATCCGATCTGAAACAAATAAATCTAAAATAAATAAATCTAATAGGTTTGGCGACATTCGCAATAGTATTGAAAAAGAAAACCTAATCTAGATAGTAATAAATAAAGTGGATACTCCAAAATCTGCAAGCCTCCACATCAGCTACATCTATATGTCCTTAGAAAGATTAATCATCCTTGGCATCCCTATGGATGGACACCTATAAGTTCTTGTAAAGTAATTTGATACGGGTCAGAGCCCAAAACCTTTCAAAAATATTTGCATGTAATTAGAATGCATTAATAAATATGCAGTACAACCTTCTATATTGAGGTCCGTGTCACACTCACATCTTAACTATAGTGCACACCGAATGTACTCTCTTAACCCTCCGAGTTATTCTACCCCTCCTAACTAGTCAGATCACTGATCTCAATGTAAAGTACTACTATGCGTCGAATATCGTTTATCTTTTATTTATTAATCAACTTCTTCTCCACTTAGTCAATTAATCATTATACCATTATTATTCATTCTCATAACCTGACTCTGGTTATTAATAATATTCATAATTTTTTCTTATGCTCGTATATAATTATCTACCTCTGTATATATGTATATACAATTAGCAGTGTCGAGCTTTCCTCCCAAATGAATATAAATTTACTGTTCATAATATTCTCTCATTCGTCGTATATATATATATATATATATATATATATATATATATATATATATATATATATATATATATATATACAAATCACATCAAGTATGAATCCATATGTATCTCTCGCTATATAAGTAAACGAAAATCCCGTCGAACCTTACCTTATTGGATTTGAACTATCCCTCCGAGTACTACCTCGCTGGATGTAAATCTTTAGCATGCTATCAAGCTCCTGTAATGTCCACCACATTCTGAGAAATCGGGTCGAAATCTCACCACCAAAACTAAAAATGTAATGAAAATTGGAGGCGATCATGGCCTTAAGTTCGTGGTCATAACCATAACACATTATTCCATGGGAATCCAACCAAACATAGTGTGGGCATTCAGAAACCTATGACCATGGGGAACGGTACTACATCTACTGTAATGTTCCAGAGTGACGTCCCATCACGTGCAACCTCCCCCGATAGCATATCCGCTAGGATGGGTATGTTTCACACAATTTCATACACACAAATATATCACATGCAAATACTATCTCTAAACTCTTATATTCATTTAATCAATAACCCTAATAACCGTGGCTGCCACTCGTAGCACAAGTCGAAACTCCCATGTATTAATCCCCACTCTCATTATTAAATAATCCCTTATTTAGTATTCCGAACACGTAACCATTTTCAACCAACCCATATTTCTTTTTGGGACATATACCAAATAGTCCCTCGGACATTTTTTAATACCCATTCAGTCCAAACTTTTTTATTTTGCCTCAAAAAGTCCTTTGCCACATATTTTGGAGAGGGAGTGCCGCTGGCGCGGACCTCTATAAATAAGAGGATATTGAGTGCTTGAGGGACTAAATGGGTTAAACAAAAAATATGTGTCCTTTTTAAAAAATATATATTTATAGTAGGGACTATTTAATAATTGACCCTTTCTTTTTTATCGAATTTCTATCTTGATTTTATTACTATGTTTTCCTGAGTACAATTCATCCCAAATACTCTATACTTAACCTTGAATATAACACAATCACCTCAAGGTATATTTATAATATTTTAAAGTCATTTTAGAAGTCCAAACTCTTTTACGGGCATCCCAAAATAACCTGAAATTTTTCGATTATCAAAACTCATTAAAATGAATAAACTAGGAAACACTGGGAAGCCGAACTGGGTTGGTTTGGGGAACAAACCAGTTCACTCCTGCTGTCAAGCCCAAAATGACGTAGTTTCATCCTATACGAAATTTGTCCATTGTTTCTCCCGTAATTCAGTCCCAATCGCCCTCTCAATCATCCTAATACAATACCCAACCAATATAATTGATAAATGCACATCTTCTATATATTTTTATCACCTAAAAATAATAATAACCCAAATAATTGAATCATTAATCATCAAATTATTCCATACTTTTAATTTCAATGATTAACACCTTAAGATAACGTATTTTCAATTAAAGAACATGACTAATTATGATCCAATCCTATAAATATTTATTAAGATCCTTGTTTGATCATGTGGGATTCATTCAACAATATCATATAGAAATTTTCACTGCTTTTTATGGAATCAATTTCTCAAAAACCCTATTTCCTTGCGAATCCCCACCCAAATATCATTTTTTCATAACACGTACTATGATATGAATTGAAACTACTGCATATATATTTAAGAAAGATAATTAGTTGCCTTAAAATTGTTCGTAGGGTTTGAATCTTCATCGTGTGTGATGAATCAAAGCTAGGATTTCCCAAAATTTCTCCCAATTTGGCCTTCTCTAGAGCTCTCTTTTGATTTCTCCTTCCTTTTTCTCTCATCCTTCTCTCTTAGGGATTTATAATAACAAGGTTGCTGCCTTCCAACACTAACCCTATAACTTTATAAGCCTAATACCGAAATTAAATTAATATGCTAATATAAAATGACTCGAATACCCGTAAGTGAGTCATGACTAGTCTAAAAATCCCCTGGTACCCGATTCCAACCCCCTAAGTACCTAATTTTGACTATTTAGACCTTTTTCGGATCATCTGTGCACTTTAAATCACGATTAGAGTCACCTATAATCAATTTTCTACCTTATTTCCAACATGACCCCCCACGCGCCTCCTAAATAAGATCTTATTGATTCGTCGCTTTTACCCACTTATGACGTAATATAAAAATATACAATTTCGTTTACTTATCACACAAGTAATACTAATCCATAAATACTAATCCATTTCTTGTTAATTAATAAATAGTTAAATTCTCTTTTTTTCTCAAATTAATTAATTTATTGTCACAAGTGTAATTTATATATTCTAAAAAATACGGGGTCTTACATACTTCCCCCCTGCAAAGAAATTTTATCCCCAAAATTTGGATATGCCCGGTACAAAAAACTTCAGATCCTTTCACCCACTGCATACGGACATATTTAAATTCAACTTATGATAAGATTTTGGTGCTCCCACTGTATCCTTGCTAATGGTATTCTCCTGATTGAAGGCCTACTCATTGTGGCCCAAGATTATCAATAATTCCACTTAACCCATATCATACCGATATAGTCCATTATTAAGGTCTCACTTATACAATGAAAAGCAAAACTATCACGAATCTGCTAACAATGCTTCAAAAAGACGAGCCTATGATCCACTAACTCTGTTATCTCAATGTTGGAAAATACCTTACATCCCTAGGTGTCGATATCCCTTATTGTCGAAGTCCCATACTTCCTTCGATGGAAAAAATATACCCGAAAACAATTCTGACCACTCACAGTAGTCTTTCAACTCTTTGGTTCATGCTGACATAATTCTTACACCATTTCTGATATATACGAAAATAACTTTGATTAACTTAATCCCCGTTGACCATCTCGAAATCATGTTCGGACTGCAGAACTTGTTATCTACCCACCCTTAACCAACCATAAGGCAACCCATCTCAAGTCTCAAAATATTTCTTTCTAATAATAGTTTCTACGAGTTGTTACACGCCACTCGACCAATGGAAATTTCTCCACTCAACCACCTTAGTGTCTAGAATATGTATTTCCTGCTTTCTTCAACCTCCTTGTCACTTTTCCCATTTACTCTTTGGTTTACGGGTAGTACGGCTTACTCAAATGCAACTCTGTCCCCACTACCTTCTGATAACCCAACCAGAGGTAGGTCACAAGGATCTTATTTCAATCCACAATAATGTTGGGCGGCACTTCGTGCCGGCTCATTCTCTTCCTTCAATGAAATGCCTGATAGTGTAACGCACTAAAATTAATAATACTTTCTCCATCTCGATCAACCATTTTCACTATCCCAAGGTAAATCTTATCTTTTTTGTGATGTTGGTAACCTAACAATGAACTTTATCAGTCTTCCTATCCATTTGTCACTTGAATCACCAAGTATTGTGAAATGTCTAGTTGATCACCTTAGACCAACCTTTTCCCTTCGCATGAGTGGTGCATCTGGTGACAAACATTTCCACGTATCAGCCCACACCAATTCTGAAACTCAACATCCCAGTCTAGCGGTACATCTTACACCCTTTCTTGGGGTATACCAAAATTGTGACCCACGCGTCTACGCTAAAATTGTGCATTTCCTGGGTTCGTCTCATTCGTCATATTTATGGGTATGCCACTTTCAAAAATTATCTGAGTACGACTCCACTATAATACCCAAAATTGTTGGACCTTTCCTTTGCTAGAGAGATCCCTCACCTGAATCTCTATAGTCTTTCCACCCATCTCTTGTGTGATAGCTCTCCTTGATGTATACATACCCGGACTATCTTTCTCCTTGACGAGATTCAGTCCATCTTACTTTTCTAATTTTTTATTTAACTTACCTATTCGCATACATTTCCACATCTTTTTGATCATGGACGCCACTGAGAATGCAACCAACTAGGGCACCATACACCCTATATCCTGGGCATATCTACACAATTATACCAAACATAACATATTTATATCAAACCAAGCCTCGTATATGCAACGTGTCTATATAGTAAGGGTATACTCAATTACCCTACTAATCTCAATTTAATTATTCTCGAGATTGCCCATCGATTCATTAGTGGTGAATACGTTCCACAATACTTCCTACACAACACTACCCGACTTCACTAGCCTTAAATCATAAAATAACTCTCAACTCACAGTTTATCCACATAAATGTGCAATAACTAAAGTACTAAGTCCATGTCCTAATGAACACACATCTATTAACTCTCGACGTTACTAAGGTTCATGTGTGGAATGTTTCGCAAGAAAAATCCAAATAAGGAACTCCTCCTATACACTACTACCTAACATTATCGACCATCGAGATCCGTAGCCCTAAAGCACACAACCAGGGATTGTCCTTACCTTTTTAGCAGTATCGTTGACAAGCATATTCACTAGTTAGTCATGGTCGTACTCATCGCTTATAGTCTATCTACTATTATATATTTTCTTAAATTTTTTTGCGGTCACATTGATATGCATATTCACTCTCTTGTAATAAATCATGATACATGGCATCGCTCATAGTCCATCTACTATTGTTTATTTTCTTACTTTTTAGTGTCCCTATTAATATACATATTGACTATCTTGTAGCAAATCATGATACGGGACATTGTTCATAGCTTGGCCACTTTTATCCATTTTCTTTCTTTTTAGTGGTCCTGTTGACATGAATATTAACTCTCTTATAGTGGATCATGATACGATGTAACGCTCATATTCTGGCAATCTTTATCTTTCTTTCTTTCTCTTAGTTTCTTCCCATCGGATGATTCGTTCCCGAATCTTCCATGGTGTGGATACACTAATTTTGCACCTTACGCACCGTTTGCACGTATATACATTGTTTTCACCTCACATAAATTATAAACATGATTAAATATATTAGGATAAGGAGAATATGTTTATAGCCCATGAGAGATCTAAAGGGAAGAATGGGTGCCTACCACCTTCTTATTCTATAACTTCGTCCCCGAGTCTATGATCTTTTTGGTTTCGTATGCATCAGTAGTATTTTATGCCGTCTCTTCGGGGAAGGTTACCTATTTTTACTCTTTTGAGTAATATAGACTGGCGATTCCAATTTTTCCACTTTCACATACCCTTGTTGATGACCACTTTTATGTACTTGGGAACTCACAAACGTCGCGTGAATAATAGGAAATGAATTTTCTTCCTTGGCCCCATATTTGAAATTTAGGTCAAACCCTCACAGATGGACATAATCAGTGTTCGTATAATACAACTTCCCTATTATGGGGAGTTGGGTCCCAATATGTCTCATCGAACAAACGAATGGAAAAGGCCCTGGGGAGAGCAAGTTGCTCACCCCATTAGACAATGGGTAGTTTTGGCATTTGGTTCACAGAATCTTGGGGGCGTAGGGGTTATTTCTAGTTCCGACAGGTCTATCACGAGAAGGGTTTAAGGGACCAACAACCTCAGTATTGTTTCGGTTTTGACCCCTGGTCGACTACGAAATTCTCCGAGAAAAAAATGAAGAGATTGTGATAACACGCCTATTTTAATACCCCGTGGTCAATCCTTTACTAAAATAAAACAAGAATCTCAGTATGGTTTCATTCTCAGCATTACTGTCGCAACAAGCAATATTAAATAATACGAATAAAAACTATAAACTAAAAAGAATGAAATAAAACATCATGCATAAATAAATAATAAAAGTGAACCGAGTAAACCATCTGTCACCAAATACTAACATCCCACTAGAACGAACTGATAATTGAAATACTGAAATAATAACCTGACATAGATAAACTCCTAACCAACTATGGGAAACACGACGAAAATGAAATATTGGAATTAAATAATCCTATCTAGATAGAATGAGCCAAGAAGGCTAAATCAAATCTTATAGCATCCACAGCGACTGCAATGGCAAGAAAGGATCTATCCCAGAGGCCCCCGCTACTGCTGCTGCACATCTGGAGTTTTATAAATAAAATAAGAAAAAAATTATCAATGGGTGAAAGCCCAAAAAATTTGAAAATATTTTGCTAGTAATTAATTGTTTAAATCGATAAAACACATAGTGTAATACTTTCATAATTAATTTCCCAGTCGCACTCACATACGATAAAACCTCACCTCTCATCTGCAGTGCACATTTAACATATTCATTTTATTATCCTAATTAGACTACCCATTCTAACTTGGACATATAACCTCTATCCAAGCCCAATCTTGCTAATACTCTTTATTAGCTAAGTATAAACTACCCTCACTAGGTATACATTTATAAACAATATCATAGGAACACACTTCCTATAGATAAGTATTCACACAAAACAATAATGTATCTACACTCGTGCTATAATTAGATATATAGACTATATCATATAAACATACATATATATTACTCACTATATACACAAAACCGTATCCTCGACGCATGGACCTCATAAGTACATCACTCATGTGCTATCAGGCTTCGGGCATCACTCACCACACTGAGCCACTGGGTCAAAATCTCACAACCAAAACTAATTGTAAGAATAAATAACAGAGGCGTTCATGAACATACATCTAGGGGTTGCAACTATATCACTTCGCAGCCAATCGGTCTCCAAACTAACAACTATCCTCACACATGGATAGTGGTCATGCAACAATGGAATCAATCTGACACCTGCTGGTCAACGCCAATATGGATTGCCCACTATGCACAACCTCCTACAATAGCACCACCAAGTAGGTATGTTTAAAGTAAACACATAGCATACACACAGACACATATATATACACACATACACACACGCACACACACATCACTTTAATATGTATATATATAAAGTACAAAGATCGTACGCATATCCCACATCTCACTAGTCTTCCAATCCCTAAGCTCGAACCAACTTCCCCATTAAATATCAAAATATTCACTCACTTGAATTCCCTGTTCTCCACACCCGAACCCATCTACTCGTTGACCTGTTACACATATTAAACCTTGAAAAGTATTCCCCAGTAGTGCCTCTCTACCCCGGAAGCCCTTGGGTTCATTCCTGAAGCTCTTATGGGTAAAATTAACATACAACCAAAAACTGGGCAGACAAGCAAATCGAACTGGGGCATTGACAGACTAAATCAATTCGGCTGAACGAATCAATTTGTTCCCGCAATAAACTAGTTCGGTTCACTAGGCTGCCTGTTATCTTCTTTCTCAGGTTTTTTCTCCTCCAAACTCTCTAATGGTGGTCCTAAACCACCCAAAACATAAATTTAACCTCCTACACCAATATATTAACATCCCATAAGTATAATAGGTAATTAACCTTGAATTCCTTATCAACACACTAGGATTCTATATTAAACATCAATTCTATCAAACTCAGCATTTATCAAATTTGAATTTTCATGAATTCAACCCTACTATCAATGTTCTACATACTCATCAATACAAACGTAAAATTAATTTCAAAATTCCTACATGATCAACATTAACTAATTATCAGTTATAAAATGAGATTAATTATGTTAAAGGAGATTTATGCCGATGGAGTGCACCACGAGTGGCCCATTAACCAGAAATAATGTTAAAGGAGATTTATGGCAAGGGAGTCCAAGATAAGTGACTCCTTTGCCAATGACAGATATAAAAATGAGAAGATCCACCTCCAGTGGCTCCCTCTTAGTGCATAAATTGTGAAACAAGGTAAAATGAATAAGGGCGGGGGGACTCACCTTGAGTGCCCCCCTATGCCCAAAAGCAATGATCGAAAAGGAAATGACTAAGGGAGTAAGGGTCCACTATGAGTGGCTTCCCATCCCAAGAATTGTTTGCTTTTAATGAAAAAAGTTATAATGTTTATTTTCTTCCACATCTAGCCTAATTGAGAAAGAAGGACTAAATAAGGCTAGTTGGGATCTCTTAAAAGGTTTGGTTTGGTGGCTGAGAGATAAGGTTTGTTGATCAATGTTGACTATATGGCACATTAAGATAGAGATAATACTAGTAGAGGAACTCTAGGAGTCACTCAAGCCCGTATACAACCCACACTTAATTATAACTGTAGTGAGTATCCAAGAGGATACTCACAAGAAAACACACTTTTACAAAAAGATTTTAAAGAGGGTGGCTGTCAAGGTCACTCTTAAGTGTTATAAATTTTGTACAACAAGTTACCATTTAAAATGATATGTACCAAATCACATATTTTGTTACCATTAGGAGACATATTTGATTTTTGACTTTGTGTTTGCACCAGGTGTTGATTATTAGAAGGGTCAGGCGACTACAAACATATAGTCATAAAAGGTAGATTGAAAACTTTTTCCATTATAATCCCTCTCATTTTTGGCACACGAAAGGCCCAAATCAGCTATAGTATTCACCTATAAATAGGTCCATTTGGTAAGGTCATGTCACAATAGAAATTCAAGTTAGTCATTACACTACCAAAATAACACTAGATATAGTATTCTTTCCATGCTCTCTCTCTAAGTGCTGAGTGGTTATTTCTTCACTCCCATCATTCTTAGGAGATCTCCCTCTCTCTAAGTTGCCATTATTATTTGTGAAGTTCATCTTCATAAAGGAGGAGGTCATAACATTTACTCCATTTTTACAAGAAATGTAAGGTTTACTTATATATCTACTCTTGAGACCTTAAAGAACTTAAAGACAAACTCCATTGAAGTAGGTCACGCCTCACCCTTTTTAGTTTTTCACAGAACCCAATTAGACTACCCTCCTACAACTGGCACTAGGGAGGTATCCTCATTACCTTGGACAAATAAGGTTATAATGTCTCTAAGCAGCTACTTTTTGAAGATACTTCCACTAGTAATGGAGTTCAGAGTGATCAAACCACACAAGAAGATGTGGTGGTGACAGAAGTTAGAGCACCTACTCCTCAAGTCGAATAGACTAGCGTGGAAGCATCAACACCGTTAGCATGCATGAACTTGATGAGTATGTTTTTTGAGTTTTGAAGAAAAATAATATTGATTTGGAAAGATTGAGCCAATCATGTATGACACCAGTAGTAGCCCCTACTGGAGGAGTAGCCATTACAATAACAGCAACCGTAGGAATGACTCCGCCACATAAGGTGGTGCCAGAGCAAGTAGCATCACCAGTAGTGATGAAATTTGTCTTAGAGGAGTCTCTCTCCAAATCTATTACTATAAAGGAAATAAAGAATTTACTTTCCTCTCAATGGGAATCCTCTCACTTGTATGAGGATCTATAAAATCCCTAGCCTCAGAGCATCAATGAGAAGACCTACCCTGAGGGGTATGTTCCACCAAAGTTTATAAAGTTCAATGGCAAGGGAGGAAATCCTATAGATCATACAAAGAGGTTTTTGGAATATTTGGGTGCTCATGGACATGACAAGGACATGAAGCTACGGAGTTCTCCAAGACTCTGACTTAAAAGGCGTATACGTAGTATTCCCACCTGGCACCCTATAGCATTCCCACATCGGAGAAGATGCACATGTAATTCCTCTAAAAGTTTTTCATGGCGAAAGATGAATTCAGATTGAGGCACCTTACCCAAGAAGTGAAGAAGCCTAATGAAGAACTAATACAATACATCGAATGTTTTTACAAAGAGGGCATTGGATGTTCACGAAGATGTGGCTAAAGTGAGGTTGCTACAGAATTATATTGAGGCCCCCCTAGAGGAGTAAAAATTGCATCTAGTCAATGAGACTATAAAAGGAACATTCATAAAATCACTCGAACAGCTAGTAATATTGCCATGATCATAAAATCCAAATAGTCAAATTAGAGGACACATGTGCCTCTGACCTCAGGGATGTTCCAGGTCTCTAGAAGATAAGCGATTAATTATGTATATGGGAACTCAAAGAACAACAAGGGAGATTCGGGGTTCAAAAGAGGTAGCCCAACAAACAAAAGAAAGTTTTGATATGACATCCCACCACCGCTACCTTCTAGTCTGGCGGAGGCCATGGATTGCTATCTTACTTTGCTGTGAGATGGGATAGTAGGATCACCCCAATCTAATGGTAAAATACCAACAATAACAGACAAAGCCATTGCCAAATATTGTGAGTTGCACCAAAGAGCGCATCATGCCACCAAAGATTGTTTCCACCTATGAAGGATCATTGGCGAGCAAGTGGCCAATGGTACTTTGCAGATACCACCTATGGATGTCAATGAAAACCCACTCCCAGCACATCACTATGGCACTACCAATATGGTAGTGGTATATAATGAATAAGAGGAAGCTCTAAAATAAGAAAAGTGGTGGAGGAATGAGAAGATGCGAGAAGAATTATTTTTCATCCCTGATAAAAAATAAGTTGCACATGAGGGGGTTGAGCGTGTGAATGTAATACCCCGTAATTTTAAATGACTTTTAAAATGGGTTTATTTTAAATTAATGGATTAATTGGATTTTATTATTAATTAATTCATTCGGGTTTTATCCGGACGGTGGATATTAAAATGGATGATTCTGAATATTACTTAAAGATATTTAGGTAATATATGAATGTGATGTCATTGATATGACTGTATGATATAAATTCGGTAATTTATATTTTTAGTCAGACGCGGTATGGGACGTGTCGGGACTATTTTATTAAATTAAAAAGGAAATTTATTTTTTATTGACCTTATAGTCATTTCGACTACGCCGTTGCGTCCGGAAGGTTCGAAATAGTCAGAAAAGTCTATTTGGATGTTAATTTTGAGTCTCGAGTCATTTGGAAATGAATAGACAACCCGAAAGGACATTTTGGTCATTTTTCTAGGGGGGATGAATAGTGATTTCGGATTTGGTACTATTATAAGTATTGGTAGATTAAGTGAATGCGGGTTATTCATCTCCTCTTCACAAATTAGAGAAGCCATTTTCCTAGAGAGAGTGAAAGAGTGCTTGGGAAGGGAAAAGCCTACTTGGGAAGGAGAAGAACAAGAACCAAGGTTCACCACCACCAACCACCATCGGAGTTTGACCGGAGAAGGGACAACCAACTGAGATATACTACACCAAAGGATCAGACCTTCAGTAAAGGCAAGTGTTTGATAATTGCAACTTAAGTTCGTATATTGTCCATGTTAGAAAATTATGAAAATAGATGATTTTTCTTGTTTGGAAGACATAATGGAGTTGTTATATGGATTTATAGAAACTGAAATAATTTGGGAAGTAAACTTATATTGTAGGATGATAATAATCCACGAAATGATCATGAATATGTTGAAGAAAAATCTGAAAAACCATTGAAGTGTTCTTGAAGTTAATATGTTATGATTTTCTAGAAATAAGGAGAGAAACTTGCTTTTAATCCAATCCCTTGATGATTCTAGGATGTTTAGAGTATTGAAAATCGTTCATACATGTTGATATATCATGTAGAAATAATTATAACTCATTTTGGAGGTTAATATGAAGGTTTTAATGAGTAAAAATGGTGAAACCCGTAGTTGCAGAAAATGCAGAAAACCAGGCTTGGACCTGAGGGATCGATCGATCGACCCCTGCCTTCGATCGATCGACCTCCCCAAAATATGTAAAGTTGTTTCTTTTTAAAATGTTGATTCTTATCCCAAACCTTTTGTGGATCTTTGGTGATTATTATTTGGATATTATGGGACTTAGAAGATATCAGTAAACCCTTGATAAGATTTGAATTAATTTGATTTGGATTCAAGTGATTTAAAATGTTGAAAATTATATCGAATGGAATTTCGGTTGCGAGATTCATTTGTTAAATTCTAAATGGAGATGTATGAGAATTAAAGATAGGACCAATAGGGGTGATTGAATATAACACCTGGGTATCCTTAAGTTTACAAGAGGGTTTAATCCTAAGTGAAAGAAGATGTGTTTATAAGAGATTCGAAACTATCGATTTTAACCCTAATTAAAAGGAGAACTAAACTCGTAGTAATTCGGGAGAAATGATGTTATGGACCAGTAGGATATTAGTGACTTCTTACTGAATATATGTTGAGGAAAAACCTATTTGAATCTTGTGTATTGAGGGAGGGTAGCCTTAGGGTCACAATTTGAACATCAAGGACTGAGTTTAAGCTCATTATTGATTTAGCAAAGGTATGAGGTTATCCTGATCGCATAGTTGAAGTTTTTGAACCTCCTCGATCGACAAAGTTAAGTAGTAGTGTATTGGAGGGGTTCTTTGTTTGGATTTCGCTTTGCGAGACGCTCCGCGCATGAACCTTAACGACGTCGAGAGTGGAGAGATGTTATAGGATGTGAGGATAAATAAATTATAAGAGTGTAGTGTTATGGCTCCTGGATAGAGAGGGGAGTTTGGAACACATTTGGTTTAAAGAGGTATGAGGTTATCCTGATCGCATAGTTGAAGTTGTCGGACCTCCTCGATCGACAAAGTTAAGTAGTAGTGTATTGGAGGGGTTCCTTGTTTGGATTTCGCTTTGCAAGACACTCCGCGCATGAACCTTAACGACGTCGGGAGTGGAGAGATGTTATATGATGCGAGGATAATTAAATTATGAAGTAAAGTTATGATATTTTAATACGTGGTATTTAAAAGAGATATAATGCTACATATGGGAAATGTCTTAGGGTAGTGATAATTACCTTATTGATATTATATTATAGGTATGATAATACCTATTTGATTGATTGATGATTTATGTGTATGACATACCTAGCTTACTTGCTATCGGTGGGAGGTTTGCGCATGAGGGCAGTCATATCCGGATGAATCCATGGGATCTTTGATTTGTCGCTCGAGAACATAGGTCTATGAAAGACTTATCGGGGAGTTGATAAGTCCGCTGACTGTGGGTACGTAGGTATGTGCGTGACCCATGGATACGAGAACTATGTTCGCCTCCAATTTGTTTTTTGTTGATTGTGGTTCGTGGAATCTTACCGAACCTGTAGTCCCCTATTCGGCGACCTGCGATGATGGGACATGATAGCAGAGTAATGCATTTCACCACAGCTGTGACTCGGGGTGCCGTATTATATATGAATATACATATAATGGATTAAATGGATATTTTGTGGTTAAATCTATCTATGGTGATAATTGTAGATAACGGTGAATAGAGAAAGATAATGGAATTAAGTTAATGAATGTTTATGCTTATAGAATTGAAAAGCTGAACTCATGTTAATGAGAAATGATACATATTAATGAGTAATAATTCATGTTAATGAGAGACTAATCATATAAAGGAGAAATGTAAATGAATAATAATGTGACGTATGGTATGGGACTTACGGGGATTATGATATGGGAATGGAATTATAATATGGAGACTAGAAAAGAGGAACCATTAACTAGGAGGTTAATAGGAAACGTTAAGTGTGCACTCTAGTTGAGAGGTGAGAATAGCAAGTAAGAGTTGGATGTAACATGTACATAATAAATGCTTTATTGCACTTGTTAAATACTTGCTGTTTTAAAAATCATATACACATTCGGGCTCTGACCCGTTTCCTTGCATATTTTCTCTTCTATTGTATCTCTATATCAGGTGTCCAGCAAGAGGGACGCCAAACTTAGCGGATGATGATTGAATTATGTATTTATGGAGTTTTACTTAGACGCCTATCTTCATTTGACTCACAGTATTCTTAGTTAGGGCATGTCGCCCAAAGGATTCAGTTATCTTTTCTATCAAGGTCAAATACTATTGTATTCGGGACTTTTTAATACATTTAACATTGTTGAGATTATTGTAAAGGATTTATGTTATTTGGGAATGTTTATTCCAATTGTATTTAAATTATTTTGTGGGTTATCAGTGTTGTAGAATAAAATGTGTTGTGTTATTCTTAAACTAAAAATGGTTTTGTTGAAATTTAAATTTGGAAAGTTTTTAACACCAACTTAGTTGGGTATTGGGTGAGTTGTAAATGTTTTCGACAGTGATGCTAAGAATGAGCCAACTGTATATTCTATTTTAATTTGGTATGGGACTGGCCACCCGGTATTTAATTAGGCAGGGTGTTACAGTGAACCCCCCATAAGTCAAAGCATATGTAGTCATCGCTCAAGATAAAGAAGGAACATATGAGATAGAGTAATTTTGTAAGGATCAAACCTATGAAGCGGAGTTATACTCTGAATGCGAAGCCATAGCGAGGATTCCGGAGTTCAAATGTTTTTTTGACCATATAAGGGTGAAGTATGACACACGGGTGGTCATTACAAAAAAAATATGGAATCAGTACAACAACGAGGGAATCCCTCTCTGAATTGGATAGGACCCATTAGGAGATTTATCAAAAGTTACACTTTAAAAGTGTTCTTTTCCAAGGCAGATAGACAAGTACCATATTTTCTTAACCACACACTCTATATGACAACTTTGATTAAAGGGATTATTTTCCCTAAGGCATTAATGGATCAAGGAGAATTTATCAATATCATGCACATTAACACCCTATATGAGACATGGATCTCTCAAGACAAGATAGTGCCTGTCCATTGATGATTTTAGGTTTTGACAATGCAGGCATGCAATCACTTGGCTATGTGAATGTGGGAATCAAGATGGGGAACTTCACTTCCTATATTAAATTTCATATAATAACACTATTATGATCTAAAAGCTTCGTATAGGGTGAGTGTGGATGCACACTCATGGGATAGTTCCCTCCACATATCATCAATGTGCCAAAGGAAAAAGAAAGGTGGAGGAGCTAGACAAGGCCCCTCGAACATGCAAGAAGATCGTCCTCCCGGATGAAAAAGTTATATACCATTTATAATGGTCTGCACGGGCGACGTTCTGTGATGCATCAACCCGACACCCAAATGTTTCATGGTAGATGAGGCACATATTATAGAGCATGTAGATGTACCTAAAAAAGTTCCCGAATGCATGTAAGACAGTGTAAGAGTGCAACTATAGGAGATGGAAGAAATAAAATTGGGTTTAGAAGGGGAGGAAGGTAGACCCATTCTAATTTCCAAGGGGTTGGAGTCAAATAAAAATGAAGAGATCATTAGCCTGCTAAAAGAATTCATGGATGTGTTTGCCTGGAAATATACAAAAATGCTTAGGATAGATCCGGAGGTGAGCTCCCATAAATTGAATGTTCTTACAATGCTCTACCAGTAAGGCAATCCACTCATGCGTATAAGCTAGAGCTAGACCTCAAGATGATGGCTGAGTGTGAAAAGTTTCTAGCAACATGGTTCATCACACCCATTTAACACCCGATATAGCTTTCCAGTATTGACACTACACAATTTTGGCTATTTTGTAACTAATAGATTATTTAATTTGTAAGTGTTTATAACACTTATAAAATTTACAACGGTTTTGGACACTTACAAATTTTGTAAGTGTTCAAAACTGTTGTAAAATTTATGATTTTATTATTTCCAAAGCTAAAAGGGTAACATAATCTTAAAAAGTGAAAATACCATTTTCCCTCCCTTGTCTCAATTCTCCTTCCAAACTAAAGACGAAGAGTTTCCTTCAAACTGAGATAGCGGACCAAAATTGCAAACCAAAATCACACTTCGATTCGGGTAAAACCTAATCTCAGATTTTTTTTCAATCAAAACCTAATCTCAGATTCAGGTTAAATCGAATTTTGATTCTTTAAATTCTCATACGTTTTTTTTCCAATCGACAGATATCTCTCTCTGATTCTTCTAATACATGTATAACTCTGTGTGTGTGTGTTTGTGTTTCTTCCTATATATATATATGCGTATATGTGTGTGTGTGTGTGTGTGTGTGTGTATATATACACACACAAATATTTATGTGTGTGTAAACATATAGTTATGCGTGAATAAATGTAAGTCTATAGTCTGTATAATCATCTATAAATGTTATAGGTACAAGAAATGTGTTTAGATTATTGTTTTAATTTTTATTATTAGGTTTATATTATTTAAATGAACTTATATGTTGAATAAACTAATAAACCCTAACACGGATGAATATGTAAACAATGAACATACTATAAAGATTATTAAGTATACTATTATTCTGTGAGTTAGGTCTGATCTATTATTGTTTGATTATTTGGTTTACAAATATTCTTCACTCCTTTACCATTAATTACACACGTTATATTTAGTGCCTTTAATTGATGTACAATAATTTTAACATATCTTGTTCCACTGGGGTTTATCTCACCCTAATTCATTTGTGCAGTGATTGATGATAACAAAGACATCGATGTACTTGATCGTGAACTTGATTTAGAACTCATTATTTAGTGGACTTTATTTTTCTATGCCTTAATAACTTATGTTTCAACCCATTTGTTTATGAAATTGTTATCGACGTATAGGGGAAAATATGTCTTATTTCACTCCAGTATATGCAAGAAAGTTATGACCACTTTGTGTTGTTTGAGTTGTTCCACAGAACACTTTATTGGTTTGCATTGTTCTTTTAATATTTATCCCAAAATTTTGTATATTCTTACAGATTATTGAACATTCTTGGCAACACATTTTCTCTAATTTCCAACCACGGTCAGGTTCTCGACACAACAACAATGCTCGGGGCTGTACTCTTAAGGTACAATGGGAGTGGTGGTGAGATCGGATTTGACACTTCTCCATGGCCAGTGGTAATGCCTATGTGCCTAATATGGAGATGACCAAGTGGTCTGATACCAACCAGTAAGTTTTTATAAAACCACTCCCATTAATTTAATGCAAACAAAGATAACTAATAACAGGTTGTTCATGTTTTGATACATCCATTTTACTATGCCCAAGTTGGGACCTGATGTGATGTTTTCATATACTTCCCACAAGGAAGTGAACGAATACAAGGACGTTAAGGCGGTATGTGAATGTTTTTCAATTGTTGACCTTTAATTAGTTGTCTTATTGGACATGATCACTAAATCCGATGTCAAAAATTAAGAATGAATATGTCTCGTACTCAGTCCCCAATGGGTTTGAGTGTTCTTGTTGTGGGTGATGATAACTATACTCCTATACAATGTAAGATCAATATTTGTTCCTGATGAATCTATAGTAAGCTTAGAAACATGGGTGGTCATTGGATTTTTTTTAGAAAAAAATTCAAATATAATAATTTGAGGAATTATGACTTTTAACATAGTTTTACGCCACGAGTCATAAGAAAGGCTCTCATGCAATTAAACATTGAATAATAAGTACTATATCTTATCTTTTTACGGTAAAAACAATTTACTACTAATGAACTCAATAATTTAGTGAAACTCTTGATATCTTTGAGGCATGATTATATGGTGTTTGCTTAAATTATAGCCTACAATAGTCAGGGATCACCTCAATCTATTTTGCTTATCTGCTTTTGTTATATTCGAAATGAAAAAGAGAAGTAGAATATGTGGCTAATGCTTGAATTCCTTTTATGCTAAAGAAATATAGTCCATTGTTAGATGAAGAGGGGTATAACACTGTCCTAACCAATTCCTAATAGAAGAAGTTAAATGAAGGAATTAGGAAGTAAATTCAAGCTCAAGATGGTTATAATTTGAGAAGTTTTTCTTCCACTTCCAAATGAAGTTGATATATTGTAATATAAGGTGAGTGAGCAATCCTCATTCTAAAAATATTCTCAATACATTAGCTATGTAATATAGACCAGAGATTCTTTGTGTTGTTGAACCTGAGGTGAGTTTCAACGTGTTCTTTATGAGATTTTCCAAAGTCATGGTTTGAAGCTACTTTGTGTCAATAATAGGCAAGGTTTATTCCATAATTTTGGATCTTATAGTCTGAGAGAATCAACTAGCGCTCAATTATTAATATCTCCCCTCAACAAATAACTTTTGCTTATAAAATTGAGGGAAATATGTATTATTTCACTGTAGTATATGCTTCCACTGATTAGGTGACCAAAAGAAAGTTTTGGGATGAATTTGATATGATTAGTAGCCAAATTTCAGAGCCTTAGATTTCTATTGGAGATTTTAATCGTGTGAGAGGTGACCATAAATGAAAAGGTTCTAGATTCACATGTACTCATACCTCTGCATACTTCAACAACATGATTAATTAGAGTCAGTTTGCTGAAATTGACACTAAAGGCTTCTTTTTCAGATGGAAGAAAGCTAATTTTATGGATGGAAATTAGCACTAACGAAGTGAAATTATGGAAGCTTTGGAAACATTCATGTCAACCTTATTTAAGAAAAAGAGAATTTGTCCAAAATCCAGCAGGAGATTGAAAATTTGGGTCATTCTAAAGAATACTGGCCTTATTAATTATGTAATTCCTAATCTTATATTTGAAAATGATAATATATTTTTTAAATCATTACCTTATTTCAAGTAAATCAAATCCACTATGTCCTCAATGGAGTCTTCTGATGCTCTAGGCCCTAATGGATTTGGGGGATTTTTATTACCTTGAATGTTAGGACATTGTTGGTACAGATGTGTGCAAGGAAATTTCTAGCTTCTTTATCCAAAAATAGTTGCTTCTTGGATTCAACCTAAATTGAGTAATCATATTATCGTATTGTTTAAAGGTCCCTCCGTTTTATCACTTTAAAGCAGGTACCTGGTTAAGAAAAGTGTTGAGATATACGTTCATAGACTTTCTCAGTGATACATAGGTAAAGTTTTTTTTCCATGTTCAGTTTTATATATGCTTAGTGTAAAATTTAATATATTTTTAATGATCTTGATTTAGAATATTAAGGAATTTGGGGTTGATTTTGATCATTGATGGTAGAGATGATTGGGCCATGGTTGTACGGTTGCTGTAAAATTCACAAATTTTTTGAATGTTAGACATCATTAACAAAAGGTATGTAATTTGACAAAAGTTTGATATTTCATTATTTTTCATTAGTGTAGTCTATTTTTTCCTTCTAATTATGATTAGGGTTCAAAATATGACAAAAGTTTTATGTTTCCTTTTATCATGTTTTTTTTGGATAAATAATGGAGCAGAATCTAATAAAACTATTTATTAGTTATGGCCAAGTTAGTTATAATTAGACATCCCATTAGAATCCTTTGTTTGAAACTTTGTATCATAAGAATTTTGTTATTTTATACACTATACATGAAATCCATATTAATGCATACAAAATAAAAACCGTGATTCGGTAAATCATTACCCTTGTTTTGCTTAATTACATTATAATGCACGCATAGCATGGCATGGGAATGGTTACAAAGTTATAAGGGGAAAAAAGTTTGAATATTTGGTTAGTTATAAATATTCATAAAAAATTTTATGTCTTGTCACGTTAATAGTGAAGGAATATTGATTATAATCAGAGGTAAACGATTGCGAACATCATCGGGTACTAGTAATAAAGAAGATCTACTTCTTCCTGACACATCAAGGTATCATTCATTTATATTTGAAGAAGATGATTTGCATTATATTATATTGCTGGAATATTATTATATACAGAATGTAACATTCGCGCAATTGAGTCGTGTTTTGCATGGCAACTGAATATCCTGTACCTGTTTAATGAGAAATAAGTTGTCTTTGCTTAGTTCTTTTCTTGGACACCCATGCTGAAATTTGGAGTTTCTTTGTCTCTTTTAAGAAATAAGCACGACAAGGGTTTGTATTGAGCTGAACTTATCTAAACAGAGAATCAAGAATGTGTGGATAGGATGTGGGGAAGGAAGATCCTGGCAAGAAATTCAGTACAAAGAAATCCCCTTATATTATAAGTTCTTCTACAGAAATGGTCATGAAATTACCCTATAACAAAATACCAAAAGTAAATAAGGCAGAGCCAATCCTCTATATGTCAAGAAAATTGATATCACATCAGTGGATTTTCACATAACTACTGAGCAAAAAAGAAAGCCTCACCTACCTAATTTGGCCTTGTCCATAATTCTCAAAAAGCCCTTGAGGAGTACACTAGTAGGTAGAATATTAGAAAATGAAAAAAGTGATTACTAAGAATCCCAATTATGTGGATACAAACCTGATGATAATTGGACTCGGGGACTCAACTGACACTTTAGATGACACAAGTATCATTATCAAGTCTGCTAAAAACAGGACATGGATTTCTTCTACTCACAATCATAATGCGACCACTGAACCCGATCTGATCAACCTTATAGCATCTGATGGAACCACTATAACTTATACTTATTCAACTTTGCTCATCCTGATTGGGCCACTCACCAGATATCTGGTAGCATCACTAATTAACCCCAACTAGTCACTGATCATGAGTTGATTCAGGCCACTGTTTTTTTATCCCTACCACAGATATTGAATTGTTTATAAGCTTTCCTAAACTATTGACTTCCTTTCCTCCTAAACACTAATGGGAAAAATAATAGCAAAGTATTGAATTTATCCCCTCGAAAAATATCAGTTGCATCAAAAGTTCTTGTCCACAATCCTATATTGATGTCCGTCAAAAGTTCTTGCATGAGATACTAAATTATGAGGTCACATTGTTTTGATTTTGAATATTTTGATGTGAATTTTAATGTTGGGTTTTGTTTTTGTTTTTATTTTTTCAAATGATGGATACTTGTTATAATGTTACTGGAGTCATATTTATCTTTGCTTTCTTTTTGTCATATGTTCTTCATTGATGCGAATAACTTTATAGTTACATTTTGTTTTTACACATTGTGTGTTACTAAGATTTGTTTGTAATTTATACTGATGCACACATGTGTAATTCGTCCCCTAGGAGCGCATGTTAGTGAATGGTAGTTTAGGATAAGGAAGGGACAAGGACAACTTTTATTATTTTTGTGTTTGTAAAGTTTAGGGATGTAGCTGTAATGTAGGAGTTATATTACCACTAGTCTTTATCTTTCCTCTTAAGTATTTGATTTTGTTGAGTTAGTAGGTTCATTACTAGCCAACCCTCCTTTAGCTGCAATTTTAAAGGGTAGCCTTATTTTGTACAGATCATTTTAATAATGCATCTCGATTCTAGAATTTCTTTGTGTTGATTTCTATTGCGTGCTCCCACAATTTCTACTAAAATTGGTATCAAAGTGGGTTTTTCTCGTGGAGTTGTGTTGTTTTATGTTCAAAACAAACGCAATTGCAAAAACACGCAAGATGATAGAATCGGAATAAAGGATGGAAAGGATTGAGAAAATGATGGAGGCAGTTCTACAACATACCATTACCGTCTGAGAAGCCTTTATCCGGTGTTAAGAAATCAGGTTCTATCTCTTATGCACATGTGCAAACATTTTAAGGTCTGTTTATATTATCTATATACATATATGGGTCATGTTTGGCTTTCACCCGTGTAAGAATAAGAGTATCTACACCCGCTAATTTTTTTTTTCAGATTCATATTTCCTTGAATTTCAACCATTATAATAAATAATCATGTCACATTGATTATGAATTCCAAAAATTAAATTGATCTGATGTGTATACGAGGGCCTCGTGGGTATAGTTGTATTATGTTAATTAAATATTTTCATTTTCACGTTCTTTTTAGGTTATATCCTTATTTAGTGTTAGGACGTTCACTAGAGGTTAGTATTCCGTAGAAATATTTTATAGTGTGCCCTCCTTAGTCTTTTTTACTTTTAAGGGTGATTGTGGCTAACAAGATAACTTAGCCCACAAATGAGGCCTTTGGAGAATCATTGCATTTACGAGAAACCTTTCATTCTAAATTGTGTGTATTATGGTCAATAATAAGTCAATTGATGGCTTGAATTATTTAGTTACATACCACAGGGCGTAAAACTTCTTATGTTTTACACCAGTGCAAGGGGATTGCCCTGTACACACGTATTTAGTCTTAAGGACACACTTTTGTTTGAAGTCTGTGAAAGGAATCTGATTTTTTGCGTCATTAACTTCAGCATATCCATAAATTTCATGTTTTCACTTTAGTACCTTCATAATTTCAATATTTCGACTTTAGTACCTCCATAATTTCCACACAGGAAGCTTTTAAGGGGGAATTATGGTGGTTGCGTGATTCTCAAGGGAAGCCACCAAGTGTGATGGGGTCTTGGCCTTCGAGAGCTGTCACTTTACTCGATAACCACGATACGGGCTCAACTCAGTTACTTATTTGTCTCATTATTTCTCAATTTTTCCTAGAAGTCAAGCTCATGTTCCTCGAGTAGTGTCTTTTTTCACCTAAATTTATTTCATTTTTGCAGGTGCATTGGCCTTTTCCCATAAATCATATCATGGAAGTAGATAAATTTCTCTTTTGTTTAGATTGTATTATCATCTTCGATAATTTGAATAGATTTCACATGCCATATTTCTTATTGAAAATTTATGAGAAACAATTCGGTTAATAGCAAGGAAAACCACTACACTGCAATTCTTGTTAACCAATATATAAATAACTTTTTGGTTATGTGTCCTTGTAATGGTAACTTTAAAAAATGTGATGGATGAAGCCTCTATAACCATGTCACTTTCCTGATAAATATTCTTTGGCTTCACTATTCTCGTGTGGACTAAAAAAGTATTGAAATCGCCTAAGTGTCGAAAATTGTAATTTTTACGCGTGGATAGCCACACCCTTGGTCTTGAAAAAACATTTCAAATTTTTTTTGGATTGTCATTTTTCTAGTGTTTATCTCAATTTCATTAATGCTTCTATTAAGGTAATGGAATGCATAAACTACGAGTTCATTGTGGATGCAGGATATTGGAGAGAGAGAAGGTGGTGGTAGCATTAATAGTGATGACATTGGAGACTATGGCATTGAGATGGCGGGTTTTTGTTTTGGTTTGTGTTTTTTATTTAATGTAACATTATTAAGTTTTGATTGTGTTAATACATTTTGTAACAATTTAATAATAATAATTATTATTGCATTGATGTGTTTATTGATGAATATGTAGTAGAAATGCAAGGTTTTGATTCTTGCCAAGAATTTGCTTCCTTTTGTCAATGCGAGAGTGACATTTGATGGATAATTTTTTTTAATATTTAAATTTATATAAGGGTTCATAACACTTATAAAAAGAACATTTTTCTTACATATTACTATTTGTAAGTGTTTTGAATAGTTACAAAAAAAAAATCATTTGTAAGTGTTTATAACCGTTATAAATTAAAAATGCTTGCTGAATTTTGCATGTGTTTTGAACAATTGCAAATGAAAATTTTGTAAGTGTTTAAAAAATTTGCAAAAGTTAATGTGCAATTAATCAGAACACTTGCAATTTTTTCTATAATTGTTTTCGGAAATGGATATGTGTTTTCAATAAACACTTACAAAAGACATTTGTAACGGTTTTGAACACTTGCAATATTTTTGCAACGCGCCGATTTGTAAGTGTTTTAAAAACTCACAGATGGCATTTGTAAGTGTTTAAAACACTTACAAATCTCTTGTTTTCATACATGTGGAAAAGAAAGACACCTGTTAACTATGGATTTGTATGGACTTTCGTGAGTTGAACTAAGCCTGTCCAAAGGATGAATTTCCATTGCCCACTATTTACAGCTTAATAGAAGCTATCATGGGTCATGAAATCTACAGTTTCATGGATGGATATGTTGGCTATAATAAAATCATAATGGATCTAGACAATGCAGAAAATACTTCCTTCCGCACACCATTAGGAATTTTTTTCTACAAGATCATGCAATTCGAGCTAAAAAAATGCAGGTGCCATGTACCAGCCTACTATAATGGCAATATTACATGATTTTTTTCATGATATATTGGAGTTATACATGGATGAGATAGTGGTGAAATCAAATAAGGAGAGCAAGCACATTCAAGACCCGAGGTGGGTGTTTGAAAAGTGCCGTAAGTATAAGATGAAATGAACCCTTCAAAATATGCTTTTGGAGTAATAGCTAGAAATTTTTTGGATTTTGTAGTGAACCGGTAAGGGGTGCTTGTAGATGAGGAAAAGAAGAAGGCCATCCTACTGATGCCACTGCCAAAGAGCCAAAGGTAGTTTAAAATGTCTTAAGTAAGGTTTATTATCTATGGAGATTTATACCAGCACTAGCAAAGGTGACCTACCCGTTCTCTTCGTTGATGAAGGAAAAAGCCAAATGGGTTTGGTGAGATGCACAGAAGAAGGCCTTTGAGAAAATTAAAGAGATATTAGCATCATTTTGGTACTTCCAGAGGTGGGTGCATTACTACTGCCCTACCTAACTTTGACAGAGAGGTCCATAGGAGCCTTGCTTGCCCAAGAGAGAGTAGGGGTGGAGAAGCCCGTTTACTACTTGTCACATGTAATTTTGAGCACCGAAACCATATGAACTAGTGTGTAGAGGAACTACCTAGTTTTGGTATTTATTTCCAAGAATTGGAGGCATTATTTACTAGACTTAACAATACATATCATCACTAAGTATGATCCTATCAAGTACCTTCTATCACGAACGATCTTGGTCGAAAGAGCAGCGAGGTGGTTCTTGATTTTTTTAGTATGATTTGAAGTGTTTGGATCCAAAAACTATCAAGATTAAAGTGGTAGAAGATCTGTTAGCTCACTTCCCAAGCCAGAGTTTTGAGTCTCTGAGCAAAGAATTATCGGGAGAGAATTTCCAATCCCGTTTAGCTGAGGAAATAGAAGAATGAAAGATGGAGTTTCCTGTGCCCAAGAGACTGGTGGAAAAGGTATTATCACTGTTCTAAAAAACCCGCCTAGGCTCCGCCTAGGCTTAAGGCTTGGGAGAAACATCTCGCCTTACGCTTTTCACGCCTTATTCTTGGTAAAACCCTTAAGGAGCACTTTTTTGTAAAAACAACAATGATTTAGTGAAACGATGTCGCCTTTTAAAGAATTTGTTTACAAACCGGACCATTATCTCATCCAAAATAATGAAATAGTAATTTAATTTGCATATATTTAGACATATTTTTATGATCTGTGCAATTTTTGTATTTTAATAGCCTTTATATGGTTAAAAAATATTAAAATATATTAAGAAGGCCTAAACGCCTTTTTACGCCTAGGCCCGCCTAGGCTTCTAAGGCTTAAGGCTTGGCCTCCACGCCTTAATCACGCACCACGTTTTTTAGAACCTTGGGTATTATTATCTCCAATGGGATGGAGAAGATCACCCTGTCCTTCAAGCTTGACTTTAAATGTTCAAATAATGAGGCTGAGTATAAAACTCTCATTCTGGGATTGTTGGAGGCACAGAGGATAGGCATTAGAGTGTTATGCTTACGATGGGACTCCAACTTGTAAGTAAAACAAATTAATAGGGAGTTCGACCTCAAGATTTCCAAGTTGGCATCATAAGGGTCCATCATCCCAAAATTGCTGAGTCAGTTCTTGAAGATCACCATTAAGAGTCGTGCTCTCACAATGAACAGACATCAGATGAACTAGCCACTATAGCCCAGAAGTTAAAAATGGATGAGCTAGAATACACCATAATGGTACGATGAAGAACTATGCCTATCGCAATCAAGTCTTTATTTCCCAGTGAAGAATCGAAGGATTGGAGGTCCCGATAGTAAAATAGTTGGAAACCTAGGAAAGGAACGATGAAAATGTCTGAGTTGCAAACTACCATATACTTAGAGGGAATCTCTATTTAAAGAGCCTGGGGATTTTTGTCCAGATGTGTCATAGAAGAATAGGCCAAAAACATTCTAGCAACAATGCATGAAAAGAATTGTGGGGGTACAGACATACCCCTTTATTGTTGATTATAGCGTCGGGGGGGGGGGGGGGGGGGGATGGGAGCTACTATTGTACCACCCTAAGCATAGAGGCCACTAATCTGTAATAAGGCTACTTTAAGTGCTAGACCTAGTTCAATCACTAAGCTGAGGCCAATTTTGTAGAAGTGTTGGAAGATTAAAGGACACCCTATATAGCATACCTATAGGATAGAGAGCTGTCAGCAGAAAGAGCATATGAGATCTACCTCACGCAAAGAGTTGCTTGCTTCTATCTAGTTGAAAGGGAGGTCTATAAGAAAGGATATAATGAGAAGGCAACAAAGTGTGTGGCTAAGGGAGACATAGAAAGAGTACCGAGGGAGGTACATGATCCCTCTTATATGGGAGCTGCCAAGTTTTATGATCATGTGATGGCGCTGGGGTATTGAGGGCCCATGATGGAGGCTCACACTATCAGCTACGTAAAGAAATGCAGGTCCGACCAAGTACATGGCAACATGGTGAATGCCCTCGTAGTAAGTCTTCAAATCCTAGTAACCCCTTATCCCTTCAATACTTGGGCATTTTATTTAGTGGGAAAGACCAACCTAGCCTCTCATGACAAGACTTTAATCCTTGTTATCACAAGGCTGTACACCAAGTGGGTAGAAGCCATCCCTCTAAGGAGAGTTATTGCTCAGCTGGTGACCCAGTTCATTAGGAAATATATCATATGAAGGTTTGATATCCCTAAGATGATCTTGAAAAATAATAGGAAGTAGTTTTTATGCAAGGAGATGGGTCCCCTCACCGATAAATACAAGATTTTGCACAACAGTTCAACAATCTCATACTCGAAGGGCAATGTCCAGGCAGGGGCCACAAACAAGACACTGATTAACATTATGAAGAAGATGCTTGAGGATATGCCTAGAGCTTGGGATAAAAAGTTACCGATGGTTCTGTAGGCGTACAGATATTCAAAGAGGAAGTTGATAGGGTTTACTCCATTCTCGCTAGTCTATGGGACCGAAGTTGTCCAACTGGTGGAACTAGAAGTACCCTCAACTAGGATTGCCTCTACAAACGAACTCATACCAGATCCTTAGCATGTGCAGTTAGAGTCATTATATGAGCATAGATATAAGGCCAAAGAAAATTTCAAAGTCTACACCCAGAAGCTGTCTAGGGCTTACGAGAACCTGGTTAATCCTAGGGAGTTGCAAGTAAGGGAGTTAGTCTTACGTGCATCCACTCACCATTTTTGAAGTATGTTATCATCTAAGTTCAATCCTAATTCGAAAGGCCCTTTTGTCGTGTGAGGGTAGGCAAAGCAGGTTACCCACCAGATATCTGAAGTTGAGAGTGAATGCCTCTAATCTAACTATAAGTGGTTGAAAAATTACTATACCTAGTTCTCACTAAGTTTCATTTCTTTTGAGTGTTTGAATGGCCAACTCTAATATAGAATTGTTTTTTGTCAAGAAAGTCATGAGCAAATATTTGTAAACAATATACAGTAAAAAATAAATGAATACATGTTATTTTGATCATTACTTGATAATTTGTGCATTATTTATTTACCTTCTTTATGTGGTGGGTACACCAGATTCATGCCTTCTCTTTCTTAAAAAAATAATAGTAACACTCTTTACTAGACTAGAAGAGGATCCATGAAAAAAGGAACTTTCCTCATTATACCTGTGTTGGGGGGGGGGGGGGGGGGGGAGGCGTAAATCCATCCTATAGGTAAAGTATAGTGAGAAAAGTCCCTAGAGATACAATAGTTTAACTATTTCCAAAGGCCAACAGGAGATCGTCCTCCAAATATATTTTTTTTTCAGAAACTACAGATTTATAACCTAAAGAATAAGTTCTAACCTCTGTTCTCAAGAGAGTAAGTTTTACTTGCAAGTTTATATGAAAATGTGAAGAAGGGGGTCTACCCACTCTCTAATGTGGAGATTTTCAAAAAATTCATAATTAAAAAAATTCTCAAGTTAAGGTTTAGAACAAGGACCCCGCAAACCAGGGGAAGCTTTAGTATAAAGAAATAATTATTCTCGTTGGTGGGTTTATTTTTTTATGTATTTGAAAAGGAGAAGGAGGTCACCCTACTCCAAGATATTCACTAAAAAATTATATACATGCGAATACCCCACGGTTAGAGGGGCAACTCTAAAATGATAAGTTTCCCAGATCATTGGCAAGTGCACCACAGAACACAGGGCAATTCTAATTGAAAAAATGCTAACAGTAAATAGAGCAGGTCATAGTAAACAGATGACAAAAGCATAACAAAGGCAAGGAATGAAAAGAATGAATGGAAATAAATTAATAGTTTTAATTAATATTAAGTAGCCTTTTACATGTATGGAAAGAAAGAAAAGTACAAGGTAGAGTCTACATATCAAAATAATCTATCAATTAAATAAAACAAAAAACAAATCCTTCCATGAGTGCATATCTACATTATATGGGCTGTCCTCCTCAATAAACTGTTCCTCCAACCTGTCCATCCTGGCATCGTTCTCAGTATCAGTAGCCGAAATCTTGTCCAACTTGGCCTAGAGCGACTGAGTTTGACCCCTGATCCCAGTAGCCTATGTCGGACGCTGCTAAACACTAGACTTCTTAGAGAGCTAGACTAGTTAAAAATGATAGACCTTATGTAGATCGTGGAGAGCCTGAAGAAATAAGGAAGTCCTGGCGCTGGTCAAATCGACAAGAGGAGTAGACAAAAAATCATAGATGTGATTAGAGAGGGCCTTCAGATTTAAGAGAGTAAATCTATCAATGTTCAGCACATTTTGGGACATGAAAATCTCCGGATTATGCTCAATGATGATCTCCAGAACTTCTCACTCATGGGTCCTGAACTTAGATGTCAATATCATCTACCTCAATATCATCATAACCTGTGTTCCTTGAGCTTTCAAAGAGTTAGAGATGAATTCTCGCTAGAAGAAGCAACATCATCCGAGTGAGTGGCCTCAAAACTATGATCCTCCTCATCAACTGCCTCGACAGGCTCACTCAAGGGATCCTAAAAATAAGAAACATAGAGATGATAAGTCATAGAAATAGAAAGATGAAAACTTAATGACTTTTTCTAAAAGTGAAGAAAAAAAAAATACAAAGCTTGCCCTAAGCTCAGAGGGGTAAGTATGCTATTGCCAAAGCGAAAAAGTCGTGCCTGACTCTAGATGCCGACCTAACAGAGAAAAGGCAAAGATAACAACAATATACTTTTCCACCATTAGAAATAAAAATTTTAAGAAATAACAAAAGTAAATTAGGTATGATAATTTAATACACGAGGAGTGTGCAGTATAGCACTCTCAGCATGTTTCGCTGAACTAAGAACAACTGTCACACTAACCTAAAAACAAAGATACATGGGTGTGAGGGTGAGCACACTTGCATAGAAAAAGAAAGAAGAAAAGGGGAAGTAGAAAAGAGAATAGTGTATGACAATATAATACCTCTCTCACAGCGGCTTCCCCAAGATGTTCTACAGTTATCGAAACAGTTGCATCACTAACCTAAAAACAAGGAAATAGGTAAATATTAGCGAAAACTTTGGAAAGAAAAATAAAGTTTGAAATGTATGATATACTAAGTGTTTACATGGGCAATTTCATCTGAGACACTAGTCAGAGGTCCCACAGTGACTAGGATAGTAGCAGTGCTAACATGAGGCTCAAGATATGAGTCCTGCAGATAGAGGGACCGCATTTATAAATATGTCAGATAGACTTAAAGATTCTTGTGCATAAAATAAAAGGAGAGAAGTCTAAGAAAAATGAACTAATATGTGCAAAGGATTACCTGGGGGAGTCACTGACCCAGAATTCACAATAGGTCTCGCCGATAATGGGACCTCAACCATACTATCTTGATGGTAAGAAAAATTAGAGAATTTTTAGCAAAAGAGTGGCATAGAAAAATATTTTCTCATACAAGGTATACATAGTAACAGTGGGGTCATCTCCACAAGAGTCAACACATGATCTACGGGTGATGCCTCAATAGTGATAGCCTAAAAACCAAGAAACGAATAAAAGTCATCATAGAACATTAGAAAATGTAAAAAATTAAGTGGTGCAAAAGAGAAATATACTACCTAGAGGGTCACCTCCGTAGTACTCATAGTAGGACCCAAGGATGGAGGGGTCTCATTAATAATAGTCTAAAAAGGAAAAGGATACAAATTTTAACAAATTCCTTGTATAGTGAAGAAAAATGTACATACATGTCTTAAAGTTGAATAAAGTAGATAACAAAAGAGGCAGTATGATGGTGTTTTCACCATATCAGTGGAAGTAAGAGCCTCAATAATTGCATGGGCCACTAGAGAAGTAGCTGAAGAAGTGGCCAATGATATGGCACCATGGGGAAGATAAACCAAAAATAGACAATGACAAGTCATGTGAATAAAATTTCAACGATAAATAAAAATAAGTCAAGAATGGAAGAATTCAAAAAATACTTGAACTCCTAAAAGGGAAGAAGGATGAAGGGTAACCACTGGAATGTCTAATGCAATAGTAGTGGACTGTTCACCACAAGATTATTAGAAATAAACACAAACTAAGGAAATAGTTGATCGTAGCAAGGATGAGTAGTACTTAAGAAGAGGTGATAGCCTGTGAAACAGGCTCATTGAAAGCGATATTAATGATCGACTAAGATGGAAAGGGGGTATATGTGGGTCTTGTTATCAATGGGCATACAAACTCGGGGGGATAAATTTCCTCCCAAAAGGAGATAAGCCTGGAATAGTAACATTAGTGAGCAATACCGTCCCCCTAGTATTGGAAGGGATACGTAAAGATGATCCCTGTAAGGATGAAATACAAAAGCAAGAGAGGCACTGTAAGTTTCAATCACACATAAAAACTTAGAGAGAAAAAGATGCAAAAATGAAGAAATTCAAATACCTCCGTTGGTCCATCTGAAGAACTATCCACTATAGAAGAAACAAGTAGTGAGGAAGTACAATTATGAGGAATGGTCCTCTATATGTACATATAGAAGAATACATGAAAAAAGTCTAAGAGGCAACAAGTTAGAAGGTCTTCAAAGTGTTAATTCTTACCTAAACTGAATGAGAAGACACAAAATGAGTGCTCGTAGCGATAGGAAACACAAAAGAATTATGTAAAAGGCAAAAAAGAATTAAGCTACATTGGTAAAGTATTATAAAAAAAAAAAAATAGAGTTAGTTGAATAAGAGGATGTAATGAACCTCTCTAGCCAGACTCAGAGAAGAAATGAGGATGTAATTCCTTCACTTCAAAAATGTGCTCAGATAAGAGGATGAGGCGAGGGATCATCCATCTCAATAAAAGAAACCTTTAAAGTATGACGAGAAAAAATTAATCAGACGAAAGCTACGAAAGTCAATAAGATAAAATGTCAAGAAAAGAAACTCAGGAGAAAAACTTACAGCAATTAGGTGAGTGCTCTTCCCATATGGAAGATGTCTAGTGGTAAGATAAGTGGTGAAGGGAGAATATATAATAGTATCCTCTCTGGAAGACTCCATCAAAACTAGTAAGAAAGTAGAAGCGTCAGGACAATGTTCACTATAAAGGTCTATATCACTCACATCATTTAAAGAGGAACTATTATCATCATAGGAAGGGGTGCTTCCGTACTCAACTAGTTCCTTTGTATATGAGCGAGAAGGGGAACAACACGTGAAACCTCACGAGATCCAGTTTCACTAAGTAAAGAGAAGTTAGATATAGTACCTTAAGTAACATGAATAAAAGAGATATGAGGCTCCCGAGAAGACAACCCTAAGGCTTCATAGCCTTAATCGCGAGCATTTTTATAGGTCTCCTCCACCCCTAGATCATTAGTGTCAGAATCCTGATCTAGTGTAGGAGAAAGAGAAATAACTTCACCACCAACTTTCATCTTCTTTTTGCCTACTCTGATCCTCATTGGTGAAGGAGGAGAAGTAGGGGAAGAAACATGAGCAACAACGGAAGCAGGAATGAAATTTAACATATCAGTGTCAGGATGCTTCCTTCGAGAAGTAGCTTGAGCTTTGGCCTTTCCCTTACCTTTTTCCTTAATTGATTATGGATCAGGATGCTAGGAATATATGGATTCTTCGAGCAGGAGCCTTACCAGGGTTAGAGTGACTTACTCAAGATGGTCTTCACAGTGGTGCTATGATGCCACAACTTTCTCCCGGTCTTTTTTCCCAAGTACTTGTCATTATTAGGGATTTTGGTAGGGATGGTTTTGCAAGCGATATCCTTTACACAATTTTAAATGAGGCTCACCTGCCTCTGCCACAAAATGATCTATAGGTGAGTGAAAGAAGGAAGGTAGTCACGAGGAGGTATAAATAAACTACTCAAATGATAAGCCTTATGGAGCATCTCCTCGAAAGTAAAGTTTGCACAAGCCTCAATGTTTAACTCTGAAGGGGGAAATGTTCGAAGGATAAGAGGGGGAATGAGCACCCTGATCATACCCAAATTGCCTCCTAAATTTCTCAGATTGATAAAATTCAACACTTTGACCTAGCTCAGTCAAGGAAGGAAGAGTACCTAGGATGAACATGTCCATCACAGTGATATGTTGGTAGGAAGGAATAACTTTTACATTTTAGGGATAGTAGAAAGTACCCCATATCTTCAGAAGGATGCCCAAGTAAATGTGCCACCAGCATGTTTGCAGTTGGGACGGAAGTAAAATTAATCAACATTTTTAATCAAAGACCCCAAATAGTTCCTTGGGTACTTTTTATGCCACCTAGTAATTCGACCAGCATCACTATGATAGGCCCTCGCTTTTGGGGTAAAGTTATGGAAGTGCTCGAACAAGAAAGCCATCAAAATAAAAGAATTCGTAATTTTAGTGGCATCATGATGAGCACAAGACCTCTCAACATCAATATGAGCATGATCCAACTAAGTGTAAATAGACCCAAGATTCAAAGCTGCGAGGAGAATATCCATCCCTTAATCAAGACTTACTACCAATCTGAATAACAACTCACGAGGGGAGTGCTCTAGTCTTTGAGGGAATAAAAACTTACTTAATAAAGTGATGAAAAAATATGGTAAGTGTGAGGGGTAGTTGATCTTTGGGCCCTCTGGACTCCTTGTCACCCTTCTCAAAGTCTCACCCATGGGAAGCTACCCGAAATCCTTGAACTAGTATCTTTGCCACTTGGCCAAAGAATTTTTGGTAGTACTAGTCGGACAAATAGATATATACTTAGAACACTCACTAGGAGATGAATAAAGCTCTTCTATAATCTCATATATAAGGAATTTTTTTCCATTTAGTCCCTAGTTCCTAATTTACATCGTGTATAGCGTATCCCGTTCCAAGTTATTCATGTTCACATGTTAAAGAAGACGGATACGGATATTAATCATCTTGAATATAGTTCTACGACGAGATGTAATTTAGGTAGGGATTTATTTTTGTGTTACTTATATTTTTTACAAATTATTGGGATACTTTTCTAAAATGTTTTATTTCAAAACGAGGCATTTTTTAAACTTAATTTTTTTTTCTGAGATACCCGTAGGCAGACATTAAAAAATAGTTTCTATCGTTCAAACGACATTGCTATGTTGTTTAAATGACATTAGCCTCTCGTTAGATAGGTCGTTTGATGCCCAGGGTCTCATATGGCTCAAACGAGAACGTACAATTGTATGTTTTAACCGGTTATTAGTAAGGTCGTTTGAAAGGACTTCAAATGACATCACGTAGTAGTTCAAACGACCTTATGATCTTGTTTAAACGAGATTCCATCGCCTCAACTTTTTTGTTTGCCTATAAAAACTTGTTTTGTGAGGCTTTTTGATTAATAATTTTTATTTATGTAAACTGTAGAACAACTGCATAATAGACTTCCCTTTTTAGGGAAAATTTTGATTTTCATTCACACAAAAAAATTCCAATTACTTTTGTGAATCTTCTTTGGAACCCAAAAACTTTTGTAACGTAGTTATTCTTGTGGAGTGTTGTCTCTACTCCTGATCTTGGGGATACTCGAGGGTATTTACTGCTGAAGGATGAACTACGATTCTTATAATTCTCATGGAAATCATTGCTGATTAACGGTTACATTCTTTGTGGGTTCTTGCAGGAATTCATTGTAGCATTTCACTTGTAAGTTTGTAAGTTGCGATTTACATTTTATTAGTGAAATAAAGGTGTTACCCTGTAGGGATTTTTCCCGTCATTTTTTGGTTGCATTCTTATATGATTTAATGATTTCAATCACATAGATACATGTTTAGGGTCTAATTAAAATTGGAATTTTTGGGATTGACATCTAATTAAATAAGTGTAATTCATTAAAATATTGTGAACTCTCAAATCGATATCACACATCCCGCATTTACAAATTGGTATCAGAGATTTTACCTCGCATTATTACCATTATAAATTTCTACCAGAGCTTTTCGCTCATGTTATTACCACTACAAATTGGTATCAGATCAGGTTTCGCCAAATTACCATGAGATCCTTTTTCTTGCAAAATTGTTTTTGTGATATCAATCTCTTTGAAAAATTGTAATTTTTCTAACGGATAAATTATATAATCGGATGCCTGTCGTTGATGTTACAAATTTTGCCTATTGAAAAGCCCATATGAGATCTTATTCAAAAGTTATTGATGGCTCGTATATGAAAGAGGGTGGACTCCTCTCCCTATCACCGTTAATAATGTCATAAATACCAAACCCGTGTGATATTAGACTGATGATGAGTTTAAATGGAGTACTTATAACTCTCGAGGCCTTAGTGATATTTGGAGCCGTCATCCCCGACGAGTTCCGACGTATTATGATGTGTACCACGTTAAAAGAGGCACGTGCTATCCTTTAGTTGACACTTGAGGGTACCAACACAATTAAGGAATCAAAATTGCAAAATTTGACCACCTAGTTAGAGACTATCACTATGATAAACTCTGAGTGTTTCGATGAGTTTTATGCTAGGTTGTTGGAAATAGTTAACATAAGTGTAATTTGGGTGAGAAAATGAATGATTCGAGAGTTTTGAAAAAGTTTTTGAGGTGACTACCATTCCTATTTATTCCTAAGGTCTCTGTTTTAAATTCTTAAGGTGTATTAGCTTCACTCAGGGTAGAAGAATTCGTAGGAGACCTTTAAACTTATGAGATCGAGATGTTTCCTAAAACCATTAAACTGAACGATAGAGGGATAACTTTAAAGTCTCAAGTTAAGAAAAAGAAAAAAGAGAGAGTTTGTGAGTCTAATTTTGATTGAAAGGTTAATTTAGATGACTTGGCCTTATTTGAATTTAAAAAAAAAAAGCTTCTCAAATTTTCAAAAAATAATTCTTCCAACAAAAGAATTTTTGAGAAAAATTAAAATAAATATTAGGTGAAGGAGAGCGGTGAAAATAAAGAAGATATAAGATGTTATGAGTGTGAGGGCAAAGGACACGAATCTTTTGAGTGTCCCACTATGCTAAAGAGGAAGGGCAAGAAAGTTGCTAATACGACCACTCATGAAAAGTGCGTTGCTTTCATTGATAGTCACGTAAGCACATCTAGTTTGTTCCATGATGATGATGACACTTGTAAATGTGAGAGACTTGATGATGTTTCGAGCCATTCGAAAGATAGTCAGTCTGAGGATGAGACCTCAAGTGAGAGATAAGGGGATCTCCAAAAAGTGTTTAGAGATTTGAACACCAAGACGTTGAAAGCCAAAAAGTTGAATAAAGAGTTTGTTCTTAAGGTGTTAGATTTTAAGAGAGAGATAGAAGTTTTGAGGATGTGTGAGGATGGAAATATAATGAATTGACCAACATCGTGGATAGTCTTACGGGAGATCTTCAATCTTCATTGGAGACTTGGGAGAAACCTGAAGTGAGTGTATCACATCTCGAGAGAGATATCGAATGTGCCCGGGAGGTCAAGTTCAATATAGAGGACACATCTTAGAAGGTTGAAAATATGCTCATCGATCCCTCTTTGGGTAATATTGAGAGACTAGAAATAGTTTATGACGGTGCGTCAACTTCCCGTGTTACACTCGAGCCGGTTCCCGAGTTTGTGATAGGTCCATATGGCTCTCAATCTAATACACCTAGGCATCCATTTCTACATAAGAGAGCACGTCCTGATTATTTTGAGAGAGATGTTCCTAGGCCCGTGTATGTTTATTCCTATTGCAAAAAATAGGAAACCTTAGGGAATTTTTCTTTAAGTTGGCTAGTTTGTCTAATAGGTATTTACCTCGTTATGCTGCTACATGTGTTCCCACACGCACTCCCACACATGTTACTCTACTTGCTACTGCACATCACATGAGAGGTTTTGGCAGTTTCCATCAGCAAGTTGATTATTTAGTCAAGACTTGACATGATTTGAAGGATGTTTTTCATGGGATGTCACCACCTTTATAAAACACCTTCGGAACTAATAATTGAGGTTTAGACTTGTTTGCTAGCCCAGGATGATTTGTATGTTCATATATTTATGCCTATTGCTAGTGTGTACTACCATTTTATTTATTTTGTACTTTGATATATTATTTAAAAAATCTAAAAATAGTTTGGTTTTTCTTGAAAACTTTCAGAAGAATACAAATAGATTTTCTATTTTTATAGAAAAACTAACAAAAGGCAAAAATATTTTATTTCTAATAATTTTTTTTGAAAAATACAAAAATATTTTTTTATTTCTTTTTACAATGTATATGAATGGTCATTTAGGATGACCAAGTCACAGTATCATTCCATAATCCACGTGAATTTTTTTATAGTATTTTGAGACACATATTCATTTCATCCATGTGCTTGATAATGTTTGGAGTCATTGAGATGGGATAAGTGATTACTTTCTACATGTTTGACTCATGATTTCATTTAATGCACATATGCATCAACTTATTTGAACATTGTACTTGTCCACATGTTGGTCAAACTATTTTCATATCAATTCTGTATTTAAAATGAATCAAATGCGATAAAATGAGACAATGAAAGTTTGTTTCTCTTGAAAAATATTTGAGAAAAATCAAAAATAGTTTGTGGAACCTTTTGAGTTTACCCTTGGAAGAGATTATTGGATATATGATTGTGATGATTTGCTATGATTATTGTGACCAAATCCGGCTTACTATTTTTGTTTATTTTTTTCTTGTTTATTTAGGACAAATAAAAAGGGTAAAACAAATTATGAATTATGGCGGAGTGAGAGTTTGAATTATGGGGGAGTAATTGATTGGATTTGATATTTGATATATGTTTACCTCTTTTCAAACTCGATACGTCACGAAGGTATTTATTTGTTTATTGTGTGTAGGACTTCGATGAATATTTAAAAAGCACACAACAAAAGAATAAGAGAAATTAAGGAGAATTGAAGATTTGAAGGTTGAAGATTTTTGGAGACTTACGTATTTAGTATTTTTCCACCTCTGGGTTTCTGGGAGGGTGTTAGATTTGTATAGGATATTTGTTGATAATTCAGATGTTTTTATTTTGTACCAGAATAGCCATAGAGGGAGATTTTTGAGGACAAATTTTCCATCTAGTCCCTAGTTCCTAGTTTACATCATGTATGGTGTATCCCGTTCCAACCATCAAATCAATTCATGTTCACACGTTCAAGAAGTCGGGTCTGAATATCAAGAATCTTCAACAAAGTTCTACAATGACGCAATTTTGGTATGGATTTAGTTTTTAGTTACTAAGATTTTTTACTATGTATTGGGATACTTTTCTAAAATGTTTTATTTCAAAATGAGGCATTTTCCAACGTAAAATGTTTTCTAAGTAACAAGTAGGCGGACTTTAAAAAATCATTTTTGTCATTCAAATGACATTAACATCTAATTAGATAGGTTGTTTAATTCCCAGGATCTCATATGGCACAAATGATAGAGTATTGTTTTATTGTTTAACAGGTCGTTAGTAAGGTCATTCTAAAGGACTTAAAATGACATCAGTGTGTCGTTTAAAAGACCTTATGATCTCGTTCTAATGAGATTCCGCCACCTAACCTTTTTTATTTATGCAAACTACAGCACAACTACAAAATATTATTCATTTTTTTGGGAAACATTTGTTTTTGATTTAGAGAAACAAATCCCAATTAATTTTGTGAATCATCTTTGTACCCCAAAAACCTCTGTAACGAAGTTGTTCTTGTGTAGGGTGGGGATGCTCGAGGGTATTCACTGCTGAAGGAGGAAATTTGGTTCTTGTTATTGTAGATAGAATCATTGTAGACTAAAGGTTGTGGTCTTTGTGGGTTCTTACAGGAATTCATTGTAGTATTTCAGTTGTAAGTTTTTAAGTTGAAATTTACATTTTATTAGTGAAATAAATGTTTTGCCCTGCGGGGAATTTTATTGAAATTGTATAGTTGCATGCTTATATGATTTAATGCTTTCAATCACATATATGAATGTTCAGAGTTTAATTAAAATTGGAATTTTGTGGATTGACATCTAATTAAATATGTTTAATCCATTAAAATATTGCAAACTCTCTAATTGATATCGCACATCCCGCATTTACAAATTGGTATTAGAAATTTTAGCTCGCCCTATTAAGATATCTTCCCAGATTAAAGTAATCTCACCCCACTCAGTTGTAAACGTGTGTAAGTCCCTGCTCCAATGAGAGGCCAAGAGATTGAAAGAAATGGCATGTTTTTTTAATTGTGCAAGTCGTCAAACTGTTAATAGTTCTAACAAGTCCAAGCCCCTCGACCACAACCTTGTGCGAGGGGGTGGCAAATATGTGATTTACCCAAAGGGACCACTCATCAGGAGCAGCTACACAAACCATGAGTTCAATATTAGATTGGGGAAATCACTCTTGTCCACTCGCACCCGAAGAACAGTGTAAGGCAGAACAATGGGAAGGTGAGCAGACTCACCTAAATCCACGTGGGGTTTCTCGACTATCGTGGCAACAAACTCCTCCTCAAAATTTGGGAGGGATGTCATAAAAGTGTCCTGGGGCCCAAAATAGGGAGCAAGGCGGTATATACCATAGTATATCTTTTGATGATTGTCCAAATATTGCTTCTGCAATTTTGAGTAGGTGGTGGTCGATGAGGAACCACTAGCCACAACATCCCTAGAAACTGAACCACCCATGGCGGTGGGAGCAGCACTTGAAATGGTGGTGGCCACAGTGGTCACGCCAATGGCCAAAACTAATGAAACTGTGATGGAAATGGTTAAAGAACCTATTAAAACCTTAGTGGTGGTGATGACGATGGTAAAAATGGGGACTTTTGGAGAAGAAGCCATGGACGTTTGAGTTGAGAAGGTTGGAAAGAAAAGATGTAATGACAGTTCATACTTTCTCTCTATAAGGCTCTATGAAATTTTAAACGATAGTAAAGGTAAAATGAAGAGAGGTTAAAAGGACCCTTTTTATATGAGAAGAGGTACGCGTGTAGGGGCAACCAAAAGACAAAAAAAAAAAAATCATTACCCAAATGATGGTATTTTAGCTACAAGGTTGACACGTGTCACCTCGAGACCACAAATCCGAGTTAAAGAGGTAGAAGAACTTATTGACTCTAGAAAAAATAATGAAGTGGTTATGAGAACCTGTCAAATCCCAAGAAAAATATTTCGCACAAAGGCCTTTGGTCTACCTAAAACAAAGGGTTTTGAACGAGGGTACTAATGTAGAGGCGTATCACTAACAATACGAACCAACACCTCAAGGGTGAGGGGTTCACCACGAGTGGGCATTTATACCAAACATAGTACAAAAAGTAGTTTATGGTGAGAGGGTCCCCTCAAGTGGACCATCTTCAAAGACCAGTACAAATGGAGGCTAGAGGGTGAAAGGGCCCACCACATATGACCCCTGAGCCAAGATATTCAAAGTCAATAATTTTATGGCGAAGGATTCCACCATGAGTGGCCCCTCAACTAATAAAAATGCAAAAAATAATAGCGGGTGGCAAGGGGGTGCACCACGAGTGGCCCCTTAACCACAAATAATGTCAAAGGAGACTTATAGCGAGGGAGTCTAAGAAAAGTGACCCTCTGCTAAAGAAAAATATGTAAACAAGAGGGTTCACCTCTAGTGGCTTCCTCTCACTGCATAAAATGTGAAACAAGGTAAAATGAATTAAGGCGAGATGACTCACCTTGAGTTTCCTCTCTGCTCAAAAGTAATGAAAGAAAAGGAAATGACTGAGGGCAAGGGGGATCCACCACAAGTGGTCCCTCGTCCCAAGAATTATTACTTTTGAAGAAACAAAGTACTATTATTTTTTTTCTTGCACATGTAGCTTAGTTGAGCAAGCAGGGCTCAAGTAGGATAGTTGGGATCTCCTTGCAGTTTTGGTTTGGTGCTTAAGAGACAAGGTTTGTTAATCAAGATCAATAACTTGGCACTTTAAGAAAGAGAGAATACTAGTAGAGGGACTCTAGGAATCACTCAAACACTTACACAACCCACACTTAGTTGGAACTGAAGTGAGTAGCAAAGACACTGGTCATAAGAAAAAGAACTTTTACAAAATGATTTTAGAGAGGGAGGCCCTCAAGGTCACTCTCAAGTCTTAAAAGTTTTTTAGAGCAACTTACCATTTGAAATGATATTTACAAAATCGAATATTTTTTCACTATTAGGAGACATATTTTCCTTTTGACTTTTGGTTTGGACCAGGTGTCACCTGTCAGAGGGGACATGCAACTACAGACATATAGGGACAAAACGTACATTGCAAACCTTGTACTTGAGACTCCCTATCATTTTTGGCACCCCAAAAGGTCCAAATTAACCCTTGTATTCAGATACTAATAGGACCATTTGGTAAGGTCAAGTCACAACATAAACTCAAGTTAAGTCGTTACTTTGCCAAAATTATGCTAGACCTAGTATTCTATCACTGCTCTCTCTCTCTAAGTGCTGATTGATTGTCTCTTCTCTCCCATCATTCTTATAAGATCTCTCTCTCTCTCTCTCTCTCTCTCTCTCTCTCTCTCTCTCTCTCTCTCTCTCAGTTACCATTATTATTTGTGAATTCCATCTTCCTGTAGGAGAAGGTGATAACATTTACTCAATTTTTCCTAGATAATAAAAGGTTTAGTCATACAGTTGCTCTTGAGACCTTGAAGATAAAGTCGATTGGAGTGGGTCACACCTTACCCATTCCAATTTTATACAAACCCTAGTTACACAACCCTCTTACAGTGGACTTAGATCCAAAGTCTCTACGTTTGTGATGAGTTGAATCTGGAGATGATTCCCTCTCTTCACGTCTCCAAGATTTTCTCTTTATTTTATGTTCTTTCTATCCTCTTAAACTCTCTCTAACTCTCAAATATGCAGAGATTGAAAAGTGGGGCTATCATCCACTTCCCGGACCTTTAAATACCTCCTAGTTACACCCTAATTTCTTTTTTCCATAAAACCTTGGTTGTAAAATAACCATCCTATCCTTATACGGATCCTTCTATGTCTAAAAACCCCCCGGACCCCATCATAACATGCAGGTGGCTATTTCAACACTTTTCAGACCACCGACGCACTCAAAAAGGTCATCCGAGTCACCCAACTATAAATATGCCAATAACTCCTTAACGGGGCCCAACACATGCATACCGTACCGTACACATCGCCCATAAAGTACACTGATCCGCTGATGTAATAATCTATTGACATAATATAATAAACTGTCGCTTTCACTGATACGTGCCATATAATAAATCAAACATCTATTACTTATCACACACAAGTAAATAATAGTAATAATAAATATCAATTCTTTATATCACTAATCAATATTTATTAAAACCAAATTTAATTTCCCCTAATTAAATTAATAATTATAAGAATAGGAAAATTAAATCATCATGAAAGCACGAGGTATTACATTCTTCCCCCATAATAATGGAATTTTATTCTCGAAATTTGAACCAACCTTCCATGAAAATATCTAGATACTTTTCCCTCTTCTCAACCTCACAATCCCACGTCGACTCAACAACATTGTGGTGTCCACTCTATACAGGCACTAATGGTACCACCTTTGACGAAAGCTTTCTCTTGTTACGACCTAAAATACAAACATGTCTCTCCTTATAAGAAACATCTGACTACAAGTCAATATTCTTAATGACGACACACGGAACACGCTATGAATCCATTAAAAATGATTCGGTAAGGCGAGCCTATATGCAATTGTCCCTAACTGCTTGATAATGGGAAAAGGACCCGCATACTTAGGCTCGATGAAAGAGTTGGCGATTGCGTTCAATTAAGAAATAATATAATAAACACCTTTTTAACCTAAACAAGACCTAAACATACAACTAGGTGTGATTGAAACAGTATGAAATCATGCAAGAGTTATTCAAAACACACATAATTAAGGAAAAATCTCCCACAGGGGCAAAACCATTTGTATATCACTATAATTTGTAAGAGAAGCGGCTTACAATCGGATTACACTGAAATACAAGTTTTTGACTAAGAATTACCCGCAGGCATCGGATTCTGTAGTCGCGGCTGGAAGACTCCCTTTCCAGTAGGGTTGGCAGCTGGAACTATTCCTGTCCAGTAGGGCTGCAATGAAGAGAAAGAAACGGTCCACTTCACAAGGGTTGAACAACAGCAATGGTGTTCTTGGGTTACCAAACTTGATTCACATAGATATGGAAGATGTATGAATCTAAAAACCTAGAATCATAGGACTCAATAGGTGAAGACTTTAGGGTTGATATGCTCTAAAAATCATTGAAAAGTCTTCGAAAAACCAATTCCCGTAGTGGGATTAAATAGGAGAACTTAAGCCCTAAAATTCAGAACATGATCTGTATGGAATTATCCTCGTCGGATCGGTCCGGTCTGTTTAGGCGGATCGGTCCGGATGAAGCGGATCGGTTCTTTTATCTGAAGGCGGATCGATCCGGATGACATCGGATCGGTTCGGCATTTTGGCTTCATCGGTTCGCTATGGATCCGGGGTACACTGGCCTCATCTCAGCAGGCGGATCGGTCCGGTCTCTTTAGACGGATCGGTCTGGAGGAACCGGATTGGTTCTTTTATCTGAGCCGGATCGGTCCGGTCTGTTCCCTGATTCTTTGATATTCGGATTCCGTTGATGATGAATGTGGGGATTGAATCTTTGCAACGGTGTTACGGCTGATGACATATACAAGTATGTTGGACAAAAATGTCCTTACAAATCTCCCCTATGTCTATGCCGGAACAAACATAAAAAATCCGAATTATCTATAATCACAATGCCTATACAAATCTACCCTTCCATGAACCCAAAAACTGAAAGTGGTACAAATGACTAAGGCTGCATCGTTTGTTCTTCGAATCTTCAGAAATCTCACCGCTTTTCTCATCAGGGTGTGCAACATGGGATTATCAAAAGATGTACCTACACACATGAGACAAAGCAAATACCAAGTGACGTATCGAAATGAGATAAACATAAGCATATATATCAATTTAAGATGATATTCTCAGAATTTCAAAACTCCCCCATAATCAGATAATTTATTCTCCCCCTTTTTATGATGTCCCCAAATAGACAAATGAGAGAAATAAATGAAGCAATCAAGTACCGGGGTGACACAAGGCATAAAAACACACCATGAATGAACATAAAACAACCAAGTCTGTGATGGCGTAAATGAATGGGTGTGATCAAAATTCGATAGGAAAATCAAAGCATACAAGCATGACATTTGTGCACGATGAATATTGGATATTCCTAACGAATGAACTCAAATGCTTCCTTTGGTGTAAAAGATTGGAAATATAAGACATTGACTATATCAAATCTACAAATCAAAGCTCAACGTGATTTCTACACCAATAACGTCCAAAATGATTTTCATGCTTTTTCAGGACTTTCAAGGAAGTGCAACCCCGTTTTTCAATCTCCAACCAAACTCCCTCAGATTTATATTTTGAATAGAGGAATACTAAATTCTCAAACTTTGGAGAATTGGGTGAAACCTAAATGGCCCATATTTGGCATGAATTGCGTTTTATTGCCTTATCAATTTTTTCGGGCTCTTTTAACCTCTTAGGACCTCGGATATTAAAATTCCTCCATTTTTTAGGTCCATTTTAACGGTGGCTTTTGCGCAAAGGATAGGAATCAACTTTCGCAGCCCCTCCCCGTTATGAAAATATACACACAGTCTCACCAAAACGGTTTTTACATGCAATCCAATCTTGTCAAGTTTTATCGCATATTGTACATTGTATAGACAGAATTGAGATAGAAACACTCAAGCCAATATGTGATAGACAAGTGCAATAATCAAATATAGCCGTGCATGTGTGCATTAAAGGATATAGGAGTCAAACATGTAGGAAGATATCACTAATTACATCTCAAGGACTCCAATCAATGTTAAGCACATGGATGAAATGATGTAGCCTCTCAAATCTCTATAAAACAGTCACATGGATAAATGGAATGAAGTTGTGACTTGGCTATCTTAAATGCTCATCCATAAAAGGCAAATCTCTTTTTGAATTTTTTTAAAATTTTATCAAAATAAAATCTTTTTGTGTTTTTCTAAAAATTTTCTAAAAAGAAAATCCTTTTTGTATTTTTCAAAAGAAATATAAAAAGCAAAAAGAATACACAAAGCTGTACAAGTAAGCAATGGTACATATAAAACAGACTAACAATAGGAAGCATATGATATGAACATGAAGTAGCATCCTATTCTAGACATAGACCAACCCCTCAGTCAACTGTGCAAATCCCCAAAGACTTCCTAAGACTCTCAAATCTAAGGGCATCTAAAGGTTTTGTGAAAATATCGGCTAACTGACGGTCGGTGGGAACAAAACTCAGGGATACAGTGCTCTCCTCAACTAACTGACGAATAAAGTGCTCACGTATCCTGATGTGTTTTGTGCGCGAATGCTGAACTGGATTGCGGGATATGTGTATCGCGCTCATGTTATCACAAGAAAGGGTCATGGTGTCCTGTGATATCCCATAATCCTCCAGCATTTGCTTCATCCACAAGAGTTGTGTGCAACAACTCCCGGCGGCTATGTACTCAGCCTCCGTAGTGGACAAAGAGATGGAATTTTGCTTCTTGCTCAGCCAGGAGACAAGATCAGAACCAAAATAGAAACACCCACCAGAAGTGCTCCTACATCCATCTACATCCCCAGCCCAAACAGCATCAGAATAGGCGGATAGACGGTCATCTGTATCAAAGGAATACCAAATCCCGTATGAGAGAGTCCCACTCACGTATTTAATAATACGTTTTAGAGCAAGTAAATGTGACTCTTTTGGGGATGCCTGATATCGTGCACAGACTCCAACACTAAAGGCGATGTCAGGACGACTGGCAGTCAAGTAGAGAAGACTACCTATCATACTCCGATATAAGGTTTGCTCTACGTCCTTGCCTGAAGTGTCCTTACTAAGCTTGGTAGTGGTACTCATAGGTGTACGTGCATGCTTAGCGGAGTCTAAACCGAATTTCTTCACTAGGTCTCTAGCATACTTGGATTGGGAGATGAACATCCCATCCTCTAGCTGACGAACCTGGAGACCAAGGAAGAATGTAAGCTCACCAACCATGCTCATCTCAAACTCACTTTTCATTTCCTCCTCAAAGTGGTGAGCATGCTGGGAGCATGTGGATCCAAAGACTATGTCGTCCACATAGACCTGGGCAACCAAAATAGCACCGTCATCTCTTCTTACGAACAACGTCATATCTACTCCCCCTCTCTTGAATCCACGAGCTAAGAGATAGGAAGTAAGCCTCTCGTACCAAGCACGGGGTGCTTGCTTCAAACCATACAAGGCTTTCCTAAGATAGTAGACGTGTTCTGGGTGCTGAGGGTCTTCAAACCCTTTTGGTTGTTCCACATAAACCTCCTCCTGTAGAATGCCATTCAGAAAGGCACTATTGACATCCATCTGATATACCTTGAAGCGCAGATGACATACGATGGCGAGCAGGAGATGGACGGACTCAAGCCTCGCAACAGGAGGAAATGTCTCCCCAAAGTCTACACCCTCTATGTGTGTGTAGCCTTGAGCGACCAACCTAGCCTTATTTCTGATTATGGTACTTTTGTTCTTGAAAATCCACCTGGTACCTATCACATTAGTCTCACTAGGTCGGGGGACTAATTCCTAGACATTATTCTTTTTAAATTGAAGCAACTGATTCTGCATAGCAGATATCCAGTGTTCATCCTTGAGAGCTTCTTTATGGTTCTTGGGCTCGACTTTGGACGTGTAGCAAAGATGGCTAACAACGTTCTCTAGCTGAGCACGAGTCTTGACCCCTAGAGTGGGATCACCAACAATGGCAGAAGGGTCATGACTCTTGCGAACCCAAGCAGGTGTGTCCCCTAAGTCAGGAATAGGGTCCACAGAGTGTGAGAGAGGAACAGGTAAATCACTGTCAGAACAATCCTCATTCTCACACTGAAGGTTAGGATCAATAACCGTTAAAGGTTCGTCATCTTGTACAGTAACATTTATTGATTCCATAACCCTAGAGCTCTTCAGGTTAAATACCCGGTATGCTCTACTATTCGATGAATATCCTAGAAATATTCCCTCGTCACTCCGGGAGTCGAACTTTCCTAATTGCTCTCTATCCCGTAGGATGTAGCATTTACTCCCAAAAACACGAAAATACGCCAGGTTGGGCTTCTTGCCGGTCCACAACTCATAAGGTGTCTGTAGTGTGTGTGGACGCAAATAAACCCTATTCACCATGTGGCATGCAGTAGACACTGCCTCTGCCCAAAATCTCCTAGAAACTTTACGACCTAGAAGCACAGATCTAGCCATCTCTTGGATCGTTATATTCTTTCTCTCAACAATCCCATTTTACCGAGGAGTTCTCATAGCAGAAAACTCATGTTTGATCCCAAGGATATCATAGTATAAATCCACCTTTGCTTCCTTGAATTCAGTGCCGTTGTCACTACGTATTCTGTTAATAGTGACATCGTGTTGATTTTGCAGGACGCGGTACTTGGTCGTTAAAAATTCTACAGCATCGGATTTCTCTCTCAGAAAACCTACAATGGAGTACCTGGAGAAATCATCTACCATCACGAGGATGTACCTCTTACCACCTAGACTCTCAGTACGAGTGGGACCCATAAGATCCATGTGAATCAACTCCAGAAGACGAGAGGTGGTAATGGAATGCAACTTCCTATGAGGACTACGAATTTGTTTTCCCAACTGACAGGGTCCACAAACAGTCGAAGTTGACTTTCCAAGAGGTGGTAAGCCACGTACTAGGTCCTTTTTAGATAAACGATTAAGATCTCTAACGTTCACGTGACCTAGACGTTGGTGCCACAGATCCATAGGAGTGATCGTGGCGCTGTTGCAAACAAGTGAGGATGTGGGCTCAGTCCCATAGCAGTTATCCTCTGTCCTCACCCCTTGCACTAAAAGTTTACCGGCTTGATTATAGACCTTACAAGCTTTCCGGTCAAACTTCACTGCAAAGTAATTGTCCCACAGTTGGCTGATGCTAAGAAGGTTTGCTTTCAAACCTTTGACGTACAGCACGTTCTCTAGCTTTGGAAATCCTGGTAACTCTACTGTACCTCGTCCTACTATGCTAGATTTTTTACCATCTCCAGAGGTGACTCTCCCATCATTATAATACTCAAGATGGGTAAAATATGAGACATCACCTGTCATGTGTCTGGAGCATCCACTGTCAAAATACCACTGTGAGGTATTATGGGCTTTGAGAGCGACATGGACAACAAGGGCCTTTTTTTCTTTCTTAGGAACCCAAGAATAGGTACCTTTTTGTACTCCCTTGTTGTTGTAGGTTTTAGCCGGAATGTGGGGCGCATTCATTGATGGTAAGGTCATTCGACGGAATTCCTCCATCAAACTCTGTGATGTGGCGGCTAGAAACTCAACACGCTCTCTCAGACTGGAAAACTCATCAGTATAATGTGGAGGAGCAAAAGTACGTCGTGTCCGACCAAATCTATAGAAAAACTCCCTAAGGTGTCCATTTCTTTTGCAATGGGAGCAAAAAGGCACATTATTAGGAGGACCTTGGATTGCTTTTCTCGGTCGAACTCTCCTTCTTGGTTTTTGATGACGGCCATAAGGAGTCGTAGTAAACTCAGGAATTGGTCCGGGTGCAATTTGGGATGTGGAGGCACAATCAAAACCTATTCCTTGCCTGTCACCAAAACCTAAAGCGGGACCGAGGAGCATCTTTCCCATCTTCCCAGATCTGTCCTCGATTTGTACCTTGACTTTCCTAGCTCTCTCAAGGTCATGAGTAAGCTGGGCAACAAGGGCTTCAAGTTTCTTCCGAGTCTCCAGGGAGGAATGGAGCTCACTCGTAAGACTAGCCATTTGTTTAGTCAAGTCCGCTTTCTCTTTCTCAAAGCTGCTCTCTCTCTCTCTCTCTAAGCAAATTCTCTTTACTAACCCAGGCAGACTCTCTCTCTCTCTCTCATGGCGGTGCAGGTGGAGGACTCTCTCTCTCTCGTTTCTTCCAACTCTTCTTCTAATGCGGTGATCCTAAGAACTAACGCCTTGTTACGTTTTTAAGTTTTGAAAGACTCATTATAGAACTCGGCGTAGGCGCGTTGAAGGTTACTCTCGTCCTCACTACCTTCCTCCTCTCCCTCACTCTCTTCGCTCTCGCTGTCGAGGTGTCCCTGTGAAGTAGCATCCTCATCGTCGTGAGATGCACTAGGAGGACTCACATGACTAGCCATGAACGCGTTGAAGTTACGCTCATGCGGTGACTCATCTGCCGAGTCCACCGACTCGACCTCACTGTCGTCACTAAGGGTAGCATTTAGGACAACTTTACCCTTTTCCCTATTCAGACGAGTGGCACACTCAAACGCTCTGTGTCCCTTACCGTCGCACTCAAAACATCTCTCACTGTCTTTAGGGGGTTCTTTGAAATCTTTCTTTTCAAACTTATTTTTCTGAAAATTCTTTTTATCTTTGAAGTTTCCACTTTTTTTTAAATTTCAGAATTTTCTTGAAATTTTTAGCAAATAATGCCAAATCATCTAAGTCAAACTCACATTCAGAATCAGAATTTTCTATCTTTCTAGATGACTCGACTTTCTTTCTAGCCGACCCCTCACTTTTTCTCTCTTGGGCTTTAAGGGCAATTCCCTTATCTTTTGGCTTGGCAGATTTAGGAAACATGTCTATTTCATAAGTTTGTAAATCTCCTACCAGTTCTTCCAATTTTAGTGTATTTAAATTACCCAAGGAATTTAGCACAGTGACTTTAGGTATAAAACGCTTAGGAAGGGAACGAAGAATCTTTTTAACAACTCTAGCATTTGGAATATGTTCACCAAGATTATAGCTAGTATTAACAATGTCAGAAATCCTAGCATAAAATTCATCAAAACATTCATTTTCATGCATGGTGATGGTTTCAAATTGTGTTGTTAAATTTTGCAATTTTGACTCTTTAACAGCATTTGTTCCTTCATGGGTAAGTTGCAATACATCCCATGCCTCTTTTGACGTGGTACACGTCATTATGCGTTTAAACTCATCAGGTGTAACAGACCCAGAAATAGCACTTAGACCCTTAGAATTAAAAGATGACCATTTAAATTCTTCATCAGTCCAAGAAATATCAGGTTTCAAGTTGGTCACATTATCAACAGTCACGGTGGGAGGAGTCCACCCTCGTTCAACCAAAATCCAGACACGTTCATCAATGGCTTTTAAAGCCGACCTCATACGGGCTTTCCAATAAGCGTAATTTGTCCCGTCAAAAATAGGCATTTTATAATATGACTTCTTCATTTGAACACGCACTTTTACAAAAATCAATTTTTTAGAAAATTGATATCTTAGAAAAATTTTGCGGAAAAAGGAATACGCGATAGAATAGCGTAACCTGCTCTGATACCAATTTGAAAGAGTTGGAACTTGCGTTCAATTAAGAAATAATATAATAAACACCTTTTTAACCCAAACAAGCCCTAAACATGCAACTAGGTGTGATTGAAACAATATGAAATCGTGCAAGAGTTATTCAAAACACACATAATTAAGGAAAAATCCCCTACAGGGGCAAAACCATTTGTATATCACTATAATTTGTAAGAGAAGCGGCTTACAATCGGATTACCCTGAAATACAAGTTTTTGACTAAGAATTACCCGCAGGCATCGGATTCTGTAGTCTCGGCTGGAAGACTCCCTTTCCAGTAGGGTTGGCAGCTGGAACTATCCCTGTCTAGTAGGGCTGCAATGAAGAGGAAGAAACGGTCCACTTCACAAGGGTTGAACAACAACAATGGTGTTCTTCGGTTACCAAACTTGATTCACATAGATATGGAAGATGTGTGAATCTAAAAACCTAGAATCATAGGACTCAATAGGTGAAGACTTTAGGGTTGATATGCTCTGAAAATCGTTGAAAAGTCTTCAAAAAACCAATTCCCGTAGTGGGATTAAATAGGAGAACTTAAGCCCTAAAATTCGGAACATGATCTGTATGGAATTATCTTCGTCGGATCGTTCTGGTCTGTTTAGGCAGATCGGTCCGGATGAAGCGGATCGGTTCTTTTATCTGAAGGCGGATCGATCTGGATGACATCGGATCGGTTCGGCATTTTGGCTTCATCGGTTCGCTATGGATCCGGGGTACACTGGCCTCATCTCAGCAGGCGGATCGGTCCGGTCTCTTTAGATGGATCGGTCCGGAGGAACCGAATCGGTTCTTTTATCTGAGCCGGATCGGTCCGGTCTGTTCCCTGATTCTTTGATATTCAGATTCCGTTGATGATGAATGTGGGGATTGAATCTTTGCAACGGTGTTACGGCTGATGACATATACAAGTATGTTGGACAAAAATGTCCTTACACTCGAACTTCAACTTATTCCCAAACTGCATCACTCCCTTTATGGAGATACCTGCAAAAACACCTGATCACCCACGTCAAACTCCAAAATATTTGGTTTCATCGGCATAACTCTTCTTCCTGTCCTAAGCTACCCGAATATGACTCCTGATCAACTCAATCTTCATTGAGGTCTCATGATTCAAATTTGGCCCGTGAAGTTTATTGTCCCTCACCTCTTACTAATAAGAGGGAGAATAACAAGGTCGCTCATACAAAGCCTCAAACAGTGTCATGCAATAGTAAACTGGTACGAGTTATTATATGCAAACTCTTCCAAAGGTATATACTGCTCGAAATTACCTTTAAAGTCCCAAATACATATCCTCAACATATCCTCGAACACTTGATTCACACTTTCGTCTACCCACCGGGGTGTGGGGGATATGTCATTCTTAAACGCAAGTCTATCCTAATCACCTCCTGAAAACTCTGCTAGAAGTGAGACGCAAAGATCTTATCCCTATATGAAATAATGCCGAGTCCCCCTCCTTCTGAGTGAAATGTCACTATATTTGTTATGAAAAGTTGTACAAACTTCTCCGTTGTAATATACATCCAAGCTGGAAAGAAATGGGCAACCTTAGTCAATCGATCCATAATAACCTAGATGGAATTATGACCCCTTTATGACATCCATAATCTTGTGATGAAGTCAATTGATATACTATCCCATTTCCAAACCAAAATATCTAATGTCTATAGATCCCTGCCTGGTCTCACCTTGACTATCTAACACGTGGTGCACCTTGAGACAAACTCTGCTATGTCCTGCTTCATATCGGGCCACCAATACTGCCTCCTCATATTGTGGTACATCTTATCCCCTCCGGGATGTACCTAAAATTGTGACCCATATGAATCTTCCATAATTTTTTATTATAGGTCCTCATCATCTAGGATAATCAACCTCCCATTGAAGCCTAAGCCACCCTCAAAACTTAGTTAGTAAGACTCCACTCCACCCGCCAATAATTGTTGAATCCTCTATTGATAAGAAAGATCCCCTGCCTATTCCTTCATAATCCTCAAATGATCCCGGGTGTGATGACCATCACTACTATATATGTCGGGACTACCTCATCCTCCTAACAAAGCTCAACCCACTTTATGTTCCACACTGCTTCCAACTACCCTGTCGGCATACGACTCAATGCATTTGCCACTATATTAACCTTCCACGGATGATACTCAATGTCAAACTGGTAATCCTTCACAAACTCAAGACATCGCCACTGCCTCATATTCAGTTTCTTCTAGGTGAAAATATACTGAAGTGCCTTGTGGTCCTTGAATAATAAAAACTTCTCCCCTAGTAGATAATGCCTACAATTTCGCAAGGCAAAAATGACTGCCGCTAACTCTAGATAAAGCTTGGGATAGTTTTTCTCATGGTACTTAAGCTTGTGAGATGCATAATCTATAGCCTACTCCTCGTGTTGTAGAACTCTTCCAAGTCCTTAAAAGGAACTATCCGTAAAAATAAAGTACTCCACTCCTCCCTTAGTCAATGCAAATATTGGTGGTGAAGTCAACTTATCCTTTGGCTCATCAAAAGCTGACTAACAATGATCATTGATAAGCACCCAAAAGTCTCGTGTTTATACCTCAAATAGAAACATTTTATTTGTTAGTTCTCAATAAAATTGGTCTTATGTGGGTATTTTATTTATCATGTATGTAAAAACATACTTATGGTTTCAAATGCATCAATTGAAGGAAACTTGAGAAAAAAATGACTACATATGCACTTTTAAGGGAAATTGGTAAATTAATATAACTAATTTCGGACTTAGACAAAGCATGAAAATTGTAGGTCTTGAATCAAAGTACGTCGGGGTTCAAACAACGTGTCAATCGGAGTTCAAATGAAGAAGTTATGACCGTGTCAATTTTAAAATTAGAAGAAAGTCAAAGTCAAAGCCTTGGATCATAGCCGAAGTAAATCCTCATGACCCGTGCGCTATTAAAATATTATCGGCATCAAAATTAGGGTCTCGTCGGTTCTTGTGGTTCGTCATTTGAAGATCATATAGAAAAGTTACAAGGATTTGGGTGTATTGTGCAATTAAGGAAAGTTGGGAAAACAAACAGGGGTATATGTTATTTCGCTCTGAATAATAACTAAGATGGAATTTGGCTCAGTGGTGCACTCACTTTCACAACTCACAATCCACGTGGGTTTAAGTTTTACTAGGGAGAGGAAATCCCAATTTTTACATTTAAATGTTGGGCTCCACATAGCGCCATATGGGCGGTCCACATGGCAGCACAACTGCTATTGGATCAGCATCCCGTACGCGCAACACCCGTACGCCTGATGCGCATCACGCGTGCGTGTCTTTCTCTTTAGAAGATTCCAAAATTCACTTAATACACTTCCCACCCTATTTTCTTATTTCTTTAATATCTTCTTCATTAATTATTCTTTTCTCCTCATTTATTTTCTAAAAAGAAACCATTTTTTCATTTCCTCCCATGCCTCTATTAATATCATCCAACCCATTTTAAAATAAATATTCGATGCCCTTGCCCCCTTTATTATTTTATCTAATGGAATATATTTTTGGAAAATTCCTAAAATGGCCCCAAACCCAAATTTCCAACTATATTTGGTCTTCATTTCAAAGAGACAAACCTAGTACTAATTTAGGAGCTAATATTCGTAGTTAGAAGACACCATTCTCTTTATAGGTCAATTAGTTTAGTGTTGTCTCTTTTATTTCTTTTGTAATTTTTAAAATCGAATGGTAGAAAGGAGACTCTAACATGTTTATCTACATGCATATGTGACTACCTTACACATATATATATACTTGAATGCATGAAACCAATTGTATTCTAAAAAATGTTACTTATTCCGATTAATTCACCTTATTATTATAAAGAATTCCATTCTTCTTAACATGACATTTATTCCATGATTTAACACACCTGATTAAATACTTTAAACAAATAGACATTATTTAAGGGAAATCATTTCTTTCACAGAAATTACTCACTTTATTTGTACAAATCCACATTAGTATTTTCATTGAAAATCACCTTTAATACACGCAAATACCATGTTGAAAAATACTTATTTTTCCCTTGAAAACTTTTCTTAAATACACCCGTGTATTAATTACGGGTTAAACCTCTTTATGTTGCCTAGGCGCACATTTGCTCACTTCACTTTACCATTTCTTTACTTTATGGTCATTAATTAATTTTTACATTTCTTGTCTATTTTACCCTTTACTGGAACATTTATCAGTTCATTCAAGTTAGGTTGCATTTTCATATATTCACCACATAACCCATTTCTTGACATGTTCCATTTTCTTTATCTTTTTTCTCGGAATCTTCCAGTATACACAGTTTTTAACTGGATCTACACCATCGATTATGCTACCATAGGCTCTGGCCAGTGATTTTAGGTCTTTCATCCCAGGGCAGGCTCCAAACCCTCCTTAATTATCCCAATGTCATCCAAATCCTTATTAATGTGTTTTAACACTTTACAAACGTCCACAATATTCCATTTTTCCTCTTTTCCTTCCGAAGCCAAAAATTCGAGGTTCCACCCCAACTTCTGTCACCTTTTAAAATCATAATTTCTTGTCCTTTTTACTCTAACATTGATTAATTCCAAAATCATATTCATTTAGGATCTTTTTTATGTAAAACCTTTTCCAATATTTTTATTTCATAAAAGTATTCCACTTTATATAAAATTACCATTTTACCCATTTACTTCCGAACTTGTCATTTTCATTATTTTTGCAAATTTTATTTCTCAAAACACTATTAAGTTGCCCACACTAACATCTTAAGTGTTATTAACTCATTAAAAGTTCTTTAAAACTTTTGGAGAGATATACTTCTCAAGTTGGAAATCCTTTTATTTCATTTCATTCTTTCTCTAAGAAATCATTGAACATTTAAAGACTACTTTATAAGAAAAATGCCATTTCTCTTCATTAATACTTGTAGTCTTAAAACCATACACTTATCACATTCCCAACACATTCTTCACACAATTTAAGGATTGAAATTTATAATTTCTTTATTTCATGTTTAATCCAAATAAACCCTCATTAAACTTGTTTATATATTCAACATACAGGTTTATATATATATATATATATATATATATACGAGATTTTAAGTCCAAAAATCCTATTCAATGGGTTAAACATATCATTTATTCTTGAAATCTCATATTATTGCGTAAAAATAATTTTCAAGGCAAAAGACACTTTCGTTTCTTCAAAACTGGAATGGAATGACCATTTACACAAAAATCCCATTTTTTCATAAGAAAACTTGAATATATATTCGTAAATTGTTTCTAACAAAATAAATATTCTTCTAACATTTTTATTCCATACAAATATTTAATACCAAGTTTTTTTTAAATATATTAATTTACTCAAAACCATTGAAACCCATTTTACAAACCCATGTTTAAAAATCATAACAAATATCATTCTTATTATAATGCATCCCACTCTTATATTCAAGCTATAAGACTACTAATACGAGAAATAGAGTCTTAAACTAAGAGTAGAGTTTTCCCACCTCAAATGGAGCTCCAAAAATTATAGGATGAAGAAGATGGTTATGAAAACCCTCCACCTCCTAGGGTGGCCTCGAGGAGGTTGCTTATCTCCTCCATAAATTTTTTAAGAAAAATCTCCTCTTCAAACTCCATTAATCTTCCCTTTTCACTTTCCAAAACCCCCAACAATGCCTCCAAAATTCATAGATCTACCCAACGATGGTGAAATGGGTGTATTAGGCTTGTTTGTGGTGGAATACTAGTAATATATGGTGGCATGAGGTGAGGATATAGTGTAGCGATGATGGAAAAGGGCTTTGGGGAGAAAAATCTCCCCACCTCTCACTTCTTCTCCACCATAATAAACCCAATTAATTACCCAAAACTGTTATAAAAACCCCTAAACCTCTAAAATCCCATTTTGCGCAATCTCTGTTCACCAGAATTCCATACGTCATCAATCCAACGACCCAAAACATTACAGGACATAAGGTCACCCAATTTCAAAATTTTTGGGTGACCTTGTTTGAATAAAAAGGGGCCTCGTTTGAACGAGAAATGGGACTTATTCGAACAACCATCGAACCAACTTCTAACAAATTCAATACAATGGCATATTGTTCAAAACTCGTTGGAACGCAGCTTTGAACGAGCGTTTTTCTCATTCGAACGACTAGATTTTTGTTCTAACGAAATACGTATCTCGTTCGAACTAGTGGCAAATCGTTTGATCTTGCCAAATTCCTGAAATCTCATATTTTTACCCATAATATTCGAACAATTACCATCAAGGCCCAGAAATAATCAAATTTAATTATAGAAGTCCATACTAATGATCCAAATCCCAAGGGTTTCACATGAAAAACGTACCACTTAAGTCGTTTAATTCAAGATTAAACAATTTAAATGGCTCCAAATAGTTTTTTGAAGAAACTCTTTAAACAAAACTAATAGCTAACACAAGATGTGTATAAAAGATTATATGAACGAGTTATTTAAGGCATAGGTGTACCAGTTTTAAAAAACAAAACTTATATAGGTTCTAAATCAGTACTGTCTCAAGAAGGTGATGAGAAGAAGGGTAACCCTGCAAGAACACAAGATTTTAACGTGGTAAAACCCCACCCAATTAGGGTAACATCCATGGAGGTCTCTACACCTCAAAAAATAAAATCCACTAAAATAGAGTAAACATATTACAAACTATATAACAAACTAAACACACAAGCATACCTAATCTAAGTCCAGAATGTTTACCAACTCCGTTGGATTATTCTGACTTCTTTGAAGGTTCTGATGTTGAGGTTGTTCTCCAAGCTTTGTAACCGCTTCTCCTTTTAGCTTTACGTTGACTCTAAAGTCAGGAATCTCTCTTCCAATAGTCCTTTAGTGTTGTAGTGTGACAAGTGTAAGTGGTGAAGTGTCTAATCACATGCATGCAACCCTCACACACTTATACAAGCAATATGCCTTATTAAATAACAGATATCGTTCTAAGATGCAGTAAGGATTTTTGAATCACAGTTTGGCTGTAAATCTCAGACTACTGATCTTTATTTTTATCCATAGATCAATAAGGAATCTTGCTATTAAAAAGAGCCAAGATCCTAAACACTTTATTTTTATTTAATATACATATTTATTTCATAAATTGTGAAATATTCACGAAAGTGTAAATCCCCAATCAAGATCTTGACTAGATCTAAGTCAGTTTTTTCTCATAAACTGTAAACATAAATGGATTTGTTGGTTTTGGTTTTGAAAACAACATGTAAGAGTAAAAACAACCAACAAACGAATATTTCTTGAAAAAAAAATCAAACTAAGCAAGTTCTATGTGATATGTATCACACAGTCTCAGATCTCAACATTCTATGAAAAGAAAAATGAAATCCAAACTTCATGACTTGGTTGGACAAGAGATTAAAGACTAAAGAGGATGAATCTTCAAAAATACGAACTCAATAAAACTCACAAAGGGTTTTTGAGGAAAATGGCCGAAGTTTGATTTAGGACTCTCTCTCTCTCTCTCTCTCTCTCTCTCTTTACTCTTAATTCTCAAATGAGCCAAAGTCTCAAACCATTACCCACTTGGTCTCTATTTATATTACTCACAGAAGGATCTAGAAGGGTTGGTGAGAATCTACGGTTGAGATTGCTTCAATTGAAACACAAAGCAAATCTTATGGCTGCGGATGGACCGTTGTTAAACATGCTCTGATTGGTTCTCTCAACTAACATAAGGATTGTTATAAAGATATGAAAGCCATTGATAACTAATGATCCAAGGGATAAAATTAAGTCTTAAGGTTGCGAGAGGTAACAAACACAAATCCAATCGCTCACTAACCAACACGTCAAAGGAAACGATCAACCCTCAAACACGTGTTTATAAGATTTAAAAAATCTCATTTTCCACCACAAAAGTCTCTGCCGCTTTCGTATCCTACCCAAGAAAGGTTTTAGGAACAATAGGAAATTAAAAATCAACCCACAACATTTTTAAAACCAACTTTTAAATGTTTAGAAATGTTTTATAAATTCCTAAAAATTATTTAACATATCCAAAAAATTATTGAAAAATCATGTTTATGGGAATTAACACACATATACCAAAATTGATATGAATACAACATATAAATGTAATCGTAGGTGCAGTGTTGGTAGTATACCTTTGAAACTATTAGAGGAATTGATATATAGAGTCTGAGGCTAATTGGTAGACTAGGATATGACTCAAATTTTGTCACTATTTCCAAAATAGACATGCTCCTATATAATGTAGACTCAAGTGAGTCAAAGATATAGGGTGCTTCAATCCCCTCCTTTGGAGATATGAGACAAATATCATTTGAGTCATCAAGGACTCGTAGGGATACAAAATATAAGAAAATCCTATTCCTATACAAAATTCTATCTACCCCATATCCTAGAAAAAAAATTACATTACTCAACAATAAAAAAACCAATACCCTAACAACATTCTAATAAAACGAGGTACTGATATCCTAAAAATAAGATAATTGAGATAAAACACTTTAGTTGAAGTAATCAAAATAATGTTCGAGTGGACTCAAAGTTTCTCCCCCGTTTTGTCTCAAATGGACAAAGGGTTTACACACAGATAAGAGAGAGAAATATCAAAGCATAAACATCAACGATACATTACACTTCTTCCATAACCACCCCAAATGATTTACGTAATGATTGAAACTATATATTGTCCAAGTGTTTAGTGAATAAATCAACTAATTGCAATTCAGTTGGAAGGTAATTAATCTTCAATTCCTTTGATTCAACCAACTCGCATATAAAATGATGTCGTATTTTAATATGTTTAGTACGAGAGTCTTGAACATGTTTTTTGGAAATATTAATTGTGCTTTGATTTTCGCAATAGAGATGTAATTGTTCTTCAATAATACCATATTTTTATTTAATATACACTTTAAAATGATGTAATTGTTTAGGAGCCAAGATCCTAAACACTCTTTTTTATTTATTTAATATACACATTTATTTCATAAATTGTGAAATATTCACGAAACTGTAAATCCCCAATCAAGATCTTGACTAGATCTAAGTCAGGTTTTTCTCATAAACTGAAAACATAAATGGATTTGTTGGCTCTGGTTTTGAAAACAAAATTTAAGAGTAAAAACAAACAACAAATGAAGATTTATTGAAAAAAGAAATCAAACTAAGCAAGTTCTACGTAATATGTATCACACAGTCTTAGATCTCAACTTTCTATAAAAAAAGAAAAATGAAATCCAAACTTCGTGACTTGGTTGGACAAGAGATTAAAGTCTAGAGAGGATAAATTTTCACAAATACGAACTCACTCAAACTCACAAAGGGATTTTTTAGGAAAAATGGACGGATTTTGATTTAGGGTTTTCTTTCTCTCTCTTATCTTTTTGCTCTCAATTCTCAAATGATCCAAAGTCTCAAAATGTTCCCAAATTGGTATCTATTTATATTACTCACAGAAGGATCTGGAAGGGTTGTTGTGAATCTACGGTTAAGATTGCTTCAATTGAAACACAATGCAAATCTTATGGCTGCGGATGGACCATTGTTAAATGTGCTCTGATTGGTTCTCTCAACTAACACAAGGATTGTTACAAAGACATGCAAGTCGTTGATAACTAATGATCCAAGGGACATGATTACGTCTTAAGGTTGTTGAAAGTAACAAACACAAATCCAATCGCTCACTGGAAAACATGTGTAAGGTAACGATTTGCCCTAAAACGTGTGTTTATAAGAATTAAAAAATCTCATTTTCCACCACCGAAGTCTCTTTCACTTTCGAATCCTACCCAAGCAAGGTTTTAGGAAGAATATGAAATTATAAATCAACCCACAAAATTTTTAAAACCAACTTTTAAATGTTTAGAAATGTTTTAAAAATTCCTAAAAGTTATTTAACATATCCCAAAAATTATTGAAAAATCATATTTACGGGAATTAACACACACACATACACACCTAAATTGATATGAATGTAAAATATAAATGTAATCCTAGGTGAAGTGTTGGTAGTATACCTTTGATACTATTAGAGGAATTGATATGTAGAGTCTGAGGATCTTTGGTAGACTAGGATATGACTCAAATGTTGTCACTATTTCCAAACTAGACAAGAACCTATATAATGTAGACTCAAGTGAGTCAAAGCTATTGGGTTCTTCATCACATTATAATGATTTGTACCCGAAAAATAATAAAATATTGGGCATGGGTATTACATGCGTAGTCGACGCTTGTGAGGTGATTTAGGACCTCCTACGCACTTTGAAAGCATGCGTATTGTCAGGAGTGCAATGATTACGACATAATATCTGAGGGGTATATTTCATTAGGACTACACGATGACGGTTAATCACATCACTACAAGAACTAACATCCTCAAGGAAGCCCAAGCGTTAAAAAAATAATAATGTCGAATCAAATTCCCGGTAACATGCATATTTATGGAGGGTCATAATGATGGAGGTAGTCACATCAACATGAAATATTCTCTTCAGCCACGATGGAGACTCTCTGTGTAATACCCTGTGGTTTCGAAATAAAATATTGTGACTAAAATTAATTTAATAATTTTGGATTAAATTTGGGAATAAATTAAACCGCGAGATTTAAATTTAAACGGATAAAATTTAAATTGAGAACAAATTTTTATTTATGATTTCATATTTATGGGATATAAATGGGGCATGATAAGGTCACTCATGAAAAAAATTTGAATAGTAATTTACTTATGGTTACATGTTGATTAAACATCACGAAAATATCTATGTTGAATAAAAATAATTGGGACGCATTTTGGGAGATTTTATGAGCTCATTCCGGTGTTTTAAACCTTTAAAAATAGTCTTGGCGGTATATGTACAAAACTTGGGAGGATATGGGACTATTTAGATTTTGGATTTGGGCCCATTTGAGGGTCCATATATGGGGCTTTAGGTCCAACTCCAGAATTAGGTTAATATAAGTTGATTGTGGAGGTTAAGAAACCCCTCCACCATTTACCAAGAGCCCTAACAGTTACCTTGGGAAGAGAGAGGAGGTAAATGGCTATGGATAAGGAGAATTCAACAAATAAGGCTAAAGAACTCATCAAGAAATCATACAAGAATTTTCTTGCTAACTTTATTTGTCCAATATAATTATTAGTTCATTGGAATTTATCTTCCAGGTAGAATTCTAGATTATATAAGGATTTGTGGTGATATAAAGTTATGATTAAATCACATGTTTGTAGAGGACTCAAATTTGAAAATAAGATAGTTAAATCCAGAAATTAGGATGAGGATTAACAGTGATTTGAATGATAAGAACTCAAGCCTTAGAACCCTGGGTTTAATTGGAATGATTGTTCATATGTATAGGGCGAATATTCAAGTTGAAATTCAGAAAATTTGATGATTATGACTCTTGTATAATGATAAAATCTTATACGACTAAGAGGTGAAAATTAAATTTTTTTAGATATGTTAATGGGTCGTAATTTTAGGATTTTGGAGGTGAGTTTGATGTTAAACCCCGTAAATAATTGTTCCAATATTAAGAACTAAGTCATGGGGACCTAATTTGATGTTAATAAAAATGTAAAAATAATTGGAATCCAATTTGGGGCTGATATTAGAAATACCGCAGTGAGAAATGTTAACAAATCTGGGTTGCTTCCCAGATCCGAATTGGTTAGACTACTAGGAGCGAATTGATTCGTCCCCCACCAGCGAATCGGTTTGGCTTATGGGGTAGGATGAGGTGGGACTAGGGTTTATTCCGGGGTATTTTTAGGATTTCATATGAGTTAGTGGGACGATGTTTGGACAAGTGAATAATTTATTAAAAATGTTTTATTGACACACAAAAAAAAAATTAAATGGAGAGCTTGTTTAACTAGATGGTTGAGCTTTTACAAAAATGGAGGAAATTAGTAAATAACTAGATGGTTAATTATTAATGCGGGATTTTCTTATGGATAATCAGACGAGGAAGCTAGGCGATAATTATTGAGTAATAATCTATGAATATTGTAAAATAATAATATATATTAATATTTATTGTGGGGACATACTTATGTTCATGGACGGTCCTATCGGTTGGGGTTACGTGCATTCGGAAGCGTAGAACACATCAGCATAGGTGGGTAGGAATTGTGTAGGTTATAACTCAAAGTACTACATAGCAACACCACTTACGATAGATATGTGTATATGATAAGATTCATTGTCACCGCTGGGCATGGGTTGTGTAATGGTGTACTTCATAGTGAGCGCCCTACTTGTGTGTATTTTGTGTTGTCCGATATGGATAAGAAATTCCTACAGACTTACCGATGGAGCACGAATGAGATGCTACTGGTAGTTTCTTTTAGTGTCACATATATATAATCCTATAAAATGAATGCCAACATTCTTTAGTCTAACGGTGTAGACAATAAATCACAAACTCGATATTACGTAGTATACATAGTGAATGTTGTGTCATATTCATAGTTAGTATGATCGAGGGTATTTTGGGAGGTGGGTATGATGTAGATGATTACATTTTAGTTCGGTAATTATGTTATATGAATCTTATATTTAAATTGACACAATTATTTGTTATGTAATTTAGTTAATGTGTGATCGTACGTTGAGTATTGCACATAGATGAGGGGTGAGATATTTAATGTATGCGAGTGATGATGGGGGGTGCTTACTTTTAATTAACTGTATTTTTGCACTATAAATTCAGTAAGTTAATTCTTATAACTCTAGGGCACTGACCCAGATTATAAATATTTTCTCCCCCCAGATGCTCTTAGACAGGGTTATCAAGATTATTAACTGATCAACCTGTAACACCCCGCCTAATAAGATACCGGGCGATCACTCCAATATTAAATTAAAACAGGAGTCTCATATGGATCATTCTTAGCATCACAGTCGAAAATCCATTTAATTACAAATATCCTATTAGGTGAGCGTTAAAAACTTTTACCTAACTACTCTATTTAACGATCAAAATAAAACATCCACAATTAAATGCGTAAATGAGCTGTAAAGAAAATGAAATAAATTAAAACAACCGAACACTCGGTCCAAAATATACAACCATATCGAATATCGTGCGAAGAGTAAATAAAAACAGTTGGACCATTGGCCCGAATGTTTGTACAATATCTCATATCTAGAGTACAAAGAAGAAGCGTCTACCGAGAACCTGCAAGCATCCACAGCTACAGCAACAGACGTCTGACTCGAAAGAATTTCCATCTAGGCGTCCTTGTGTCTGGACACCTATATATATATAGTATAGAGAAAAAAAGGAGAGTAGACAAACGGGTCAGAGCCCGAATGTTTGAAAATATTTTGCAAGTGCATAAATGCTTTATTTTTAGAAAAATAGTTTTATCTCATATTTAAATTAGTATCGCACTCCCCTGAGATACCCCTCACCTCTCCTCTAGTAGTGCACTCCTAGCGCATCCCTCTAAACATCCTAGTCAAGCTACCCTACTAAACTAGTCTAATACCCACCTACTATCTACCCTAGATAGTTAAACAGATGTACTAAGGGCATGACTTCACTCTAATCTCGACGCTATGTCATGTTCATGCGTGGGGTGTCTCGCGAAGCGAAATCCAAACAAGGACCCCTCCGATACACTACTATGCGGCGAGGTCGATCGTCGAGCTCCGCCAGTCCCTCAGTACAGGAAGATATATATAATATATATATACCATTAACATTTATAATAGTAGAGCACTAAGGATTAAACTTCTCCCCAGTCTCAACACAGTGCCATATTCGTGCGTGGGGTGTCTCACGAAGAGAAATCCAAACAAGGAACCCCCCCGATACACTACTATGCGGCACGGTCGATCGTTGGGATCCATTAGACCCTCGTCGCTCAATTTATACATATACATACATCTATAATGTACGTCCGGATAAAATCTCCCGGACTGAGGATTTACCAAATCAATTATAATACACGTCTGGATCTACCTCCCGGACTGAGGTGTAATCCATACACAAAGTATTTATAAATACTTATCCTTTTCATTTCAAAAACTTCCATTTCCCTTCTCATATCCAGGAAATGTATTTAAAGCCAATTCATTATCATGAATTGCTTTGCCAAAACATATATCTTTTTAAAAGCCCATTTTATTAACATAAAAATGCTTTTCCTTTTTCAGTTATCCCATTTCCCTTTTTATACTCAGGAAATGTAATTAAAAGCCATTTTTATTATCATAAAAATGCTTTTACCATATCATACGCTTCCACATCCCTTCTTCCATCCGGGAGTGTTACCGAAGCTAAACATATAATCCATTTCCCTTCCTATATCTAGGAAATGTAATTAAAGCCATTCCATTATCATGAATTGCTTTAATAAAAACGCGTTCTAAGACCGCCCGTCTGGATTTCTCCAATGTGCGCGCCCCTAAATGGCTATTATCTTCCAGGGCCAACCATAAGACAACCTGGGATCCTACATCGTAAGACGTCGGGAAGCGACCATGTGCCTGCGGGATAGTCAAGACCACACCCGGAATCTCCTAACCAGCGCAGAAAAATATAACAACAAACGCTCACATGGCCTATAGGACTATATCCACCCTGCATTCATTAGCCAGGGGGATTCACCATACGAACGCAACTTCCCTTATGATAGCGATTTAGAGAGGTGTGTAAACCAATTTTTTCTCATTTATGAAAATCATTATTTACCATTTTGAAAATATTCATTTTTATATTTTCAAAATCATTTCCATCATTATATATATATATATATACCTAAAACACACAGTATATACAAATCCTATATATTCTTCCTAGAATATATATAAACGGCCATAGTGGCCTATAACATCTAGCGATGACCATAATCCCAAAGATTCCCTCCAGGAATCATAATCATGCATTCATATTAGCATGATTCTAAATCCAAAGTATTTCTTACTTTAATAACCACTATATAACTCAATCCTATTCTAAGGATGTATTGGATATCTCCAATGATACCCTTCACTCTAAGTTGAATCGACACCTATCTATACTCCCAAATTAGCCTAATTATCTCCTAGGATATACTTAACGATAATCGATATAATTATGCTTTCTATAAGCATAATTATATAGGCCTATATGCCTACGAGAATTAACCTCGAGATTTATCTCACCCGAACAACCTTAAATTCAACGAGTTAAAAATTCATTTCCTTGAACCCCAAGACTACACCTAGTCCAATTTAATCATTTAGAAGTCCCCAATATCATTTAGGAACCCTAATCCATCAATTTATATAATTATTCTATTTTTCCCAAAAATATAGATTAAGGGTTATATACTTAAAACCCTTACTGTACCCTCCTAATTTGCCTTAATTTATGGACCATAAAGTCCTAAAAGGTCTCCTAGGTTATCACCTAATTAACCTCAAAGCAAGATGAAATGGAATCTATCCCATCCAAATCACCCTAAGAAAATTGTCCCTTTTCAGCAGGGGTCGATCGATCGACCCATGGCCGTCGATCGATCGAAGGCTTCGATCGATCGATCCCCCAGGCTCGATCGATCGATCAAGTCGGGCAGCTTCTTCTCCGAGAAGCTGTTTCGGCCATGGAAGCTTCATCCAAGATTCCATATCCTCACCCAACGACCTACAACTTCTACCAACAACAAATACACCTATAATACGCGTCCTAAACATCCTAGAACCCGGAATCACCCAATATTTTTGGTTAATTACTAAAAATCTCCAATTTATCAATTTTAGGGGTTTATTCGTTTTATCTCCCGAAAACCCGTTTTATCCACGAATACCCAACCCAAAATCATTAGGGTTTGTTATACCAACAGTGATATGAGATATTTATGCTCAAAATAAATAAAGCAAGTAAACACTTGCCTCGTGGATAAAATCCGACGTCCTCGAGCCGAATACCGCCGAGGCCGGCCGGAATCTCCCCTTTTTTTCTTCTTTTCTTCCCTCTCTCTCTCTTCCCTATCTTATTTCTTCTTTCTCTTCTCTCTTCATCTATATATAGAGAGAAAAAGGGTTTTAACCCCTAAAAACCCAAAAACGACTCGTTTACCCAATTACGAGCCTATTTAACTCCAAAATTACCCGGAACTCAATTTCGACAATCGGACACTCTTTTCCGACTATCTCGGACATTCCGAGACTCGTGGCGCAGCCGAAATTTCCATCCGAGGAACTTGACTGCAAATCACTATTCTAACCCAAAATAATTAAACGCGGTGTTCTACTCAAAATCTTACCTCTTTTGTCGCTATACTCCACGGCGGCATATAAATAAAATATTTCGACCTATATGGTCCCAAAATAATTTATAACACCCTTCGAAAATCATTAAATCCTCGAAAATCCCAAAAATCACTATTTCGAGAAATTATCCAATTCCAAATTACACTTAATTATGGAATTTAATCATCTCCAAAAGGTCGGGTTATTACATACTCCCCCCCTTACAATGGAATTTCGTCCTCGAAATTCAGATACATCTTACTCCCTCTAACTAGGATTACTACAAATCCTAAAACCTCAAGGGAAAGATACTAACCTAATGGTTCCTAACCATACACTATGCAGCTATCGCAATCATAAAGTGACTCTAATACGTCACTTACTACCCAACCACTATGATGCCTCTTGGAATGAGTTTCAATCTTATATACTAAGCCTATCTTAACTAGGCGGCATACCAAACCACCTTACCAAGGTGCCCATACACCTTCCTAACTTGTGCATATTTGCACAAACGTTACGAACGTATGACACGTAACACTCTCTCCCAATAAGGGTCTCCTTTCCTCGATGTAATACTCACCTATGGGTCCTCCCAACCCGCGAATTTCGATTCTCCTAACTTCGGTGCTACTAACTTTAGCGAACCTATATCCTAAAAATGCCACGATCTATGCATTACCCTACCTACGCAAAACTAATATAATCCTAAGTATGTCCCTAGTGCCCAAGGCCTCTCTCAACTCCCAACAATTGCTTGGTTTCATGCGTGGGACGTCTCGCTAAGGCGAAATCCAAATAAGGAACCCCTCCACACATTAACACTTGACTTCGTTGGTCACGGAGTCCCGTTATTTCAGACATGCAACCGGGATAATCCTATCCCTTATCAACAAAAGGTGGTTGAACTCATATTTCTAACTAAGAGTCACACCACCCAGCGCTCACACTATTTCTAAGTTCTTGCGCAAACCAATACTGAGCTTTATGTTCAGCTCAACAATAATCCTGCAGCCTTAAATCATATATATAAGGTCGCCATATACCCAAATCACGATAATGAAACCTCTACTCATCGAAGTTTCTTATCTCACAATAAATAAGATGAACTTAACCTATATCTAGGTGAGACACCGCAACAATAACACGTTCCCTCCAGGAACCATGGACACGATAGACTTGCCATTTTTTTTTTTTTTTTTTTAGCCTGCTATCGCTCCGAAAATACACCATGAGGTGTTATCTACATCATAACACCATACTCGTATAGACATATAAAACGAGCATCACTAACTAGATATATATATATATATATATATATATATATATATATATATATATATATATATATATATATATATATATAAATACAATATATTAGCACCCGCCTCTATGGCGAATCAAGGGAAATAAAATTCCGGTATTGCGGAAAGCACATAGTCATACATTATAATGTTATCGAGACCGCCACAACTCAAAATACACACACGAGTCTAGGGCTACTAATACCGCGACTTTATCTAGTCACGCCTAATATACCTCCTCAATTGAGGTAAAACTCATAACCACAATTTCATTATAACAATTTCCCCGAGTGGATGTCCAACCATGGGGTCCTCGAATATACCCATTCTTTAGTGAGCCCATCCTTCTTGGAAAGGACTCAATATACATTGCACCTAACTCACTTAGGTACAAGGTTCACTTCTCCATACTGCTCTTTATTCACCGTCGGCCTCTGGCTGAACCTTATGTGAATAATTACGAAACGGAATTCTTCTCCTTCCTGTAGAATCACGGGGACTCACGATTAAAACTATCCGTAAGATCCCTCTGGAACCCTTATTTCCACGGGTAATTCAACTTGAGTACCACTTTCTACCACAGTAGTACTTGGTTGCTCCTAACTACTATACTTTAGTAGTCGTTGCAACAATCCTTAGCATTTGCCACAAGGAGAGTGGCCTCTACTGAGGTCCTCGTCCCCAACTTCTACCAGCTTCCCCGGCTAAGCTCCAACTCCTGCTGCCCTCCGAGCTCTGCACAGGATTCTGAACGAGCGCGTAAAAGATTTCTATAATTCTCTAATATGGCAGGAGAACGAAATCTCACAAGAGAAATCAACAATCCTAATCCTGGAGCTCTATAACAAATCGAGAGCAACGCTGAAAGGGTAGTACGTCCGCATAGATTCCTAAGGACACTAAAACCTGATGCTCTGATACCATCTGTAACACCGTGCCTAATAAGATACCGGGCGATCACTCCAATATTAAATTAAAACAGGAGTCTCATATGGATCATTCTTAGCATCACTGTCGAAAATCCATTTAATTACTAATATCCTATTAGGTGAGCGTTAAAAACTTTTACCTAACTACTCTTTTTAACGATCAAAATAAAACATCCACAATTAAATGCGTAAATGAGCTGTAAAGAAAATGAAATAAATTAAAACAACCGAACACTCGGTCCAAAATATACAACCATATCGAATATCGTGCGAAGAGTAAATAAAAAAAGTTGGACCATTGGCCCGAATGTTTGTACAATATCTCCTATCTAGAGTACAAAGAAGAAGCGTCTATCAAGAACCTGGAAGCATCCACAGCTACTGCAGCAGACGTCTGACTCGAAAGAATTTCCATCCAGGCGTCCCTGTGTCTGGACACCTATATATATATAGTATAGAGAAAGAAAGGAGAGTAGACAAACGGGTCAGAGCCCGAATGTTTGAAAATATTTTGCAAGTGCATAAATGCTTTATTTTTAGAAAAATAGTTGTATCGCATATTTAAATTGGTATCGCACTCCCATGAGATACCCCTCACCTCTCCTCTAGTAGTGCACTCCTAGCGCATCCCTCTAAACATCCTAGTCAAGCTACCCTGCTAAACTAGTCTAATACCCAACTACTATCAACCCTAGATAGTCAAACAGATGTACTAAGGGCATGACTTCACTCTAATCTCGACGCTATGTCATGTTCATACGTGGGGTGTCTCGCGAAGCGAAATCCAAACAAGGAACCCCCCGATACACTACTATGCGGCAAGGTCGATCGTCGAGATCCGCCAGTCCCTCAGTACAGGAAGATATATATAATATATATATATATATATATACCATAAACATTTATAATAGTAGAGCACTAAGGATTAAACTTCTCCCCAGTCTCAACACAGTGCCATATTCGTGTGTGGGGTGTCACGCGAAGCGAAATCCAAACAAGGAACCCCCCCGATACACTACTATGCGGCAAGATCGATCGTCGGGATCCATTAGACCCTCGGCACTCGATTTATACATATATATATATCTATAATGTACGTCCGAATAATATCTCCCGGACTGAGGTTTTACCAAATCAATTATAATACACGTCCGGATCTACCTCCCGGACTGAGGTGTATTCCATACACAAAGTATTTATAAATACTTATCCTTTTCATTTCAAAAACTTCCATTTCCCTTCTCATATCCAGGATGTATTTAAAGCCAATTCATTATCATGAATTTCTTTGCCAAAACATATATCTTTTTAAACGCCAATTTTATTAACATAAAAATGCTTTTCCTTTTTCAGTTATCCCATTTCCCTTTTTATACTCAGGAAATGTAATTAAAAGCCATTTTTATTATCATAAAAATGATTTTACCATATCATATGCTTCCACATCCCTTCTTCCATCCCGGAGTGTTACCGAAGCTAAACATATAATCCATTTCCCTTCCTATATCCAGGAAATGTAATTAAAGCCAATCCATTATCATGAATTGCTTTAATAAAAACGCGTTCTAAGACCGCCCGTCCGGATTTCTCCACTGTGCGCGCCCCTAAATGGCTATCATCTTCCAGGGCCTACCATAAGACAACCTGGGATCCTACATCGCAAGACGTCGGGAAGCGACCATGTGCCTGCGGGATAGTCAAGACCACACCCGGAATCTCCTAACAAGCGCAGAAAAATATAACAACAAACTCTCACATGGCCTATAGGACTATATCCACCCTGCATTCATTAGCCAGGGGGATTCACCATACGAACGCAACTTCTCTTATGATAGCGATTTAGAGAGGTGTGTAAACCAATTTTTTCTCATTTATGAAAATCATTATTTACCATTTTGAAAATATTAATTTTTTTATTTTCAAAATCATTTCCATCATTATATATATATATACCTAAAACACACAGTATATACATATCCTATATATTCTTCCTAGAATATATATAAACGGCCATAATGGCCTATAGCATCTAGCGATGACCATAATCCCAAAGATTCCCTCCAGGAATCATAATCATGCATTCATATTAGCATGATTCTAAATCCAAAGTATTTCTTACTTTAATAACCACTATATAACTCAATCCTATTCTAAGGATGTATTGGATATCTCCAATGATACCCTTCACTCTAAGTGAAATCGACACCTATTTATACTCCCAAATTAGCCTAATTATCTCCTAGGATATACTTAACGATAATTGATATAATTATGCTTTCTGTAAGCATAATTATATAGGCCTATATGCCAACGAGAATTAACATCGGGATTTATCTCACCCGAACAACCTTAAATTCAACGAGTTAAGGATTTCATTTCCTTGAACCCCAAGACTACACCTAGTCCAATTTAATCATTTAGAAGTCCCCAATATCATTTAGGAACCCTAATCCATCAATTTCTATAATTATTCTATTTTCCTCGAAAATATAGATTAAGGGTTATATACTTAAAACCCTTACTGTACCCTCCTAATTTGCCTTAATTTATGGACCATAAAGTCCTAAAAGGTCTCCTACGTTATCACCTAATTAACCTCAAATCAAGATGAAATGGAATCTATCCCATCCAAATCACCCTAAGAAAATTGTCCCTTTTCAGCAGGGGTCGATCGATCGACCCATGGCCGTCGATCGATCGAAGGCTTCGATCGATCGATCCCCCAGGCTCGATCGATCGATCAAGTCGGGTAGCTTCTTCTTCGAGAAGCTGTTTCGGCCATGGAAGCTTCATCCAAGCTTCCATCTCCTCACCCAACGGCCTACAACTTCTACCAACAACAAATACACCTATTATACGGGTCCTAAACATCCTAGAACCCGGAATCACCCAATATTTTTGGTTAATTACTAAAAATCTCCAATTTATCAATTTTTGGGGTTTATTCGTTTTATCTCCCGAAAACCCATTTTATCCACGAATACCCAACCCAAAATCATTAGGGTTTGTTATACCAACAATGATATGAGATATTTATGCTCAAAATAAATAAAGAAAGTAAACACTTGCCTCGTGGATAAAATCCGACGTCCTCGAGCCGAATACCGCGGAGGCCGGCCGGAATCTCCCCCCTTTTTCTTATTTTCTTCCCTCTCTTCTTTCTTCTTTATCTTCTCTCTTCCTCTATATATAGAGAGACAAAGGGTTTTAACCCCTAAAAACCCAAAAACGACTCATTTACCCAATTACGAGCCTATTTATCTCCAAAATTACCCGGAACTCAATTTCGACAATCGAACACTCTTTTCCGACTATCTCGGACATTCCGAGACTCGTGGCATAGTCGAAATTTCCATCCGAGGAACTTGACCGCAAATCACTATTCTAACCCAAAATAATTAAACGCGGTGTTCTACTCAAAATCTTACCTCTTTTGTCGCTATACTCCACGGCGGCATATAAATAAAATATTTCGACCTTTATGGTCCCAAAATAATTTATAACACCCTTCGAAAATCATTAAATCCTCGAAAATCCCAAAAATCACTATTTCGAGAAATTCTCCAATTCCAAATTATACTTAATTATGGAATTTAATCATCTCCAAAAGGTCGGGTTATTACACAACCTTGCAGTCTCACCTTGCGTATCGAACTTTAGATTGATGATTCTAAATTAGGTTGTTACTTTACTTCACTGCTTTTAACTTTTGGATGATTTTATGGGAATAAGGCTGAAGTTTTTTTTATTTCATGTTGGTTTGGGTCACCTATGATTATGTTGGGTTTCATTTACATATTATGAATGCTGAATTTTATTATTGCCTTGGATATTAATTTAAATTCAGTTTTAAATTCAATTGTGATTTACAAATAAATATTTGATATGGTTTGATGCTGAGAATGATATAGATTGTATAGCAAGCCCCATCTTTGCCATGTTGTGTCTGTCTAACCTTTACGTGGGAAAATGGAGGTTTTTACACTTTGGATCATCTCCATGAATGCAAAGAGTCTGGGGGTAGATGATGAAAGGAGTTTCTAATAGGAACAGTCCGAACAAGATTCATCCAGGGGATCTTACGGACATCCTTTTTGTTTTCTAACATACTATCAATAGCCGAATAACATTCTCACCTGTTGAAGGGCAATCGATCATTCGGTCTCAATGCCTTGGTCAACTAACCCTTATTTCAAACAAGCCTCATGATACCCATAAAGGTGGACCACTCTCCCACTAGATACGAAATGTGAAACATACAAACAAACCAGAAATGAACACGTGTCCCATTATGTTGACCACTCTCTTAAGTTAGATGTAATACCCCGTAAATTTTAATTATTTTAATTATGGGATTAATTGAATTAAATAACGAGAAATAAATGTATGATTAATCCGAATTTAAATAAATATTTACTAGCATGATGGGAGTTAGTATTATTGATGTGAATTATGTTGAATATTACTTTGTGAGTAAAGTAATATGCAATTATGAATTTATTAAAATTATCGCGAGTGAATAATACGACAGTTATGGAAATTAAGTCGGGACGGGCGTGTCAGTCGTGTCGGGACTAAATTTAATGGAACAAATGTATGTTATGTATAAGTAATTCATATTATCATTTCGAGTGCACCAAAGTGTATGGAAGGGTCGAGATAGTCTAAAAAGTCTACCCGGGGGTTTAGTTTGGGTATCGGGGCAGTTTAGGCTAAACCGGCACACCGGGAGGGTATTTCGGTCATTTTAATTTTTAGAGTAATTAAACCTACAAAAATTCAAGGTTTATATAAGATGATAGGATTCGTCTTCTAGGGTTAGAATTCACAAAAGCTTAAGAGGCCATTGGACGAAGAAGGAGAAGAGGTTTCTAAGCATAGAACCACCACCTCTACATCATTTGCACCACCATCACCACCGATGCGTAGATCGAAAAGAGAGCATTACCCCACACTATCTTCATCAAAGGATCATAACTTCTATTTAAAGGCAAGTGATTTATCTTGTAATGATTGAGTGCATATATTATCCATGGTAGTTTAGAATTGGAGAAAACCTTGAATAATTGACATTTAATAAATTTGGAGAATTTAATCTTGAATATAGGTAGGTTTTGCATGTAGATAAACTTCTAGAAATATAGAAAAAACAAAATCATGATCCATGTAGTAGGAGTCACGAATTAAAGTGGAGTTATATGATGTTCTTGAATAAAAATTGAGGAACTAGGGTTTTTAAGAAATATTCATGAGTTAATCCAAGAAAATTATGCCCCGTGAAGAGTTGATGATTCTGATATGTTAGAACTTACGTATTTATGTTGGTGTAAGATTTAGAATAATTATTTGGGAGTTTGGGACATTTTAATGGATAATTTGAGGTTTAAAATTGAAGAAACCCGTAGGAAAAATTATACAGAAATCATAGGCCAATATCTGATGGATCGATTGATCGACCCAAGAATGTTGATCGATCAACTGATCGATCGATCGACCAATTTCTCCAATCAATCGAATCCCCCACAAATTTTGACTTGTTTTTTCTTTTAAGTTTCGGTCCAAACCCAACTTTTAAGAACCCTTAATGTTAATTAATTGAAAATAATGGGACTTAGGGAAGGTCAGTAGGGTTATAGTTAAGGCCCGCAAAGAATCATTATGTATGGGATTGAATGGGGAGATTTACGAGTGTTTTTCGAATGCATTGCGATTGGAAATTTTATGGACTGGGGTTTAATTCAGATAAACGATGATTTAGGGTTCATACCAATAGTAGAGGGACACTATAGTACTAAATTAACCTAAGGAATAATTGGGTGACTTCGTAAACCTTTGGGATAGGTAAAGGTACTTGAATTTATACGATGAGAGTTATGGCGTTAATTAAATTTACGTATGATATATGGGTTATAAATACAATGTGTGAGACTTATAATATGGAATTTGTGTATACCAATATTGAACGTATAAATACTTAGGTTGTGTGAATACCTATTGTATGGATTTTTATGTGTATGTCATATCTACCATACTTGCTATCGCCAGGAGGTCTTGAAGGGGACAGTGTTATCTTGAGGAGCCCATCGGGGGGGGGGGGGGGGGGGGGAGGGGGGAGGGGGAGGGAGGGATTATAAATTGGTACCTCAGAGCATGGGATCGAAGGAGGACTTATCTGTGAGTGGATAAGTTTGGATTATATGGGTGCGTAGGTATGTACGTGACCCATTACATCGTTATCCATGTTCACCTCCAGTTTGTGTGTGAATTGTTTTATTACGATTCTTGAGAGATTAGGAATCGATAGTACTTATTATGTACGTGAGGTATCGAGACTTGACAGCAGAGTATGTACGCATTGTTAGTTTCGCCTATGTGGGGTGTGGTATTTGTATATATATCATAATGGTGAAATATATATATACTAGTGTTTATTCCACTGTGTTGCTTAGTAGAACATGATGATAATGATATCAAAAATATATTATGTGCGTGAAATCTCAACAGATTAATGAGATACTTGAATTCGATTAATTAATATTGAAAGTGCAAGACTGTATTATTCGGGTGAAACGGGTGCGCATAATGTCTTAGGTATCATAGTAAGAGAGTTGATTCAAACTAGTTAAGTGGGATAGTGTAACTAGGATGGGTTAGGACAATGCGTTAGGCATGCACAATAGTTGAGAGGTGATAATCACAAGTGAGAGCACGCGACTAACATGTATATAATATTCATTGTTTAATTCAATTTAAACACTTGGTGTTTTAAAACTATTTTCAACTCGGACTCTGACCCGTTACTTTCAAATCTCTTCCTTTTCTCTCTCTCTCTCTCTCTCTCTCTCTATATATATATATATATATATATATATATATATATATATATATATATTACATCAGGTGCCTAGCCACAGGGACACAAAGGATAGAGTTCCCATCAGTTGACGTGTTGTAGCTTTTGTGGAAGTTACATGACCTTCGTATTAGACGCCTCACTTATCCTTGACTCATTCGGAGAACTTTATATCAGCCAGTACATGTTGCCCATTCTTATTAAATATTGTTACTTCAGACGTTTGTTTTTAATTTAGTTACGAAGCTTTATTTCATATCAGACTATTGGAGTGGGATTTTATTCTGGAAGTGTTTTCTCCAGACACAGTTAATTCTTTTTGTCAATTCAGTTCCTATGAGATTGTAATGGATGATGAATCTTTATTTATTCATTTATTTGGTTATTGGTTAATTCAACATAAAATTTGACATCAGGCTTTTAAAATATTAGGTGGTTAGTAATTAATAAAAAGTTTTCGACAGTGATGAAAATGCTGATACAACTGGATATTCTGTTTTATATTGAATAAATGACTGATCACCCGATATTTAATTAGGCAGGGTGTCACATTATGGAACAAAAATAATAGGAATAACATTGTATGGCTAGGTATATAAATCTAGCGTAGTGTTTATCATGAGGTTAAATGAATGTCTTTTTATGAAACCTCGTATTAACTCCTGAAATTAATAAAGACAACAACCCCCTCCCTTTTTCCTCGTGGACGTAGGTTAATGTGACTGAACCACGTATATCCGGTGTTCATATTTCTATTTTTTTACTTTAATCGTCATTGATATTATTGTGTTGTGGATGAATCATATCTACACTCTAACAAATATAATTAGGAGGATAAGATAATAAGTAACTATAGCGAACACTAATATTATTCATTTCTTTATGACATATTAAATAAAGCAAGGTGCTTAAAGATGGAGGTAAAATTGATAGAAAAGACATAAAATGTCTTTTTTTCTTTTTTCAAACAAGGACGTAGGAAGTATTATTTATTTATCTGTTGCATGACTTCACTATTACAATGACAAATTAGGGAAATACGTATTTCCACCATTTGGAGATAAAAAATAAATAAATCTCCCAATAATTTTGTTTCATTTTTTTTTAACTGGTGGAGCAAAATGTGACATGAAGGTATTCTATTTTTTTGAGAATTATGGCTAGCATAAGCATTTCTTAATACTCAATGATTTGTAATTATTATACAATTGATAACCTAGTTTTTAAAACTTCAATTATTGATATTTAAAATCATTATAATCCACACCGAGTAAGGATTTTTAAATTTAAACTATTTAAAAGTGTTCAATATCACTAAATTGAATGTATTGGGGAGTGGTAGTTTGTAACAGTTGATGAATTAAATATGGGTATTAATACTGTTTGGATTTGTGTTATCTTTGCATGAAGCTTTGTCCTTATAAATGGTAAGTACTTTATTTCATTTTTTTGGAATATTCTTAACCACATTTTTTACCCATTTTAATAAGTACAAACAACTCTAACACTATTTCAAAACTAGGATTACTTTTTGCACATGGCTTTTGAAACTATTATAAGGCATTGTGTAAGTTTAAAGTAATTATTTTTTTTCATATATATAATTTTACTATCATATTTTTTTGAATATATGGAGAAAAATTAAAAAGATAAATGGTACAAACAATATATAAACGGGTATTTTGTACCAATGTTTTTTTTCAACTTTTGCTTATTGAATATGGGTCTTCTTTGCGAGATTTCAACGGATATTTAAAAAAATATAGAATGTATGATATTTATACATTCAAAATCCCCAATATATATATATATATAACCTAGTAGACTTTAGTGATGATTTGTGAGGTGTGCTATGTTGCATCTTAAATAAGTTGTGTTGCAAAGCTTCACCATATTGCATTAAAGTTGATATATATGTATAGTACTATTCAATATCTTATTGTCAACACAATACAAAACAATTATCGTATTTGTTTCAAGAATAAATATCAATACTTGTTCTTGTATTACAGATTTGGGGGATATAGAAATGAAAAAAATACATGTTTATGTTTTTCAAAGAATGTTTTTAATTAAGTTATTATGAGTTATTTCTCATAATTATTTTGCCATACATATATGAGTTTGAGTCTTATTTTTTTGTTTAATTTAATATTACCAATAGTCATACACAATAATTTTGTTATCTAATACAGTGTAAATTTTACTGATGTAGTTTGTCTGCTAAACAACTTTTCTCTAGCAACTTACCCATTAATGTGTACTAATGTTTCAATCACACTCGAAAAAAAACTATCATCCCTTCTACTTTCTTAATCTAGTCCTAAAAAAGAAAAAAATGGGCCATGGTTGAGAATATAGTGTACTTTAATTAAATTTTTCATAATATTATTTAAGGAATAATAATTATAAAACATAATCTATAAAGTGTTGCAATTAACAAAATAAAGATGGAGTGTAATTTATTTATGGGTTTTCCATGTTAGCAACAAATTTGTAAATAAATATATGCTTCCAAGTATTAGATTGTTGATTCTTCATAATTATATAAAATGGGGACGCACTCATTATATAAAAGGAAGTCTTAGGGATTATTATATTGGGACGTGTTAAATTAGGATGTCTAGTTGGTACAAGGGAATCTTCTTGTTCTCTGGATCAAGTAAATAATCACATATAACTTAAGGCGTTTTTCTTCTCGTTCACGTACTCGTAAATTTTCTTACTTTTTCTTTTATTATTGCTTGTAAGAGCTCTAGGAGAAGATTTTTCTCCTATTTTTTAATAAATAAATTTCTTTTCTCACAAAAAAAACGTATGTGTGCTTTGTCTAATTGATACAATTCTGGATCAAGTAAATAATCACATATAACTTAAGGCATTTTTCTTTTCGTTCACGTACTCGTAAATTTTCTTACGTTTTCTTTTATTATTGTTTGTAAGAGCTATAAGAGAGACATTTTCTCCTATTTTTTAATAAATACATATATTTTCTCACAAAAAAATAATTATGTTTGCTTTGTTTAGTTGGTACAAGGGAATCTTCTTGTTCTCTGGATCCAGTAAATAATCACGTATAATTTAAGGCATTTTTCTCGTCGTTCACGTACTCGTAAAATTTCTTAATTCTTCTTTTATTATCGCTTGTAAAGGCTCTAGGAGAGGTTTTTTCTCCTATGTTTTAATAAATAAATTTATTTTCTTAAGAAAAAAATTAGTATGTCTTCTTTGTCTAATTGGTATAAGGGAATCTTCTGGTTCTCTGGGTCCAATAAATAATCACATATAATTTAAGGCATTTTTCTTCTCGTTCACGTACTCGTAAATTTTCTTAATTTTTCTTTCATTATCGCTTGTAAGTGCTCTAGGAGAGGCTTTTTCTCATATGTTTTAATAAATAAATTTATTTTCTTACAAAAAAAATTAGTATGTGTGCTTTGTCTAGTTGGTACAATGGAATCTTATTGTTCTCTGGATCTAGTAAATAATCACATGTAATTTAAGGCATTTTTCTTTACATTCACTTATTCGTATATTTTCTTAATTTGTCTTTGATTATCACTTATAAGAGTCTTAGGAGAGCCTTTTTCTCCTATCTATTAATAAATAAATTTCTTTTCTTACAAAAAAAATAAAAATAGTATGTGTGCATTGTCTAGTTGGAACAATGGAATATTCTTGTTCTCTGAATCCAGTATATAATCAAATATAAGATTGTTATCTTATATAGTTTAAGAATATTTCTTTTGAGGTTTGCCATATATTACAAAGTCTTCATTCCTTTAGAATGATTTGTTATTCTTAAAGACGTGGATGACTCGTAATGGTTTTATTTCTTTTGATACTCCATCTCATGAAACTTCACCAATGGATTAAATATATTAACGAGGCTAAACTAACTTGCAGGTGCCAAGTAAGAGCATGTATAATGGCGGGGGAAAAGAACAGATGAAAAGGAAAGTTTACAAATTAATACAAATTCGTTGGATCAGAGTGGTGAGGCAAAACGTGGAGATTCTGTAAGGGAGTTTGCATAGGTTTTGCAAATATACAAAAGCCAAGCAGAATTTGTAGTATGAACTTCAGTTCTTTGTAGCAATTCCTACGAACTTTTTAAGTTCGTAGGAAACATTTTTACCACACTAATAACAAACGACCGTTATCCCTTATTTTCCTATATTTCCTATATAAGCCATCCTTCCTTCCCCTAAAATCCCACCCTTCAGTCCAATATTTCTCTCATTTTTCTTCCTTCCAATACGATTTTTTTACAAAAATATATTCAAGTGAATCGTTTTATCTCCCCATACATTTTAATTACCGACCAAAATGTCTTCATCTCAACCCATTAATTCTAGTACTTCTAGAAAACAGAATATGACTCCTATCGAAGATGAAATATTATGTACCATATATGCTAAACATACGAGTCGTGGTATTGAAGCCAACTCGATATCACATGGAACATTTTGGGTTTCTGTACTAAATTAATATAACAACAAGCCAAAAATTTATATTCAACGTATGAGGACTATGCTTTCAACACACTACAATCATATTTCTTCCCGGGTAATGATAAACGTTTCAAAACTGTCTCACCAAATAGACAATATAGGAAGCGACAATAACGAGTTCGATGCGGTTACAAAGGCCCACGAGGCATATCGCGTGGAAACAAGCAAATAATTCATGTTTGATAAATGCTACCAAATTTTGAAAGACTTACCGACATTTGATTTGAAGAACACAACGTGCAACAACAACGATCCTACGCCTCTAGACTCGGAGGATAGTCCGGGTGTACATGACGTACCGTACAGACCTCCAGGTAGGAAGGAGGAGAAACAACGTGAACGTCAACGTGCTCATTCAAACAACCTTGATTGTAACACGACGGTCCTTAAACATTGTGAATAATTCAGCGAGATGTTTAAAAGTAAGAAATAGTGGAAGCAAAGTCGGGCCATGAAATTTGATTCTCAAATGGATGCTTTCATTGAGATTAAAATAGCTGATCAAATTAAAAGAAAACAAGATCAGCTTGTGCGTGTAGGCCGAGAACAGTCGTACATCATGGAGTTGGATATGACCAAAATGAAAGAGATACAACAACAATTCCATGTGAAAAGGTACACTGACCTCTCAAATATGGTAGCTCTAATGGAAGCTGCGATTGTCGCACTTATGTCAAACACCGTCGGCTCGTCAAATTCTCATTCTGGTCTATTTGGTGCAAACAACGTGGACTAGTATTTTAAGTGTGTGGCCTGTTTAATTTACCGTTATCTAATAAATGTAATGTCAATTATAGTGTTATAAGAAGTGTAATGTTATTTTAATAAATGTTTTTTCATTTGAAGATGTGTTGCAATTGTTGTATTATTGTGTGCTAAATTGAAGCAGTCGATTCAAACTAATTACACAAGAAATATTACATATATTATATTATTTTGACGCACACCATAAAAGAACAATGTTAAAAGTCAATGTATAAAGAGAATAGAAACCCTCAAATACACATATACTATATCATCATTAATCGTCCAAGTCATCACCGCTGGTGTTCCAAATGTGCTCCACCAAATCATCTCGTAGTTGTTGATGTGTAGTTGCGTCCCTAACATTTGCATCCCGCGTTATGTAGTCGTAAAAATCAGTTTGCCCCCGTAGTATTTCAGGTGTGGGATCAGTTTATTCGTATTCATTTTGCCAGGGACAGTCTTTACGTTCATCGTCACTAATCATGTTGTTCATTATAATGCAAGATTTCATTATGGTTGCTAAGGATGCCCTATTCCATAATTTGCAAGGTTCGCGCATGAAAGCGAATCGTGCTTATAGTACACCAAAAGCACGTTCGACATCTTTCCTGCACGATTCTTGTTTCTTACAAAATAATTTTTGTTTTTGTGATAGGCCAGGTTGGTTCCTAAAAGTTTTAACGATGGTTGCGTATGGAGGGTTATGCCATCAGCAAGGTAATACTCGATCTCGTATATACTTCCATTAACATTGTAATTAACGGGAGGTGTAGTCCCATTACGTAATTCTCGAAAGACGTTACACCAATGAAAGACGTTTATATCGTTGCAAGATCTAGGAACCCCAAAGAACGATTTCCAAATCTATAGGTTGTACGAGGCAACCGCTTCTAGGATTATAGTTGGAGATTCTTTTCGACCACTATATTGAGTGTGCTAGGCAGTGGGGCGGGTTTTCCACCGTCAATGTATATTAGTGTGTCATGACATCTTATTTTAATCGCTTATCAATTAGTGTGCCATGTAATCATTATCATTCTAGTGTGGTATCGATTACTGTGCCATCGGTAAGTGTGTCATCGGTTAGTGCGCCATCGGTTATAATAATATGAATACAATACAATTAAATTATCTACGACAAATGAATTCATAATAATAAATTGAATACAATACAATAAAATGAATACAAAATGAATAAAAAAATACAATTAAGTTGGCCCCTGCCCAAAGTCATAATCCTGTCCCAAATCAACGTGCGACCCTAACAGCGGATCCTCGCCAATATGGCTTCCCTAACTCGGTTGCGTTTGATATCCCGTGTATGGGCGAAATGGTTGAGGTACATAAGCATTCTCACGGGTATAGCTCAGACCACTAAAGGTAGGACCAGTACCACGCACATTATAGGCGGCAAGTTATCGCTCGTGTTCCTCAATCCTATCCTCACGCTCTCGAGTCTCAGTAAGGAGTAAATGACGGAGACCACGAGTATTATCTGCTGCGTCAATGAATGAAGAACACCATTTTAATTGTGACAACCCATGCGGTAGGAGAGTGTTCGTTGGGAACTCAGGTCGCGGCACACTTCTTTCGTATGAATCACCATGCGAAAGGTCGACGTCTACCGTCCAACTCTGCCTAGGCGCATGTATTTGTGTAGGGCCAGTCGATGCAAACTGTGTATGATACTCAGACGACTGGTTAATTAGAGCTGGCACCCGTGGGATGCGCAATGTTGATGGTGCCACTGTTCCAACCCTAATCAAATCAACGTTAACACAGCGTGACATCGCCGAAAGTAAGGTCCCCTGCGCAACTACTTTTCAGTATGTATCATACTCTTCTTGGGTCACAACTGATGTATTCGCATTTGCAAGAGGCTATTTCTGGGCAAGGGCGGTTTGGTATTCGGATTGTGGGACTGAGATCAAATTTCGAGGAGGGTTGTCTGCTATACAAATTTGGTCTCTCAACTGTCGAAATCCCCGGTCGCCCAAGTACCAAAATCCCTTAAATAAGGGATCCCAAAAAATCATACGCAGCCCAGATAAATGATGTGTGTATGTAATGAAATCATTATGTCGGTACTTCGACATCTCGTACGGCTGCCATATGATGGATTCAGGGGACCGCATCTCAAGTTGATGTTGGTTGCCCGATATATTAAACTGTTGCGCGCCCTTTGCCCGGCTCCTGTTTGATTTTGACCAACGAAATATTCGGGGCCATACATCTACGGCCGGATGAACGATAATCGGATATGCGATCGCCATATACTCGTGATGTAAGTATTGCAAAATATGTAGATAAATTAAATTGATTAGAATACATGTACATTCATTGTAACTAAATAAATAATGCATAAATGTTTAAATAATAATATTATAAATTGTACCTCTATTAATTGCCACATACACTCGACACTAGTTAACGACCGTCGGCTTGCTTTGTCCATTGACCATATTATATGGGCATAAATTGTCGAACCCCAATCGTAGGTCCCAATGGCCGCAACATCCTCCAAATAATGTAAATACCCTAGGTCCGCCGTGGAATTGAAATTTGGAAAGAATAGACTTCCAATTACATAAAACCAAAATGCTCGAGCTATGACTAGCATCATGTAATCGGGAAGGTCTGGTCGATTCACAAAATTGACAATATATTTCTTAAGGTCGGCAACCGGAATTTCCGCACCCGAAAATCGTTCTATATGAATTTGGGGGAAAAATTCGTTCACGGTATTTTGAAAATTTGTGTATTTTTCTATTGGCAAATTTAGAATGGGTAACCCTTGCCCAATCGGGATACCTGTACAAAAATTAACTATACACGTCATATATACAAAAAATATGAAAATTATTTGTACACCATGAAATTATTTAAATTTAATATAAATCGAATTAATTAAGGGATTTAATACGAAATAAATAATACCGGAAAGCATTTTGAAGTCTATAGGCATGAACGCAATTTCAACAAACGACAGTTGGAAGGTATGCGTCGTGTCTCACCAACGTTCGATCATCGCCATCACAATGCACTGGTCGGAATTCGGCATCACCCTTGAAAATATATTGGACATTACACCGGCACCATCGATAAATTCTTTTATCGTCGATTTATTCTCTCCGATCAATTTATATAGTTTCATTGGCCCATCCCAATTACCCCGAAATTCATATTTATTGCCATTTATAATGGGCGTCTGTCCGTCGGACGCGTGTATATCCCAATCGAAAATACGGTCGTAATGCTTATACACGGGATCAACAGGTTCACTTACCAGAGGTTGAGTAGGATTTTCCGTTGACGTGGATCCGTGCTTCTTGCTTTTGCCGATATTTAGATATTTTTTCCATCTTTTTCCGTCCATATTGTATAAATAAAAAACTTGTGTAAATGATAATTGTTGATATGGAATTGAGTCGCTGAATTTTGGGGTAAAAGGTATGTTGGATGGAGGAAGAAGAAGTTGGATGGAGGAAGAAGAAGGAGTAGAGTTATGGCAGTAGAGAGGTGGAGTTAGGCAGTAGAGAGGTGGAGATGAAGGTATGCCTGAGATGATTTATTTATTGACGATGCATTAGAGGTAGCCGTTACTAGCTGTTACTAACCGTTAGAGAGCCGTTGGAACTTCCTACGAACTTCTGAAGTTCGTAGGAATTGCTACGAACAACATAAGTTCGTATCAATTCCTACGAACTTCATAAGTTCGTAGGAAGCTCCACCACTGTTAGCCAGCCAACCGGACGAAAGGTTAAGTGTCCATCTGTTTTGTATTTTGCCTTTCGTGGAGGGATCACCATTGTACACGCTCTAAGAATTCAAGCCTTTCAAGATAAGACTATTTAGCTTGAAGAGACCTATTAATTATTTTTTATTATTTCTCTTGTGAGCTTCAACATTTTAATATTTCTTTATGTTTATATCCTTTTATAAATAAGATAATAAAATAATTAAAGAAATGAAAGCGAAAGATTACTTTGATTAATGCTTCTCATGAACATAACACAGTACATAAGATATAAAAAGCTTATTTGCTGCAGAATGACATTCTTTTCATCACTTCTTTTCCTAAAGATAAAATGTCTTCACTGCCTTGAGAATTCCAACCATTCACTAGACCCTGTCCAAACCAAATAAAAGAACAAAGATAAGCAAATAAGTTATCATCAATTAAAACCATAATAACTATCATTGCAAAAAGACATGATAAAGGATGCTTAAAACCATAATAATTTTAATCACAATATTCTTTCAAAATTAACAAAATTGTAATTTAAATTTCGAGAGAAGTCATAAAAAAAAAACTGATGCCATACTACCATTTGAAAAATAGTGAGTATGATATCTTGAGAGGGAAGATATATTACTTGCTGCAATTAATATTGGGATCTACGGTTAGATTAAATGTGAGGTTGCAGAGTTTGGGAACTTGATTGACTCTCCCATAATCAATGGAGAAAGACTTTGCAACCCTCTTGAAACACTCACATATGGCCATGCGATTTTCCTTCGAAGCAACAGTGGCTTTGTCTAAATCTCTAGCGCCAGAACAACAATTTTAATGCCAAAGGCTCGCATGGCATTAGCTTTGCTACTGCAACACCACACCCAGTTTCCTCCCTAGTGGGGCGTGTTATTACCCCTAAAACTAGATAAACCATCACCCACATAGTGCAACCCATCATCATTTCTTATTATTTTCTTCAAATGTGAGAGTGAGTGGAGAGGGAAATATATGAGTGATTATTAATACCTTTCAACTATGTGACCCTAGTTATAGTGGAGGGATTAGATAAATGACATTATGATTATGTAGGTTGAAATATACATATAACAGATGAATCATTAGTTTGGGACGCACCATTCTTTAGATTTTACACAATAAGTCTATAGATACAACATTTGAAAGGAATAAAATAAATTCATTACTTTACCCTCTTAAATATCTTTTTCATTGTGGATTAGGACATCATGAAAAGATTCAAAATAAATTCTATAGGTATTATGATCTTTTATCTTAAACGTCCTTGTGTTGTAATACATACTTGATTTTTTTATTAATATTTCTGGCATTTCATAATTTAGTTGATACGAGAACATTTATATTAGTTTTGTGTATATGCAACATATAACATATGCATCGTGGATGAGGGACCATAGTTCTAAATAAAGAAAGCCAAAAAATGGAAATATATACTTTCCTCCGTATCTCATTAAATTGTATCCCTTCAAAACCAAGAGATAAAATCGAAAGAAATATGAAGATGGCAGATTTAGTTACTATAGTAAACGCTTATAATATTTTTTTATTTTATGAAATATCAAATAAATCAAAGTGTTTAAATATGGGGGTGAAATTAATATCAAAAGAATAACATTCTTTTCCTTTTTTAAGAAACAAAAAAGTAGGAAGTTTTATTTATTTATCCGTTCCCCGTCTTTGCTATTATATTTGAAAATGAGGGAAATAGATATTTCCACTCTTTAGAGATAAAATAAATTATATTCGTTGAACAATTGATAAATTAGTTTTTTTTTTAATAAGAAAACAATTGTTGATAACTTTGTTTTTAAAACTTCAACTAATGATATTTGAAATCACAACAATCCTTACCGAGTAAGGATTGGAGATTGTTAGTTTGTAACCCCTGATGAATTAAATATGGAGATTAATATTGTTTGGATTTACGTTATCTGTTCTGGCAGCTTTGTCCTCATATATGGTAAGTAGTTTACTTTTATTTGGAGTATTCTTAACAACATTCTGACCCATTTTAATAAGTACAAACAACTCCTAAACCGTTTCAAAACCATGATGACTTTTTGCACATAGATTTTAAAGTATTACGAGGCAATGTGTATTTTTAAAATATGTATTTTTTGTAATATATATATATACTAGTGGATGCCCGTGCCCGAGGGCACGGCGATAAATTTGCCCCCGTTATAAAAAAAATTGAGAAAAAAAAAACTAAAAAAAAATAGTTAAAAAAAAAATTGAGAAAAAATAAAAAATAAATTAAAAATATAAATTAAAAAAAGAAAAAATATTTAAAAAATTAATAAAAAATAGTTTTAAAAAATGGGAAAAATATTTAATAAAAAAATATAAATTTACACGTATTTAAAAAAATACATGTATTCATAATAGTATAATAGTATTTATAATAGTATATATATAACACACAAAAAAAAGAAAAAAAATAACTTTTAGCATGACATTTCATGTATGGGCATGAAAGAGAAAAATGTCATGCATAAAAAAAGTGAAGATATTTTGGCAAAATTTTCAAAAACCATGCTCCTTTATTATATGGATATATATATATATATAGTTTTTGGAATTTACGTAGAAAAAAAGAAAAGACCAATGATATGTTGGGTATAATACTAATACACTATACTAGTTAAAAGAACAATGATAGTGTATTAGTATTATACCCAACATACCCAAATATATATTAGTATATATATTTATTTTGAATGAAGTAAGTAATTTAGTAGAAGTGATCAACTAATAAATTAGTGAATGTATATATGCATGAGGTCTTGAGTTCAATCCTTAGGAGTCACACTAATTATTAAGGTAAAATATTGGTCCTTGGGAATTTCTAATGTGCATTAAATCTTTTCAAACTCGTTTTAATTTTTAGTTAACCCGTTTTAAGACTTTGACTGTTTATTCCATCTGTTAAAATATAGCTGTTAGTAGAGATGTTAGTTGGTTAGTTGCCTAAAATCACTACCCACGTTTTTGACCAATTTTTATATATAAAACAAAGGCTACAACTTTGAGAAACACACAGAAAAATTCAATCTCTCACTTTCTCTGCAAAAATAATTTTGTTATTTGCTATACACTTATGTTCGTTATTCTTTTGAGAGGGTTGGAGTATCCTGAGAGTTCAAATATTTAATATAAAGCTGGTGTTTAAATCTGATCATTGAATCCTGGGGGGTGTACGTTTACGACGCTGACAGCTACAAATATCAGCGAGCAATTTCACCTTTAGGACTTTGTGTCAAACACAAACATTGATCGATAAGTCCTTCCAATTTTATCTATTTCGTATTTGGGTTTTTTCATATATTCTGCATTTATTATTTTCAACATGATACATAATATATATATATATATATATATATATATATATATATATATATACGAGTATTTTGTAGCAATGTTTTTTTCAAAAAAAATAATTTTGAATATGGGTCCTCTATGCAAGATTCCAAAGGATATTTAAAGAAAATATAGTCTATGATATTTATACATCCAAATCCAATCACTATTTCACTGAATATTTTAACATATATTTTTTAATAATTTTATCTAATATAAAGATAATATAAAATTAAATATTATTGTATTTATGTTATAATAATTGTTTACTATATGTGAAAAGATCTAAAAGACAAATAGGACGAACAATATGTAAAATGGGCATTTTGTGTGATTATTTATTTCAAATAATTTAATGTTAATTCTAAGTCTTCTATGAGATACTTCAATGAACGTTTTTAAAAAATGAAAATGTACCATATTGGGAAATATTCAATATAAGATTATACTTTCATCCTAAAATCGTAGTCTAATATTCTTTTTTATTAGTCCGAACTTGTAGACCAGTTCTTGTATACAAAACTATGTGAAATTACATAACAACCCCTTAAACCGATAGTTATGGGAAAGCTTTGATCCAAGTGAAATGTTCCATTCAAGATGAATTACGATTATGAAACACTTGATCACTTAATTTTTAAAAATTGAATTCCAATATATTACAACATAAACATAAACAACATTGTTTTATATTCAAAATTGTTAAGCAAGTAATTCTTCAAAACTAATCATTAAAGACGTGGATCCTAATAAGATGATCAATTAACTAAGAGCAAGCATATTACAACATAAACAATCAATGTGAAAAGAAAGTACACGCACTCTTTGTCTTTGTCTTAGGTAGTTACATTTGCAAGGGTTAATTACATTTGGTCTTCCTAAATTTCCCCCCTGTCACTTCACCATCCAAACCTTCAGTTCTTATACTCAATCACCTAAGCTTTGAAAATGGCTAAAAGTAGAAACGTTAACACCGTTAAGTTTTGGATAGAAAGCTTAGTCATGTGCATGGCACATGACTGAAAGTGATGTAATTTTCGTCCTAATATCATTGTTTTAAATAAAAAATTAAAATTATAGCAAACACATTTAAAATTTATATAAATGAAAAAAATACATGCTTAAGTTTTTTCAAGGAATGTATTTAATAAAGTTGTAATGAGTTATTTCTCATAATTAATTTGAAATACAAATGAAAATAATGTACAAGCCCTCATAACGCTCATCCACTCTAAAATTAGACAATCGCTCTTCTTGAAAATGATATGGCAAAAAATTAAGAAAAAATCCAATGCTTAAAAAGTCGACAACGACACCATTTGATAACTAGCCTCTTGTGTATATGTTGTTGTTGCAAAGGCTAGTTATTTAAAAATTCCCTTTGGACCTACATCATACACTAAAACCTGTATAGAGCAAGTAAAGTGTATCAATCTAACTTTTTATTGAGGCTAAGAGTAAAATCAAGACAAGTGTGATTTTTAAAATAGTTTTGAAGGGATATTTATTATAATTAACTAAATGGGGAGAAATTTAAACTAAACTAACTAATAAAAATTAAAATAAGAGATAAGTGAGGTAAATAAATGTGAGAACAAATAAGGGATGGGAGTCCACTTCCATGGCTTAATTATTTATTTTAATTAAATGACTTTTAAATTTAGAATACTCCAACAATATTCTGAAATTTAATTAATCAATATTATTTTCCTCACTTTACTATTATCGCTCATACTAAACTCACTAAAAAATACAAAAAAATAATTAAAAAAAATCTTACACTACTCCTAAATGACACTACAAATAAACCGAACTTGGAGCTTGTTTTTTCTCTCTTTGTATGAATCCTCAATTTCTTCAATGTCTTTTTCTATATATGGTGAGTATTGGAGAGTAAAGGAATGTGGGGCAGTTGGGTACTTGTCTCCTCCCACCCCCACACACATGCATATATATATATATATATATATATATATATATATATATATATATATATATGTGGGCCCTCTTATGTAAGGACTCCTTATGTTGCAGATCCCAGTACATACCATTTTTTTAAAATAGTAAAAAAATAAAATTTTTGATAAAACTTCATGGATATGATCTCCACGGTAAGAAGATCATCTTCAATTTTGTTCATCAAAAAGTTCAATAAAAAAAATCGTTGAGATGAAGTGATATGTAAAAAAATAGTATAAATATGCATTTTCGACCGTTGAAATGTTAGTGATCATCCCACCCACTTATTGATTGAATTTTTTGATAAAACTTCATGGATATGATATCGATAGTGAGAATATCATATTTATGAAGTTTCATAAAAAATTCAATCAATAAAGCGACTGACACTGACCCAATATTTTAACGGTTGAAAATACATATTTATATCATTTTTTTTACATATCACCTCATCTCAACGGTTTTTTCATTGAATTTTTTGACGAAATTTTTTGGAGATGATCTTCTCACCGTGTAGATCATATCTATAAAGTTTCATAAAAAAATTCATTTCTTTTACTATTTAAAAAAATGGTATGTAGCGTGGTTTGCAACATAAGGAGTCCTTACAGGAGACTTTCTATATATATATATATATATATATATATATATATATATATATATATATATATATATATATATGTGTGTGTGTGTGTGTGTGTGTGTGTGTGTGTGTGTGTGTGTGTGTTAGGCTAGGCGTGGGAGTGGGTATGAGAATGGGCGTCCGGTGTGTGGGTTGGTTTCTGATGGGTACAACAATAGGTTAGAGTGTTACCTGTTGGGTTTAAGGGTGTTGGTCGGGTAGAGAGAGAAAAGTTGGGTTAGTTGGTTCAGGTAGGTATGTTGAGGAGAACTTTAGTGGTGTGTGTGTGTATGGTATATAAATGTATATTTGTACATATATACGTGTTATAGATATATTAATAATAAAATTTAGCATTTTAATTACACATGTGCTCATAATAATATGCCATATTAAATAAATATTAATTAGTGAGAATATTTATGTGGAAGTAAAATTTACTAAGTTTGATTATGTAAATTAAATTCGATAAATTGTTAGTACATCGTAGTGGGTAATAACGATGGAGATTGACGTTATTTAAATCGGGAAATAAGGGTAGGCTATTTGTGGATCGAGATATGATATTTATGTTTGGTGACTCGGATGGTGATTTCAAGTATACGGTTGATTCGAAATGGGTCGAAATAGTCAAAATAAAGTATCCGAGGGTAGAGATTCATTACTAGGAACTTTTTAGACTAGTCGGGACCAATTCGGGGGCATTTAAGTCAATTTTTCTTAAAGGGTTTACATACATACGTGATTAACAGGTTTAAATGGGAGATTAAGGTTAGGAGGCAACCACTTTATACATTCAAACCCTCCAGGAGTCTTTCGGTGAGAAAAAAAGAAAGAAGGAAGAACACAATGAAGGGTGGAAAAAGGCTATTCTTGACTAGATTCAACAAGTAGGAGACTAAGATTGAACCACCATTCAAGGAAAGAATATAAACTTGCTTGTTGATTTTGTGTTTGTTTAGATTCATATCGAAATTGGTAGAGTAACTACTGATTTTGAAATGGGGATTCACATGTAAAACGGGATTTTGGAAAAGATTTACATATGAATTGTGTGATGATTCTAATCTTGATTTTTGTGAGAATAAATCTTGATTTATGTTGAATTAATATTGATTGTTGTGAGATTCAATACTTATGATAGTCTAAATGATGTGAAAAACGATTTGAAAAGTAATCTAATTGGAGAATTAATTAAAAGAGAAAGAAATATGGAAATTGGGATAAATCATTGAATATGTTAAATTGATGAAATTAGTATGATGATTATGAGATTTGTGAATCTTTGGTTAATCTAGAATAAATTTTATGTAGGGGTGCAACTGGTACGGGTTTTTACCATTTTGATCCGATATATATATATATATATATATATAGTGTGTGTGTATGTGTGTATACATATACAATTAGTGTGCACACGTTTAGTTATGTAGTATATATGTATATACGCTAGTTTATATATTCATATACGGAGAGGCACTCGTAATGCCCACCCAAAAGGACTAGTTTTTAAAATAGTAAAAAAAATATAATTTTGAGTTGATTTTTTCTATGGCATTTATTAAAAATTGACATATTTTGATCGATTTTTTTAAGATAGCAAAAAAACTTATTTTATGTTGACTTTATTTGTGGGGTTCACTTAATTGTCTAAATGCCACACAAAAAATCAACTCAATTTTTTTTTACTATTTAAAAAAAATTATCCCCATGGATGGTCCTTATGGGTGGATCTTATGAGAGCCATATATATATATATATATATATATATATATATATATATATAGTAGCATTGTGTGTGTGTACTTGTTATAGTATATATAAAGGTGTGTATGTGTGATTATAGAAATATTTAGTGTGTTTGAGTTAGTGTATATATGTATTTTAATATATGTGTGTGTGTGTAAGTGAAAATAATCACAATTAATAAATTCTAGAAAATAATTAAAGGAAAACCATGCGAATTTCATATGCAATTCACAAATAAATTAAGTTCGATAAATTACCAACGTCCACGGAGATGTCACTTGATTTCTATTAGTTTCTCTCAAAGTACGAAAATCACATCTACCTTAGCACTAGGGTGTGCGCTGTATTTATAGTTGTTCAAAACTATAGTGGTTTAGCCTTTCAAGGAAGTCCCTTGGATTGCTATTGACCCGTGTGGTGATTCCCTTAATATCTCGTTCGATATTTTTGGGTAAATGACTTGAGCTTCATTCAAATGCTAGTTGCTTTGTTATTATCCACGTGGCATATATTTTTATTTATTTTTTCCATTTACATATTGGGCAGGGTGTGCGTCAAGCACTGTTGGACTTGGTCGGCAGGCCTGAGTTGGGTCCAATTATGGTTTGGTTCTCAAAACTGCCCCTAAATTTTTTGGCCCAATTAAAGCTAGGATTGGGCTAGAGGATTTTACTCTCATTAAAGGCCCACTTGTGTGATCCTCTTCTAATGAATTTGTAGCAGCTGCTGAACTGTAAATAAGCTATAGTTGTAAGGGTACGCTCGTCCGAGGAGAAAGTGAAGCACCGAAACTAGCTCTGATTTTCGTACCTTATTATTGTACACACTCTTTCAATCTTCGTTCTAATTCTACACTTATCATCCAACTTTCAACTCTGCTTCTTCTCTCCTTCTATCAAAAGACTTAGAGCTCTCATTTGCATTTATCCATTTTGTAAGTTTCTTCATCTTCATCCCCTTTGTCGTTCTTTGTCTTCATAGCTTTACTTTTTACCAAATATGTTTTCTTCACTTATCATAATTTATTTTTCTGATAATCGCAAACACAATCCATGGAAAAAAGGTAGACGCTATTAGGAAAACTTATTCAATTCCATCCTAGGTAATAATTGACTGTTCCCTCATGCCCATAGATGTTATATCCATCGATGGGGGACATTGGATTCACACCCTTATTGTAGTATAGAGGGGATTGACTTTTCCCCCAAACCCTTTTTTCTTGGAATTTTTGGAGTTCTATGGGGTGGTACCAACCCAATGTTCCCCTAATACGTAGCGAATTGTCAATGGGGAAAATAGGATAAACAAGATTTATAGGACCAACCTTGGTATCCTAGAGATCATGTATTACTTCACCTAGTCTCATAGCACGGATGACCTTCGTTACTTGAAGGCGAGGGAGGCCAATAGGTTGTTGGTTATAAACCTTCCTAATTCCTATAAGGGATACTGGGATCAAGGGTTTATTGCCAAAAATTGGCAACATCCATCGATCCCTGTGTGCGAAGACTACACTGGGTTTCTATGCCTTGATTGGGGGTGAAATAGATTAATTCTTGATCCTTATTCGATTTTATTTTTTTATCACTCTGCTATATTATTACTAATAATATCTTTTTTTGTGTATTTGAGAAGCTCATAGGAAGAACAATGATCCTTACCTCAACGACATCAACGTTATTGATTTGTTGAAGGCTTGGAGAGTGAAAGAGTACCTTCCTTACAATGAACATGATCAACCTCTTTTTCCATTGGAGTACACCAACACTACTAGTAACTTCACTGCTCGCCTGCTAAACGACATTCCCATGCTTCCCATCTCTAACAAGGAAGTTGCATCTTCATTTGGGTCCCTTAATGTTAAGTCAATCCTACCAATCAAAGAGAATTACATCGTCCTTTCTAGTAAGAGCGTTCTTTTGCTAGATGATGATAATGATATCCCCCTCTCCCCCAAGGCTAAGTCTTAAAAGAGGACTAAAACTGAATCCTCCAAAGTTGGTGACCGATGTCTGGTCACCAAGGAGAAGGAAAAGAAGAAGGAGGAGGAAAAGAAAAAGGCTCCTATACCCCCCCCCCTTCTTATAAGAAAAGTGATGTTCCTCCCCATACTTAGATCTTCACAGGTCATATCTGTGGCCAAAGATCCATCCTTGGCCGATGATCTGCTGAGGGGGGTCGTGCTCACTACTGATCACAAGTAGTTGAAGATGTTGGGACCTAACCAACTTGATATTCATTATTCCCAAACTATGTCCATGGTAAGAATCTTTACCTCCGTTTATTTTTAATCTAGTTTGCACATGTGTTAATGCGAGTGTTTCTAATTCTGCTTGGTATATTGGTTTTGTAGTTCATAGCAGAGTTTACCTATCTCCTAGATGGTCGCTCAAACAAGGCCAAGATTAACGATGAACTAAGCGAGGACCTTAGTAAATCTAGGGAGTCCATGGCCTCATTGAGGATTGAGACAGGATGTTGAAGGTTACGAACACTTAATTGCTGAAACAAAATTCTCGATTGCTCACGAAGGCTATCGAGTTGCCTATGACCAAAAAAACTAGCTTTGGATGACTCTGGGATGAGGCCTATGCTGATTCTAGGATTTAAGTAGCCTATGCTTGAAAGGCTGTCTTTATTAAGAACTGGTATCAAGACCTTGTGAAAGCTAGAGTTCCTGTTGAGTTCGAGCTCTTCGAAGAGAATCACCCTGGTTCTCCAAAGGTTAATGAGGGGCCCTCCACCAGCAACCCAGCCAAATAGGCCAAAAAGGTGGTGACAAATGGGAAGGTAGCTGAGGTCGAGGAGAAGGTGAAGAAATGAGGCCTTTAGTTTTAGGGTTTTTGCTTGTACTTTGTCCCCCCCTCTCTTTTTTATTGGACTGTAAAGGCTTAACCCATTCTATCTATGAATTAATGAAAAATTCTCTTCTATTCATAATCTGTAATACACTTATATTGGATGTTGCTCTTATAAATCTTTTTTCTTAATTACTGTTTTCGTTGTCTTCTTTTCTATTGTAGCCTGTTGCAGTGGAGATTCCCTCCTTTTCAAGCAACTTAGATAATGTTCTTGGGTGGGATGCAAGGGAGGAAGCTCACCGAGCATTTTTAACTTATTGCAAAGTCCTAAAGAAGACCGAGGCTTACAAGGACCAGTCCCCATTGGTCGGTAAATTAAAGGACAACCTAAAGGAATTTGAAGATGTGTGTGTAACACCGTGCCTATTAAAATAACGAGTGGCTAGCCCCTACTAAAATAAAACAAGAGTCTCATATGGCTCATTCTTAGCATCACTTTCCAAATTCAAGGTTATGTCAAATTTTTAATCTTGGAATTACCATACCAAATAAAACCATTCAAAATAAGCCCATGAAGTAAACAATATAATCAATGAAACCAGTAAAGAATATAAATGCGTAAATGAATAAAACCAAGTACCGAATAAACCAACGGTTATTAAAAGTCCAATACAATCATCTGACCTAAAACAAATAAAACTGAAATAAATAAATCTAATAGATTTGGCGACATTCCCAATAGTACTGAAAAAGAAAACCTAATCTAGATAGTAACAAATAAAGTGGCTACTCCAACATCTGCAACCCTCCACATCAGCTACAGCTACGTGTCCCTAGTAAGATTAATCGTCATTGGCATCCCTATGGCTGGACACCTATAAGTTCTTGAAAAATATTTTGGTACGAGTCAGAGCCCAAAACCTTTCAAAAATATTTGCATGTAATTAAAATGCATTAATAAATATGTATTATAACCTTCTATATTTAGATCCGTGTCACACTCACATGAGATACCCCTCACATCTTAACTATAGTGCACACCTAACTTATTCTCTTAACCCTCCGAGTTATTCTACCCCTCCTAACTACTCAGGTCACTGATCTCAATGTAAAGTACTACTTTGCATCGAATATCGTTTATCTTTGATTTATTAATCAGCTTCTTCTCCGCTTAATCAATTAATCATTATACCATTATTATTCATTCTCATAACCTTACTCTAGTTATTAATAGTATTCATAATTTTTGTCTTATGCTCATATATAATTATCTACCTCTTTATATATGTATATACACATAGCAGTGTCGAGCACAAGACAAAAATATTAATATCTGCTAAGATTAATAATTTCCAGTGTGATGTCCCATCGCACGCATCCTCCACTGATAGCATATCTGCTAAGATGGGTATGTTTCACACAATATCATACACATAAATATATCACAAGCATATACTATCTCTAAACTCGTATATATATATATATATATATATATATATAACCTGACTATCCGTGGCTGTCACTCGTAGCACTAGTCGAAACTCCCAAGTGTTAATCCCCACTCTCATTATTAAATAATCCCTTATTTAGTATTCCGAACACGTAACCATTTTCAACCAGCCCATATTACTTTTTTTATCGAATTTATATCTTGATTTCATTACTATGTTTTCTTGAGTACTATTCGTCCCAAATACTCTATACTTAATCTTGAATATAACACAATCACCTCAAGGTATTTTACAATGTTTTAAAGTCATTTTCAAAAGTCCCAACTCTTTTACGGGCATCCCAAAATAACCCGATTTTTTTTATTATCAAAACTCATTAAAATGAATAAACTGGGCAACACTGGGAAGCCGAACTGGTTTGGCTTGGGGAGCGAACTAGTTCACTCCTGCTGTCAAGCCCAAAATGATGTAGTTTAATCCTGTACGACATCTGTCCATTGTTTCTCTTGTAATTTAGTTCCAATCACCCTCTCAATCATCCTCCTACAATACCCAACCAATATAATTCATAAAGGCACATCTTTTATATATTTTTAACACCCCAAAAATAATATTAACCCAAATAATTGAATCATTAATCATCTAGTTATTCCATACTTTTAATTTTCAATGATTAACACCTCAAGATAACGTATTTTCGATTAAAGAAGATGACTAATTATGATCCAATCCTATAAATATTTATTAAGATCCTAGTTTTATCAGGTGGGATTTATTAAACAATCTCATATACAAATTTTCACCGCTTTTTATGGAATCAATTTCTCTAAAACTCCATTTCCACGAGAATCCCCACCTAAAAATTATTTTTTCGTAACACCTACTATGATATGAATTGAAACTACTGCATATATAATTAATAAAGATAATTACTTGCCTTAAAATTGCTCATAGGGTTGGAATCTTCGTCATGTGTGATGAATCAAAGCTAGGAGTTACCAAAATTTGACCCAATTTGGCCTCCTCTAGAGCTCTCTTTTGATTTCTCTTTCCTTTTTCTCCCATCCTTATCTCTTAGGGCTTTATAATAACAAGGTTGCTGCCTCCCAACACTATGCCTATAACTTTATATGCCTAATCCTGAAATTAGATTATTATGCTAATATAAAATGACTCGAGTACCCTTAAGTGAGTCCCGACTAGTCTAAAAAGCCCCTGGTACCTGATTGCAACCCCCTAGGTACCTAGTTTTGACTATTTCGACCTTTTTCGGATCATCTGTGCACTTTAAATCAAGATTAGAGTCACCTATCATCAATTTTCTATGTTATTCCCAACATGACCCCCCACGCGCGTCCCAAATAAGATCTTGTTGATTCGTCGCTTTTACCCGCTTATGACGTAATATAAAATTATACAATTTCATTTACTTATCACACAAGTAAACATAATAAGATATAAATACTAATCCATTTCTTGTTAATTGATAAATATTTAAATTCACTTTATTTCTCAATTTAATTAAATTATTGTGACAAGTGTAATTTATATATTCTAAAAAATACGGGGTGTTACATACTTCTCTCCTTGCAAAGAAATTGTCCCAAAAATTCAAATATGCCCGGCACAAACAACTTTAGATCCTTTCACGCACTGCATCCAGACGTATTCAAATTCAACTCGTGATAACATTTTGGTTCTCCCACTATATCCTCGCTAATGGTATTGTCCTGATTGAAGGCCTACTCATTATGGCCTGAGATTAGCAATAAGTCTACTCAACCCATATCATACCAATATACTCCATTATTAAGCTCCCACTTATACAATGAAAAGAAAAACTATCGCGAATGCGCTAACAATGCTTCAAAACGAGGAGCCTATGATCCACTAACTCAGTCATCTCAATGTTGGAAAATACCTTACTTCCCTAGGTGTCGATATCCCTTATTTTCGAAGTCCCATACTTCCTTTAATGGAAAAAAAATACCCTTAAAAAATTCTGACCACTCATAGTAGTCTTTTGACTCTTTGATTCATGCTGGCATAATTCTTACAACGTTTTTTATCTATATGAAAATAACTTTGATTAACTTAATCCCCGTTGACCGACTCTAAATCGCGTTCGGACTGCAGAACTTGTTATCTCCCCGCCCTTAACCAACAACAAGGCAGACAATAAGGACTCCCATCTCAAGTCTCAAAATATGGCTTTCTAATAATAGTTGGTACGAGTTGTTACACGCCACTCAACCACATTAGTGTCTAAAATATGCATTTCTTACTTTCTTCAACCTCCTTGTCACTTTTCCCATTTACTCCTCCGTTTACGGGTAATACGAATTACTCAAACGCAACTCTCTCCCCACTACCTTCTGATAACCCAACCAGAAGTAGGGCACAAGGATATTATTTCAATCCACAATAATGTTGTGCGACACTTCATGCAGGCTCATTCTCTTCCATAAATGAAATTCCCTATAGTGTAACTCACTAAAATTAATAATAATTTCTCCATCTTGGTCAACCATTTCCACCACCCCAAGGGAAATCTTAACTTTTTTGTGATGTTGGTAACCTAATAATGAACTTTATCACTCTTCCTATCCATTTATCACTTGAATCACCAAGTATTGTTAAATGTCTAGTTGATTGCCTCAGACCAACCTTTTCCTTTTGCATGAGTAGCGCATCTGGTGACAAACATTGCCAGGTATCAGTCGACACCGATCCACAAACTCAACATCCCATGTCTAATGGTACATCTTACTCCCTTTCTTGGGGTATTCCAAAATCGTGACCCATGCGTCTGCTCCAAAATTGCACACTTCTTGGGTTCGTCTCATTCGTGAAACCAACATCATATTTATGGGTAGGCCACTCTCAGAACTTGGTTGAGTACGACTCCACTCTAATCCCCAAAACTGCTGGACCTTTCCTTTGCTAGAGAGATCCCTTGCCTGAATCTCTATAGTCTTTCCACCCATCTTTTGTGTGATAGCTCTACCTGATGTACACATATCCAGACTTTCTTTCTCCTTGATGAGATTCATTCCATCTTACTTTTCTAATTTTTCTTTTAACTTACCTATACGCATACGTTCAACGCATACATTTCCACATCTTTGCATTGTGCATGCTACTGAGAATCCAACTAACTAGGGCGACATACACCCTATATCATGTGCATATCTTCACAATTATACCAAACATAACATATTTATATCAAACCTGGCCTCTTATATGCAGTGTGTCTATACAGTAAGGGTATATTTAATTACCCTAATAATCTCAATTTAATTATGCTCGAGATTTCCCATCAATTCATTAGTGGTGCATACGTTCCACAATGCATCCTACACAACACTACCCAACTCCACTTGCCTTAAATCATAAAATAACTCTCAACTCACAGTTTATCCATATAAACATGAAATAACTAAAGTACTAAGTCCATGTCCTAATGACCACACATCTCTTAACTCTCAACGTTACTAAGGTTCATGTGTGGGACGTCTCGCAAGAGAAATCCAAATAAGGAATCCCTCTAATACACTACTACCTAGAATTGTCAGCCATGGAAATCTGTAGCAGTATCGTTGACAAGCATATTCACTCTTATAGTGAGTGACGATCCAACGCATCGCTCATAGTCTATCTACTATTATATATTTTCTTAATTTTTTTGCAGTCACATTTATATGCATATTCACGCTCTTATAATAAATCATGATACATGGCATCGCTAATAGTCTATCCACTATTATTTATTTTCTTACTTTTTAGTGTCCCCGTTAGCATATATATTGACTATCTTGTAGCTAATCATGATACGGGACATCGCTCATAGCTTGACCACTTTTATCCATTTTCTTTCTTTTTAGTGGTCCTGTTGACATGAATATTCACTCTCTCATAGTGGATCATGATCCGCTGTAACGCTCATATTCTGGAGATCTTTACCTTTCTTTCTTTCCCTTAGTTTCTTCCCATCAAATGATTTGTTCCTGTCTCTTCCATGGTGTGGATGCACTGACTTTGCACCTTACGCAACGTTTACACGTATATGCATTGTTTTCACCTCACATAAATTATACACATGACTACATATTTTAGGATAAGGAGAATATGTTTATAGCCCATGAGAGATAGAAAGGTAAAATGGGTGCCTACCACCTTCTTATTCCGTAACTTCATCCCTAAGCCTATGTTCTATTTGGTTTCGTATCCATCGGTAGTCTTTTATGTTGTCTCTTTGGATAAGGCTGCTTGTTTTTACTATTTTGAGTAATATAGGCTAGCGAGTCCAATTTTTTCACTTTCACATACCCTTGTTGACGATCGCTTTTATGTACTTGGGAACTCACGAATGTCGCGTGAATAATAGGAAATGGATTTTCTTCCTTGGCCCCATATTTGCAATTTAGGTCAAACCCTCACGGATGGACATAATCAGTGTTCGTACAATAAAAATTCCCTATTCTGGGGAGTTGGGTCCCAATATGTCTCATCAAATAAATGAATGGAAAGGGCCCTAGGGAGAGCAAGTTGCTCACCGCATTCAGCAATGGGTAGTTTGGGCATTTGGTTCACAAAATCTTGGGGGACTAGGGGTTATTTCAGGTTTCAACAGGTTTATCATGAGAAGGGTTTGAGGGACCAACAACCTCAGTATTGTTTCGACCCCTGGACGACTATGAAATTCTCCGAGAAACAAACGAAAAGGTTGTGATAACACGCTTATTTTAATACTCGGTGGCCAATCCTTTACTAAAATAAAACAAGAATCTCAGTATTGTTTCATTCTCAGCATTACTGTCACAAGAAGCAATATTAAATAATACGAATAAAAACCATAAACTAAAAGAACGAAATAAAACATCATGCATAAATAAATAATAAAAGTGAACCGAGTAAACCATCAGTCACCAAATAGTAACATCCCACTGGAACGAACTGATAATTGAAATACATAAATAATAACCTAGCACAAGTAAACTCCTAAGAAACTATGGGAAACACTCCCAAAATGAAATACTGGAATAAAAAGATCCTATTTAGATAGAATGAGCTGAGGAGGCTAAATCAAATCTTGTAGCATCCACAACGACTGCAACGGCAAATAAAGGATCTATCCCAACGGCCCTGGATACTGCTGCTGCACATTTGGGGTTTTAAAAATAAAATAAGAAAAACAAATTATCAATAGGTGAAAGCCCGAAAAATTTGAAAATATTTTGCAAGTAATTAATTGTTTAAAATCGATAAAACACATAGTGTAATACTTTCATAATTAATTACCCAGTCGCACTCACATGTGATAAAACCTCACCTCTCATCTGCAGTGCACATCTAACACATTCATTTTATTATCCTAATTAAATTACCCAGTCTAACTTGGACATATAACCTCTATCCAAACCCAATCCTTCTAATACTCTCTATTAGCTAAGTATAAACTACCCTTGCTAGGTATAAGTTCATAAATAACATCGTAGGAACACACTCGTGCTATAATTAGATATATACACTATATCATATAAACATACATATATATTACTCGCTGTATACATAAAACTATATCCTCGAATCATGGACCTCGTAAATACATCACTCATGTTCTATCAGGCTCCGGGTATCACGCACCACATTGAGCCACTGGGTCGAAATCTCACCACCAAAACCAATTGTAAACACAAACAACGGAGGCGTTCATAAACATACATCCGGGGGTTGCAACCATATCACTTCACAGCCAACCAGTATCCAAACTAACAACTATCCTCACACATGGATAGTGGTCATGCAATGGTACTATGACCAATGGAATTAATCCGACACCTGCTGGTCAACGCCAGTGTGGATTGCCCACTACGCACAACCTCCTACAATAGCACCACTGAGTAGGAATGTTTAAAGTAAACACATAGCACACACACAGACACACATCACTCTAATATTTATATATATAAAGTACAAAGCTTGTACGCATATCCCACATCTCACTCGTTTTCTAATCCTGAAGCTCGAACCAACTTTCCCATTAAATATCAAAATATTCACTCATTTGAATTGCCTGTTCTCATCACTCGAACACATCTATTTTCTGACCTATTACACATATTAAACCCTAAAAAGTATTCCCCAGTAGTGCCTTTCTACCCCGGAAGCCCCTGGGGTCATTTCCCAAGCTCTAATGGGTAAAATTAACATACTAACAAAAACTGGGCAGGCGAGAAAACATAACTGGTGCGCTGACAAATTGAATCAGTTTGGTTGAGCGAATTAGTTTGTTCCCCCAACAAACTAGTTCAGTTCACTGGGCTGCCTGTTATCTTCTTTCTCAGGTTTTTTCTCCTCCAAACCCTATAATGGAGGTCCTAAACCACCCAAAATATAAAATTAACCTCGTACACCATTATACTAACATCCCATAAGTATAACAGGTAATTAACCTCGAATTCATTATCAACACCCTAGGATTCTATATTAAACATCAATTCTATCAAACTCAACATTTACCAAATTTGGATTTCCATGAATTAAACCCTACCATCAATGTTCTACATACTCATCAATACAAACGTAAAATTAATTTCAAAATTCCTACATGATCTACATGAACTAATTATGAGTTATAAAATGAGATTAATTATGTTAAAGGAGATTTATGGCGATGGGGTGCACCACGAGTGGCCCCTAATCCATAAATAATGTTAAGGGAGATTTACGGCAAGGGAGTCCAAGATAAGTGAGCCCTTTACCTATGACAAATATAGAAGTTAGAGGGTCCACCTCCAGTGGTTCCCTCTCAGCACACAAATTGTGAAACAAGGTAAAATGAATTAAGGAGAAGGGACTCACCTTAAGTGGCCCCCTTTGCCCAAAAGCAATGATCGAAAAAGAAATGACTAAGGGTGAAGGGGTCCACCACGAGTGGCTCCTCATCCCAAGAATTTTTTCTTTTTAAGAAAAAAAAATTATAATGTTTATTTTCTTGCATAGGTAGCCTAATTGAGCAAGAAGGGCTAAAGAAGGCTAGTTAGGATCTCTTGGGAGTTTTGGTTTGGTGGCTGAGAGACAAGGTTTTTTTATCAAGCTCAACTATATGGCACTTTAAGATAGATATAATACTAGTAGAGGAACTCAAAGAGTCACTCAAGCCCTTACACAACCCACTCTTAGTTATAACTGTAGTGAGTATCCAAGAGGCTACTCACAAGAAAACACACTTTTACAAAAAGATTTTAAAGAGGGTGGCTGTCAAGGTCACTCTTAAGTGTTAAAAAGTTTGTACAAAAAGTTACCATTTGAAATGATATGTACCAAATCACATATTTTGTCACCATTAGGAGACATATTTGATTTTTGACTTTGTGTTTGCACCAGGTGTTGCCTATTAAAGGGGTCAGGCGAGTACAAACATATAGGGACAAAAGGTACATTGAAAACTTTTTCCTCACAATCCCTCTCATTTTTGGCTCCCAAAAGGCCTAAATCAGCCCTAGTAGTCACCTATAAATAGGTTCATTTGGTAAGGTCATATCACAACAGAAACTCGAGTTAGTCGTAACACTACCAAAATTACACTAGACATCGTATTCTTTCTATTCTCTCTCTTTCTAAATGATGAGTGGTTATTTCTTCACTCCCATCATTACATCCATAATTCTCAGGAGATCTCCCTCTCTCTAAGTTACCATTATTATTTGTGAAGTTCATCCTCTTGAAGGAGGAGGTCATAACATTTACTCCATTTTTACCATAAAGAGAAGGTTTACTCATACAGCTACTATTGAGACCTTGAAGACCTTGAAGACAGAGGACATTGGAGTAGGTCACACCTCAACCTTTTTAGTTTTTCACAGAACCCAATTAGAGTACCCTCCTACAATTGGAAACTCCATTAAGGAGGTATTCTCATTACCATGAACAAATAAGGATATAATGTTTCTAAGCAGCTAGTTTTTGAAGATACTTCCACTGGTAATGGAGTTCAGAGTAACTAGACCACACAAGAACATGCTGTGGTGACAGAAGTTAGAGCACCTACTCCTCAATTAGGATAGACTAGTGTGGAAGCATCAACGCCGTTGGCATGCATGGACTTGATGAGTTTGTTCCTTGAGTTTTGAAGCAAAACAATATTTATTTGGCAATCTTGAGCCAATTATGTATGACACTAGTAGTAGGCCCTACTGGAGGAGTAGCCGGTACAATAAAAGCAACCGTAGGTACGACTCCGCCACATAAGGTGGTGTCGGAGCAAGTAGCATCACAAGTACACCAGTAGTGATGAAATTTTTCTTAGAGGAGTCTCTTTCCAAATCTATTACTATAAAGGAAATAAATAATTTACTTTCCTCTCAATGGGAATCCTCTCACTTGTACGAGGATCTGTAAATTCCCTAGCCTAAAAGCATCGATAAGAAGCCTACCCTGAGGGGTATGTTCCACCAAAGTTCATAAAGTTCAATGGCAAGGGAGAAAATCCTATAGATCATGTAAAAAGGTTTTTGGAATATTTGGGTGTGCATGGAAATGACAAGGACTTAAAGCTGTGGAGTTCTCCAAGACTCTTACGGGAAACGCGTATACGTGGTATTTCCACATTGCACCCCATAGCATTCCCACATCGGAGAGGATGCACATGCAGTTCCTCCAAAACCTTTTTGTGGTGAAATATGGCTTCAGATTGAGGCACCTCACCCAAGAAGTGAAGAATCCCAATGACGAAATAATGCAGTACATCAAATGTTTTCGTAAAGAGGGCGTTGGATGTTCACGAAGACGTGGATGGAGTGAGTTTGCTATGGATTTGTGTTGAGGGGCTCCTATAGGAGTAAACACTTCATCTAGTCAATGATACTAGAGAATGAACATTCATAAAATCGCTCGAGCAGCTAGTAATATTGCCATGATCATAAAATCCAAATAGTTAAATTACAAGACATTAGTGCCTCTGACCTCAGGCAGGTTTCAGATCTCTAGAAGATAAGCTGGTAATTATGTAGATGGGAACTCAAAGGAAAATAAGGGAGATTCAAGGTTCAAAAGAGGTAGCCCAGTAAACAAAAGAAAGTTTGGATATGGCATCCCACCACCGCTACCTTCTAGCCGAGCGGAGGCCATGGATTGCTATCTCACTTTGCTGTGAGAAGGGGTAGAAGGATTACCCCAATCTAATGGGAAAATAGCAACAACAGCAGGCAAAGCCATTGCCAAATATTGTGAGTTACACTAGAGAGTGAAGCATGTCAATAAATATTGTTTCTACCAACGAAGGATCATTGGCGAGCAAGTGGCCAATGGTACTTTGTAGATACCACCTGTAGATGTTAATGAAAACCCACTCCCAACACATCACTATGGCACTCCAAATATGATAATGGCATATAATGAATAAGAGGAAGCTCTAGAACCAAAAAAGTGGTGGCAGAATGAGAAGATGCGTAAAAAATTATTTTTCAGCCCTGATAAAAAAGAAGTTAAACATGAGGGGGTTGAGCAGGTGAACCCCCCATGAGGCAAAACATATGTAGTCATCGCTCTAGATAAAGAAGGAACATCTGAGTTAGAATCAGTCTGCAAGGATCAAACCTATGAAGTGGAGTTATACTCTTAATGCGAAGCCATAGCGATGAGTCCGGAGTTCAAATGGTTTTTCGACCATATATGGGTGAAGTATGACACATGGGTGGTCATTACAAAAAAATATGGAATCAGTAAAACAGCGAGGGGATACCTATCTAAATTAGATGCGACCCATTAGGAGATTTATCAAAAGATACACTTTAGAGGTGTTATTTTCCAAGGCAGGTGGACAAGTACCATATATTCACAACCGCCCACTCTATGTGACAACTTTGATTAAAGGGATTGTTTTCCCTAGGGCACTAATGGATCAAGGTGCGTTTATCAATATAATGCACATCAATACCCTATATGAGACATGCATCCCTCGAGACAAGATAGTGCCTGTAACATTGATGATTTCTCAATTTGATAGTGCAGGCATGTAATCACTTGACTACGTGAATGTGGGAATCAAGATAGGGAACTTTACTTCCTATATTAAATTTCATGTAATCAACACTATTACGAGCTATAAGATTCTTATAGGGTGAGTGTGCATCCACACTCATGGGATAGTGCCATCTACATATCATCTATGTTCCAAAAGAAAAAGAAAGGCTAAGGAGGTTGACAAGCCTCCTCGAACATGCAAGAAGGTCGTCCTCCCGGACAAAAAAGTTATGTACCATTTATAATGGTCTGCATGGGCGACATTATGTGATGAGAGCATCGACACGACACCCAAATGTTTCGTGGTAGATGAGTCACATATTATAGAGCATGTATAGGTACCTAAAGAAGTTCCCGAATGCATGCACGATAGTCTAAGAGAGCAACTATAGGAGTTGGAAGAAATAAACTTGGGTTTAGAAGGGGAGGAAGGTAGACTCGTTCTAATTTACAAGGGGTTGGAGTCAAAGAAATGTGAAGAGATCGTCAACCTTCTAAAAGAATTCGTAGATGTGTTTGCCTGGAAATATACAAAAATTCTTAGGATAGATGCGGAGGTGAGCTCCCATAAATTGAATGTTCTTACAACACTCTACCAGTAAGGCAAGCCACTCTCACGTATAAGCTAGAGCTAGACCTCAAGATGAAGGCAGTGGTTTAAAAGTGTCTAGCAGTCGGGTTCATTACACCCATCTAACATCTGATATAGCTTTCTAGTATTGTACATGATATGTGTCAATTACGGATTTGCATGGACTTTCATGATTTCAACCAGGCCTGTCCAAAGGATGAATTTCCATTACCCAATATTTATAGCTTAATAGACACTATCACGGGTCATGAAATGTATAGTTTCATGGATGGGTATATTGGCTATAATCAAATCATAATGGATCTAGAAAATGTAGAAAAGACTGCCTTCCGCACACTATTAGGAAAGTTTTCCTACAAGATCATGCAATTCGAACTAAAAAATGCAGGTGCCATGTACTAGCCTACTATAATGGCAATATTACATTATTTTTTTCTTGACATATTGGAGTTATACGTGGATGAGCTAGTGGTGAAAACAAAGAAGGAGAGAAAGCACATCCAAGATCCGAGGTGGGTGTTTGAAAGGTGCCGTAAGTATATGATGAAAATGAACCCTTCAAAATATGCTTTTGGAGTAACAGTTAGAAAGTTTTTGGATTTTGTAGTGAACCGACAAGGGGTGCTAGTAGATGAGGAAAAGAAGAAGGCCATCCTGCTGATGCCACCCCTAAGAGCCAAAGGTAAATTAAAAGTTTCTCGAGGAAGGTTTATTATCTAAGAATATTTATACTAGCACTAGCAGAGGTGACCCACCCGTTCGTTCCGTTGATGAAGGAAAAATCCAAATGGGTTTGGGGAGATGCACATAAGAAGGCCTTTGAGAAAATTAAAGAGATATTAGCATCATTTTGGTACTGCTCGAGGTGGGTTCACTACTACTTCCCTGCCTGACTTCGACGGAGAGGTCCATAGGAGCCTTTCTTGCACAAAAAAGAGTAGGGGTAGAGAATCCCGTTTATTACTTATCGCATGTAAATTTGACCATCAAAACCATATAAACTAGCATGGAGAGGCAGTATCTAGTTTTGGTATTATTTTTCCAAAAATTGGAGGCATTACTTATTGGCCTTCACAATATATATCATCACTGAGTATGATCCTATCAAGTACCTTCTAGAACTAACGATCTTAGTAGGAAGAGTAGCGAGGTGGTTCTTGATTTTTTTAGTATGATTTGAAGTGTTTGGCTCCAAAATCTATCAAGAGTCATGCGGTAGAAGATTTGTTAGCTCACTTCCCAAGCTAGAGTTTTGAGTCTCCCAACGAAGAATTATCGAGAGAGAACTTCCAAGCCTGCTTAGCTAAGGAAATAGAAGAATGAAAGTTGGAGTTTGATGGTTCCTGTGCCCAAGGGACGGGTGAAGAAGGTATTATTCTCTCTAATGGGATGGAGAAGATCACCATGTCCTTCAATCTTAACTTTAAATGTTCAAATAATGAGGCTGAGTATGAAGCTCTCATTCTGGGATTGTTAGAGGCACCGAGGATAGGCATTAGACTGTTATCCTTACGATGGGACTCCAACTTGGAAGTGAAATAAATTAATTGGGAGTTTGCTCTTAAGAATTCCATCTTAGCATCATAAGGGTGCATCATCCCAAAATTACTGAGTCTGTTCTTGAAGATCACAATTGAGAGACATGTTCTCATAATGAACAGATAACAAATGCACTAGACACTATAGACCAGAAGTAAGAAATGGATGAGCTAAAAAATGACCATAATGGTACGATGAAGAATTATGCCTACCATAATCAAGTCTTTATTTTCGAGTGAAGAATCGGGGGATTGGAGGTGCCTGGTAGCACTACACCAAATCTACCGAATTTTCACGATCATTGACCTTGACAAGTTCAACTTGTCAATGTCAATGATCGTGATAATTCCAGGGGTGATAATTTTTTTTTCACGGACTTGTCACGATTAATGACCGTGACAAGTTCATTAGAATTTTCATGGTCATGTTACGGTCCTTGACCTTGACAAGTTTGTCATGATTAAGGACTGTGACAAGCCCGTTACAATGGTTAAAAAATTGTCACGGTCAATGACCGTGACAAGTCTGTGACAACTTCTTTGTCAAGGACTTATCACGATCAATGACCGTGATAATTCTGGGAAGAATTGAAAAAAAATCTACTGGGCAGTTTGGCCACTGCCACTGCCCAGTAGTATATTTATACCTATTATAGCAACATTGTACGTTTTCAAGAAACATATATCCAAATAAAATAAAGATAATGAAAATATACATTCAAAATAGAGACAATACGCATCACGATATAATCCAAATATAATTCTAAATGTACCAACTTAAAAATAATTCAATTCAAATAATGGCACTACATGTCTTGGGTAAGGTTAGCTTTAAGGAGATGAGTAGGTCACACGGTATATGAATTTACACGCCCACTAATATACATCGTTTCTCATTGTTCGCATAACCACAATGGGGAGTTCTCCTTCCCGGGCATCACATGCGTGACTAGCACCTTGGACTCAATGTCTTGAAGCTCACGTCCATGAACTAGTGCACCCAGGAAGATATTCGGGTCCCTCAACCCCCACCCTATCTGCTGGTCATTAAATATGTCCAGTATAAACACACTTGACCAACCAAGTGTCAAAATTGATCGATCGAAGGGAGGCAAATAGGGAAGTGGATCATTAAAATAAGAGCTCAAACGTGTCGGTGATGAAGCAGCGAGGTCCACATCCTTGTCCTCCTTCACCTCCTTATCCACCACCTTCTCCTTATCCTTCCCGTTCCCCTTACGATCTCCGCCCAATGAATGCTTCATAAATGAGAACATAACTTGGACTGTCGCCTCCAAACGGGACAGCTTCGCTTCATTCGAGTTCACCGTTTGAACCAACCCGGTGTCGCTCGTCTCCAATTCGATGATCCTAAATTTGTCCACCTGTGAGATCACCCCTTTGTCCTACCCTTGCTATCAGTGCCAAGCACTTGGCTGAGTGCGTCAGTGGACAAGGATGCCTTATCGGCATTAGACTGCGACTCATGCACTTCCTTAAGCTTTCCCTGAAACGACAAAATAAGTAAAATAAGTAAAACACATGATTAGTAAAATAAGTAAATTAAAAAATTATAATGTAATTAATAAAAAGTAAACTGTCGGACTACTTACAATCATGGCCTCAATGCTCGGGGACACCTCCTTATCCTTCCCCTTCTTCGTCCAAAGAGCCACATAAGTATCGAGCCTATGTGGCCTACCCCCATGGCCACTCCCTGTCCCCTGAAATAAAATAAAGTAAAATTAGTATCGGTGTCTCATAGTAAAATAATGTAGAATAATATGTTTCTGTAGTTAAAGAAAAATTAAATATTACCATCATCCTATGCTCCACCTCGGCATAAGACGTCCGGCCGGAGTAGTGCATGTTCGTCTTTTTTGCCCGATTTTCCCTCCCCGATTGGCGAGATGCCAATTGTCGCTCCCCGATCTCATTGTTAATGAACCTTTGCTCTTGTGCCAATGAGATCAGCTCCTTCGGTGGGACGGATTCACACATTTGGATAACGAACTCTCGTGTCGTCCCAAAGTACCAAGTCAGCATATTTTTCTTTCACATCTTGTGTTGCTCCCTCAACTGCTCCAAGACGGAATTGCGTAGCTTTGGATCCAGGCTGAATTGTTCCTGTCCAACAAATACAATGTTAGTTGCGAATAAATATAAATATAAATATAAAATGAAATTGAAATTGAAATCGAAATTGAAATTGAAATATTCATATAAATATAAATATAAATACTTTAACTGTAGTGCCACCCAAACAACTAACTTGAGCTCATATGGCACCTCCTTCCAACTAATGTACCCCGGGCCGATGATCGTCTTTACCAGTTCGATGGATCTCTCTAATAGGCCCGACTTGTTCTCGATGGCCATTCCCAATTTTACCATATTTGGGGAGCCTAGGGGCCGAGGAGCCCTCGTCACCTCTGCTACCACCAAGAACAGACGACATCATCATCCTCGCCTTAATGCCTAAAGGAGACATTTGCTGTAACAAAATGTTATTAGTACAAATAAAAATGAATTAGAAGAAGACATGCAAATATGTACAAATAATACAAATAAAAATCAATTTTTACTGTTTAACATCCCCCCATCCCTGCCATCTCCCCCCCCCCCCCCCCCCCCCAACCTTGCCCCACCCCTTCCCCCACCATACACACACACAAACAACCCCACCCCTCCCCACCCCACCCCCCACCACACATGCGCACACACCCTGCCCCACCCCCATCACACACACACAGAGCCCCACCCCCTCCCCACCCCCACCCCCACCCCCTTCCCCCACCACACACACACATACACACACACGCGCGCGCGCGCGCACACACACACATTTATACATGTACAAATCAAAATGAATTGTTACTACAAATATGTACAATTACTACACACACGCACACTATACATCCCCACCCCCACCCCTACTGCCCACACACGCACACTACACAAGAGTGAAAATGATAAAGTGCAAATCAATTAAAAGCATTAAAAATGATAAAGTGCAAATCAATTAAAAATGCATAATAGCCCTCCACAAATCCTTGTGCTTGGAGAAACAATATTTAAACAATAGAGGAACCAATTGCATGATCACATGCCAATCGTGGGACTTACACTTATGTAAATCATGAGTAGCATAATTCACAATCCTTTGCAAGTTGGACGAAAAATTAGATGGGCCCTTCAAATTATATATTGTGTCTAAAAGAACCTTCCTTTCCCCACTCGTCAAAGTAAACGCACCAGGGGGAATTATTGTCCTTCCCCTACTGTCTTCTTTCAACCATAGTTGTGTCTTAAGTTTCAACGATTTAAGGTCTTTTCGTGCATTTTCTCCATCCTTGGAATGACTCCCCCAAGGCATGTGCCCACAATATGTTCAGCGAAGTTCTTCTCTTCATGCATCACATCCAATACATGGCGCACCGGGTTATTCTTCCATTAAGGCAAGTCAAATAAAATAGACCTCCTAGACCATGCCTTCCTTGTCTCAGTTTCATTCCCAGTTGGGGTTTTCTTATGCTTGACATTCTTAAATTTGGGATTCTTACCTGGCATATTAGGGCCACATTCAGAAGATTTACTTTCAATTTCTGAACCTGAAAGTTGTCTCGGCGGTAGCCTATGTTCAACCCCGCCCAATAAAAAATTGGAACCGTTCTCAAATCTGAAACTATGAGCCGGGGGTAAAAACCTCCTATGGCAATGGTATACATTTTTTGAGCTAAAGGATAGACGAATAGATTTAGTCTCCTCTCCACAAATAGGACACCCCAAATAACCATGTATTACACAACCGGATAATGCCCCATAAGCTGGAAAATCATGAATTGCCCACATCAACATAGCTTTCAGCGTAAACTCTTCTTTTCTAAAAGAGTCAAATGATTGCACACCATCTTCCCACAACTCATTTAATTCTTCTACCAAAGGGGTCAGGTAGACATCGATGTCATCACTTGGTGCCTTTGGCCCAGGTATCAACAAAGCCATCATAAAAAATTCAGGTCTCATACACTGTGAAAGAGGGAGGTTGAGTGGGGTTAGGATCACTGGCCATACACTCTGATTGGTGCTTAGATTTACAAATGGATTGAAACCATCTGTTGATATAGCCAAACGAATGTTGCATTTTTCTCGAGAAAAATCGGGATACTCATAATTCATCCTCCTCCAGGCTGTAGAATTAATAGGATGATGCATGATATTACCCCCTACTTCTGCCCTAGCACACCAAGTCATTGCCTCCACTATCCATGGTACTGTAAAAAATCACTTTAATCTAGGCCCAAAGGGAAAATATTTCAACACTTTTTGAGGAAAGTTTAAGCTTGTGCCTTCCTTACTAGTAGATTGGACATATCTAGGTTCATCGCACACCGGACAACGATCGAGATTTTCATACTCCTTTCGGTATAGTATGTAGTCATACACACAAGAATGAATCCATTTATACTTCATTCCCAAACCTTTCAAACTGTTCTTCATAACATGATAGCTATTTGGAAGCCTATTCTCCTTGGGTAGTAATCTTTTCACCCATTTTAGAATTCCTGTCACGTTATTACCAGACAAACCGTACTACGTCTTCAAACTGTGAAAACCAACCATGGCATGTAAAGTTGTTTGATCTTTCTTACAGCGAGAGTATAACGGTTGGGTCGCCTTAAATTTTAAACTTTGGTAGTCCTCATCAAGGTTTATCGTGATATCTTCACGAGCACTTGAGCCGTGTACTTCATCAGTAACCTTATTATCCTCTACTTAATAAACCCCGTATGCATCATCAACTAAATCCTCTAACATATTATGATCTACGTCGTCACCTTCTACAACTATCCTAATTATTGAAGGTTGTTGTGAAGGTTGTTCGGGGACAAAAGGAACTTTTAATTCACCGTGAAAACTCCAAAATCGATAACTATCTTGTATACCCGATCTTAACAAATGTAGTTCAACTGTTTTCCACTCAAACACCTTACCATTCTTACACCTAGCACACGGACACGAAAACTCTTCATCATTATGAAGTCTATTTGCGTATTTCATAAATTCATTAGCACCTCTGCGAAACACATCCCCCATTCTATTTGTTTCACCCATCCACCCTTTGTATTTCGGATATACCATTACAGCAACCACAACTAATCACCTATTAAAGGTAAGAAGCATATATTCATGGATTAGTATAAACAAAACTTAGACTTATAGTATATTTTATTTAATGATGTCTTATTTATATTTGATTTTTAAATTTCAAATTCAAATTCAATTTATAATAGAAAATTCTATTTCCACCATCTCCTCTAAAGGGTGAGTGGTCCTATCCCATTCAAGACCGCATTTTTCTGTAATATACTTAATAGCTCATGTACATTGTTACTATTTGAGAAAAATTCGACAGCATATCCCCGTAGTTCTCCAAGTACACGATGTAGATTGGCAAGTGTGAGTGTTATTTCAATTGATCAATTGAAATAACCGTCACACTTATCAATCTAATATGTACCTATAGAAAATTAGGATACGACTACAGAACTTCCTCCAAAAGTAACAACTTTAAGCCACTAATAATATTATTATACATAAATTATGCAGTCCCAAACTGTCCAAATGGGACAATTTCAGAGATCTCATTACAGGAGTAATGACTCGTGAATGGGTCTAAGGGCTATTGAATGTGTACGCATAAGAACTAGAAGGCTAGTTCTTATGCGCACTATATGTAGTTTCAAGTATGTTTCATTTAATTATCATACTATATATATATTGTTCGTTATACAAAGTAATTTTAAAAAAAAAAGTTGAAAAATCCCACCCCTATATGGACAATAATCCAGTGGTCATGCCACTTTTAAACTTAACCAACCCAACATCAATCCACTATAATCTAATCGGAATGTCAACAAAAAATGTGTATCCCGTACTCCTTCTAATTCATCTACTCAATTAATTATTTGCATCAATTAAACTAACAATTAAAGTATATGATTATTAATTTACTAATTTATAATGAGGGGCAATCCTACTTTCATATATTAATTTACTAAAAAAATTAATAATCAATCAATTCGTTTACAAGGGACACTACTTACTAAAATTAATCCACACACGCACACACACACTCACACACGCACGCAGCCCCACCCCCACATCATTCCCTCTCTCTCACATACGCACAAACACGCACACTACACATACACACACATGCGCACATACACACACATGCAACCCCACCCCTACCCCATCCCTTACCCCTCCCCCCCACCCTGCCCCACCCCCTCTTCCCACCACACACACACACTCATGCACACACATGCATACACACACATACATACACACACATAAATACACACACATAAATACACACACATACACACATATATATAAATATAAGAGAGAGAGAGAGAGAGAGAGAGAGAGAGAGAGAGAGAGAGAGAGAGAGAGAGAGAGAGAAACCATCCTGAAAGTAGAGAGAGAGTGAGAGCAGCGCGTAGAGAGAGAGAGAAATTGGAGGGAAAGAAATCGGTGAGGAAAATAGGAGGGAAAAGGGTTTTTGCTGACAGATTTGTCACGTTCATTGACCGTGATAACTTTATATAATTGTCACGATCAATGACCGTGACAAGTATAGTTATCACGAACTTGTCACGGTCATTGACCGTGACAAAAAATAGGTATTTGTTTTGTCACGGTCAATGACCGTGACAAGGCTGGCCGCTGAAAGGGTGTCAATTTTCCCATTTTTGTGTAGTGTAGTAAAATAGTTGAAAACCATGGAAAGGAACGATGAAAATGTCAGAGTTGACAAACTACCATCTACTTCAAGGATATCTCTATTTAAAGAGATTGGGGAATTTTTGTCTAGATGTGTCATAGAAGAAGAGGCCATTAAAAGTCTAACAACAATGCATGAAAAACATTGTGGCATTATTGTCAATTATAACGCGCGGGGGGGGGGGGGGGGGGGGGGGGGGGGAGTACTATTGGCCCACCCTAAGCATGGAGGCCACTCGTCTGCAATAATGCTACTTTAAGTGCAGGTCCCAGTTCGATCACCCAGCTGAGGCCAATTTTATAAAAGTGTTTGAAGATTAGAGGACACCCTATATAGCATACATGCATGATAGAGAGCTGCCAGCAGAAAGAGCAGATGAGATCTACCTTAAGAAAAGAGTGGTCTGCTTCTATTTAGTTGAAGGGGAAGTCTACAGGAAAGGATATAATGAGAAGGCAACAAAGTGTGTGCTAAGGGAGATATAGAAAGAGTACCAAGGTAGGCACATGTGCCCTCTCATATGGGAGGTGCCAAGTTTTATGATTAAGTGATGGCGCTGGGTTACTAATGGCCCATGATGGAGGCTCACTCTATCAGCTACGTAAAGAAGTGCAGGTCCGTCCAAGTGCATGGCAACATGGTGCATGCCCTCGTAGTAAGTCTTCAAAGCCTAGTAACTCCTTATCCCTTCGACACTTGGGCATTTGATTTGGTGGGAAAGATCAACCTAACCTCTAATGGAAAGACTTTGATCATTGTTTCCACAGGGTTGTACACCAAGTGGGTAGAAGCCATCCCTCTAAGGAGAGTGATTGCTCAAGTGGTGACCCAATTCATAAGGCAATATATCATATGAAGGTTTGGTATCCCTAAGGTGATCCTGACAAATAATGGGAAGTAGTGTTTATGCAAGGAGATGGGGCCCCTGACTGATAAATACAAGATTGTGCACAACAGTTCAACAATCTCATACTAGAATGCAATGTCCAGGCAGGGTCCACAAACAAAACACTGATTAATATTATGAAGAAGCGGCTCGAGGACATGCTAAGATCTTAGGATGAGAAGGTACCGATGGTTATACAGGCCTTTAGAACTTCAAAGAGGAAGTCGATAGGGTTTACTCAATTCTCGCTGGTCTATGGAACTTAAGTTCTCCTAGTGGTGGATCTAGAAGTAACCTCAACTAGGATTGCCCTTAGAAAAAAATTCATGCAAGATCCTTAGCATGTGTATTTAGAGGCATTATATGAGCATAGAGATAAGGCCAAAGAAAATTTCAAAGTTTATACCTAGCAGTTGTGTAGGGCTTATGAGAACCTGGTTAAGCCAAGGGAGTTTCAAGTGGGGGACTTAGTCTTACATGCCCCCACTAACCACATTTGAAGTATGTTAGCATCTAAGTTCAAGCCTAACTTGGAAGGCCCTTTTGTGGTGTGAGGGTAAGCAAAGAGGGTTAGCCACCAGATATCTGAACCTGAGAGTGAATGCCTAGTTCTCAATAAGTTTCATTTCTTTGAGTGTTTGAATGGCCTACTCTAATATAGAATTGTTTTTTGTAAAGAAAGTCATGAGAAAAGATTTGTAAACAATATACAGTACAGAATAAATGAATACCTATTATTTTGATCATTACTTGATAATTTGTTCATTATTTATTTACCTACTTTATGTGGTGGGTCTTCCAGTTTAATGCTTTCTCTTTCTTAAAAAAAGAATAGTAACACTCCCTACTAGATTAGAAGAGGGTCCATGAAAAATGGAACTTTCCTCATTATACCCGGGGGTACATCCATCCCATAGGAAAAGTATAGTGAGAAAAGTCCTTAGAGATACAATAGTTTAACAATTTTCGTAGACCCGCAGGAAATCATCCTCCAAATAATTTATTTTTTTCCTAAACTACAGATTTATAACCTAAAGAATAAGTTCTAACCTCTGTTCTCAAGAGAGTAAGTTTTACTTGCTAGTTTATATGAAAATGTGAAGAAGGGGTTCTACCCACTCTCTAATGTGGAGATTTTCAAAAAATTCGTAATTAAAAAAATTCTCAAGTTAAGGTTTGTAACAAGGATCCCGTAGACGAGGGGCAACTTCAGTATAAAGAAATAATTATTCTCATTGGTGGGTTTATTGTTTATGATTTTTTTTGTGTATTTGAAAAGGAGAAGGAGGTCACCCTACTCCAAGCTATTCACTAAATAATTATATACATGAAAATACCCCAGGGTTAGAGGGGCAACTCTAAAATTATAAGTTTCCCAGATCATAGGCAAGTACGCCACAAAACACAGGGCAGTTCTAATTAAAAAAATGCTCACAGTAAACAGAGTAGGTCATAGTAAACAGATGCCAAAAGCATAAGAAAGGCAAGGAATGAAAAGAAGGAATGGAAATAAAGTAATAGTTTTCATTAATATCAAGTAGAATTTTACATGTATGGAAAGAAAGAAAACTACAAGTGAAAGTCTACATATCAAAATAATCTACCAGCTAGATAAAACAAAAAACAAATCCTTCTGTGAGCACGCATCTACATAAGATGGACTTGCCTCCTTAATAAACTGTTCCTCCAACCTAAACATCCTGGCCTCATTCTCAGTATCACTAGCCTAAAGCTTGTCCAACTTGGCCTAGAGCGACTGAATTTGACCCCTGATCCGAGTACCGTCAGCCTGGAGCTGCAGAACACTAGACTTCCTGGAGAGCTAGACTAGTTAAAAATGATAGACCTTCTGTAGATCGTAGAGATCCTGAAGAAATAAGGAAGTCCTGGCGCTGGTCAAATCGACAAGAGGAGTACACAAGAAATCATGGATGTGAACAAAAAGGTCCTTCAGATTTAAGAGTGTAAAACTATATATGTTCAACACATTTTGGGATATAAAAGTATCCGGATTATGCTCAACGATGATCTCCATCACTTCTCGCTCATGGGTCCTGAACTTAGAAGTCAGCTGTGCAGGCCATAAAGCACTCATAAAGGCCCCAAAAGCCTCTACCTCAATATCATCATAACCTGTGTTCCTGACCTCAAGCTTCAAAAGAGGCGAAGATGAATTCTCACTAGAAGAAGCAACACCATCCGAGTAAGTGGCCTTAAAACTATGCTCCTCCTCATCAACTGCCTCAATAGGCTCACTCACAAGATCCTAAAAATAAGAAACATAGAGATGATAAGTCATAGAAAGGGAAAGATAGACAACTGAATGAGTTTTCACAAAAGTGAAAAAAAAAACAAAGCTTACCCTAAGCTCAGAGGGGTAAGTATGCTATCGCCAAAGAAAAAAAGTCATGCCTGACTCTAGATGCCAACCAAACAGAGAAAAGGGAAAGATAACAACAATATACATCTTCACCATTAGAATTTTGTTTAAGAAATAACTAAAATTAAATTAGGTATGATAATTTAATACATGAGGAGTGCGCACTATAACACTCTCAGCATGTTCGCTGAACTAGGAACAACTGCCACACAAACCTAAAAACAAGGATACATGTGTGTGAGGGTGAGCACATTTTCATAGAAACAACAAGAAGAAAGGGGGAAGTAGAAAGGAGAAAAGTTCATGACAATATATTACCTCTCTCACAGCGGCTTCCCTAAGACGTTCCACAGTTATCGGAACAGCCGCAACACTAACTTGAAAACAAGGAAATATGTAAATGTTAGTGAACACTTGCAACAAAAAAGAAAATTTGAAATGTATGATATACTAAGTGCTTACCTGGGCAGTCTCATCTGAGACACAAGTCAGAGGTCCCACAGTGATTGGGATAGCTGCAGTGCTAACATGAGAATCAAGATATGAGTCATGCTGATAGAGGGACCACATTTATAAATATGTCAAAAAGGCTTAAATATTCTCGCGCATAAAATAAAAGTAAAGAAGTGTAAGCAAAATTAACTAATATGTGCAAAGGATTACTTGGCGAGTCACTGCCCTACAAATCACAATAGGTCTCGTAGATAATGGGACCTCAGTTATACTGTCCTGATGGCAAGATAAAATAGGGAATTGTTAAAAAAAGAGTGGCATAGAAAAAACTATTCTTATACAAGATATACATAGTACTAATGGGGTCATCTCCACAAGAGTCAACGCAGGATCTGCGGGTGATGCCTCAAAAGTGATAGCCTAAAAACTAAGAAACGAATAAAAATCAGCATAGAAGATTGCAAAATGAAAAAAATTAAGTGTTACAAAAGAGAAATAGAGTACCTAAAGGGTCACCTCCATAGTACTCGTAGTAGGACCCAAGGATGAAGGGGTCTCATCAACATTAGTCTAAAAGGGAAAAGGATTCAAATTTTAACAAATTACTTATATAGTGAAAAAAATGTACCTACGTGTCTTAAAGTTGAATGAAGTAGATTACATAAGAGGCACTATGATGGTGTTTTCACTAGATCAGTGGAAGAAAGAGCCTCAATAGTTACAAGTCCACTGGAGAAGCAATCGAAGAAGTGGCCAATGATATGGCAGCATGGGGACGATAAACCAAAAATAGAAAACGACAAGTCATGTGAATAAAATTTTAGCGATAAATAAAAATAAGTCAAGAATGGAAGAATTCAAAAAAATACCTGAACTCCCAAAAGGGAATAAGGATGAATGGTAACCACTGGAATGGATGAGGCAACACTAGTGGACTGTTCGTCACAAGATTGCTAGAAATAAACACAAACCAAGGAAATAGTTGATCTAGCAAGGATAAGTAGTACTTGATAAGAGGTCATTGCCCGTGAAACAGGGTCATTGAAAGTAAAATTAAAGATTGACTGAGATGGAAAAGGGGTATATGTGGGGCCTATTATCCATGGGCATACAAACTTCGGGATAAATTTCCTCTGGAAAGGAGATAGGTCTGGAATAATAACATCAGTGAGCAACACCATCCCCTCAGTATTGGAAGAGCTACGTAAAGAGGATCCCTATAAGGAAGAAATACAAAAGCAAGAGAGACACCGTAAGTTTCAATCACACATAAAAACTTAGAGAGAAAAAGATGAAAAAATAAAGAAATTCAAATACCTCTGTTGGTTCATCTGAAGAACTACCCACTATAGAAGAAACAAGAAGTGGGGAAGTACAACTATGAGGAATGGTCCTCTGTATGCACATATAGAAGAATATACCAAGATATGTCGAAGAGGCAACCAGTTAGAAGATCTTCAAAGTGATAATTCTTACCTAAACATAACGAGAAGACACAAAAGAATTACTCGTAGCGATAGGAAATAAAAAAGAAAGATGTAAAAGGAAAAAATAATTAAGCTATGTCAGTAAAGTATTATAAAAACAAAAGAAAAGAGAATTAGTTGAATAAGGGGAAGTAATGAACCTCTCTAGCTAGACTCAGAGAAGAAATGAGCATATAATTCCTTCATCTCGAAAAGGGTGATCAGATAAGAGGATGAAGAGAGGGATCATCCATCTTAAGAGAAGAAACCTGTAAAGTATCATGAGAAAAAATAAATCAGATGAAAGTTATAAAAGTCAATAAGATAAAAAGTTAAGCTACGTCAGTAAAATATAATAAAAACAAAAGAAAAGAGAATTTATTGAATAAGGGGAAGTAATGAACCTCTCTAGCCAGACTTAGAGAAGAAACGAGCATATAATTCCTTCATCTCAAAAACGGTGCTCAGATAAGAGGATGAAGAGTCTCAACAGAAGAAACATGTAAAGTATCATGAGAAAAAAAACCGACGAAAGCTGTAAAAGTCAATAAGATAAAAAGTCAAGCAAAAAAACTGAGGAGAAAAAAATTACAACAACTGGGCGAGTGCTCTACCCATATGGAAGATGTCCAGTGGTAAGACTAGTGGAAAAGGGAGAATATATGATAGTATCCTCGCTGAAAGGCTCCCTCAAAACTAGCAAGAAAGTACAAGCGTCAGGATGGTGTTTACCGTAAAGGTCTATGTCACTCATGTCGTTTGAAGAGGAATTATCATCATTATAGGAAGGGGTTCTTACATACTCAACCAAGTTCCTTTGTATATGAGCGAGAAGGGGAACAACATGTGGAACCTCATGAGATCCAGTTTCACAAAGTAAAGAGAAGTAAGCTATAGTAACTTCAATAACAGGAATATAAGAGATATGAGGCTCCTGAGAAGACAACCTAAATTCTTCATAGCCTTAATTGAGAGCATTTCTATAGATATCCTCCACCCCTAGATCATCAGTGTCAAACTCCTGATATGGTGCAGGAGAAAGAGCAATAGCTTCACAACCAACTTTTATTTTCTTTTTGCTTGCTCTGGTCCTTATTGGTGAAGGAAGAGAAGCAGGGGAAGCAACAGGAGCAACAATGGAAGCAGGAATGAAATTTGACACATCAGTGTGAGGATGCTTCATCCTGGAAGTAGCTTAAGATTTGGCCTTGCCATTCCCTTTTGCCTTAATTCATTGTGTCACAAGATTCTTGTAATATATGGATTCATCAGGCAGGAGCCTCACTAGGGTTAGAGTGACTTACTCAAGGGGGTTTTCACAATGGTGCTATGATTCCACAACTTTCTTCGGGTCTTTTTTCCCAAGTACTTGTCATTATTAGGGATTTTGGTAGGGATGGTTTTGTAAGCGAAATCCTTTACACAATTTTGAGTGAGGCTTGCCTGCCTCTGCCACAGAATGATCCAGAAGTGAGTGAAAGAAGGAAGGTAGTCACAAGGAAGCATAAATAAACCACTCAAATGCTCAACCTTATGGATCATCTCCTCGAAAGTGAAGTTTGCATAAGCCTCAAAGTTTAACTCTGAAGGGGGAAATTCTTGAAGGATAAGAGGTGGAATGAGCAGGTCATACCCAAATTTCCTCCTAACATTCTCAGATTGATAAAATTTAGCACTTTGACCTAGCTCAATCAAGGAAGGAAGAGTACCTAGGATTATCATGGCCATCACAGAGATACGTTGGTAGGAAGGAATAACTTTTACATTTGAGGGACAGTAGAAAGTACCCCCATATCTTGAGAAAGATGCCCAAGTAAAGGTGCCACTAGCACGTTTGCAGTAGGGACGGAAGTAAAATTAATCAACATTTTCAATTAAAGACCCCAAAGAGTTCCTTAGGTATTTTTATGCCACCTAGTAATTCGAGCAACATCACTATGATAGGCCCTCACTTTTGGGGTAAAGTTGGGGAAGTGCTCGAACAAGAAAGCCATCAAAATAAAAGAATTTGTAATGTTAGTGTCATCATGACGACCAAAAGACCTCTCAACATCAATATGAGTATGATCCAACCAAGTGTAAATAGACCCAAAAGTCAAAGCTGCGAGGGGAATATCCATCCCTTAAGCAAGACTCACTGCCAATCTGAATAATAACTCACGAGGGGAGTCCTCTGGTCTTTGAGGGAATAAAAACCTACTTAATAAAATGATAAAAAAATCTGCTAAGCGTTAGGGGTAGTTGATCTTTAGGCCCTCTTGAATCCTTGTCACCCTGCTTGAAGTCTCACCCTTGGGAAGCTGCCCTAAATCCTTGAACCAGTGTCTTTGCTACTTGGCAAAGGGAATTTTTGGTAGTACTAGTCAGACAAATAGATATATACTTGGAACACTCACCAGGAGCAAAATGAACGACTTCCATAATATCCTCTATAAGGAAAAATTTTCCATCTAGTCCCTAGTTCCTAGTTTACATCGTGTATGACGTATCCCGTTCCAACCATAAAAGTAATTCACGTTCACACGTTCAAGAAGACGAATACGAATATTAAGCATCTTCAACAAAGTTCTACGATGAGACGTGAAAGGTTTAGCTTTTCTGAATCAATGCTCTGATACCACTTGTTAGAATACGAGGCCCCCAAATTTTAAATCTTATAATCAAAAATAGTAATTTCAATTTCCTTTTAAAGAGATAAGGAAGCGAGATGGTTCAATTAAACAAATTGACTAATTCTAATTTCTTTTCAAATTAAAATTAAACACAACTCAATGTGAAAATAAATTAATTAACAAATGAATTTTTCACTTAAACCAATTTAACTAAACTCAAGTCCTAGAAATTTTCCTAAGTCATATTTTCAATATTACCAAATTAGGCCAAACCAGTTTTAAGAAATTAAACGATGACTTGAATTAAATTAACTATTACCTAAATTCAAGTTAGCACCAAATTAAAACAAGTAGTGATTTAAACCAAATTTTATCTTTTTACCTAAGCATGCATTCTAGGTGAGTTTTGCAAAAGATAAAATAAACAATGAACCACTACGCTGCGATGTACGAGGAAATACCAACAACGGGAAGAAACCTCGGATGGCCCTAGACAACGGGAAAAATCCACTAAGTACAGTTTTACAATTACAAGACAGTAAGACTTACAACACTTGATTGACTCCGTCCAAGCCCCGACGCTTCTTCTTGTATACACCTCTTCCTAGAGAATAACCACAGAGCTCCACCGCGATCTCGGAATCCACCGATCAGACTATTTTGGTCACCGCCAGCAAAACAAGGAGCATTTCTCCAATTGGGTATGTCACAGCAAACAAGCTTCTTCTTTGTGGGATATAGAAGCAAAAACCAAACACTCTTTTATGGTAGAGATGAATCCGGTGCCAAACAACCTCTCCAAGTAAGATGTATATATATATATATATATAGATAGAAACTTGGATTAAAACATTGTTTATTGGGTGTAAACTTGGTTTTATTCTTTGAATATATCAACTGGGATAACAAACACCAAGGGAACTTTTTATGAAAGAATTAATCTCTCAAACACTCTCTAGGAGATGGAAAAAGTTCTTCAAAAAATTCTGTTCCCAAAGTCATTAAATTTTGTGAAAGAATAGTGGGACAAAGTAGTGGGAAAATGCCAAAAAAACTGCCAAAAACTGTTCCCGCCGAAATCTCGTTCCAACAACATTTTCATACGAACGACATTTCGTTAGAACGAACTATCTAACGATGTTCCAGTGGCAAGTTGTTGGCAAACCTCGTTTGAATGACATTCTCGTTCGAACGACAATTTCAAACGAAAAACCCGAAAGCTTATAAATTCCAATTTTAGCCCAGAAACTTTATTTTAAAGTATTAAAGAAACCTTCTGCAAATAAACCTTAGTTTAAAATAAAATACACCCAATATATAATTATTCCAAGTCTCTCTATATAGACATAGAAATGCATTCATACCTTTGGAGACAATGGAATATGATGTTGATGACATAGAAATATAGCACTTGAAACACGGCAATGATGAACCTTCCTTTATGTCTCCAACTCTAATATGTCATAGGCATGAAAGATGGTCAAGTATTCTATTCTATGACTCAAAAGTTTTTGTCTGTAATTGAGCCAAAACAACAAGGGACTCAATTGGAAATTTGTGTCCTTACAAGATGTAATTTTGGTATGGACTTAGTTTTGTGTTACTTATATTTTTTTACAAAGTATTGGGATAATTTTTTAAAATGTTTAATTCAAAATGACGGATTTTTTAAACTTAAAATGTTTTCTGAGATAACTGTAAGCAGACTTTAAAAAATCATTTTTATCGTTCAAACGACATTTCTATGTTGTTCAAATGACATTAACATCTCGTTAGATAGGTCGTTTGATGCCCATGGTCTCATATGGCTCAAATGAGAACGTATAATTGTTTGTTTTAATCGGTCGTTTGAAAGTACTTCAAATGACATCACATAGTCATTCAAACGACATTATGATCTCGTTTAAATGATATTCCATCGCCTCAACTTTTTTGTTTGCCTATAAAAACCTATTTTTTCAGGCTTTTTGATTAAGACTTTTTATTTACCCAAACTTCCGAACAACTGCAGAATAGTCTTTACTTTTTAGGGTAAAATTTGGTTTTCATTCACACAAAAAAATCCCAATTACTTTTGTGAATCTTCTTTGGAACCCAAACACTTTTGTAACATAGTTATTCTTATTGAGTGTTGTCTCTACTCCTGATCTTAGGGATACTCGAGGGTATTTAGTGCTGAAGGAGGAACTACGGTTCTTATGATTCTCAAGGTAATCATTGCTGATTGAAGAAGGTTGCGTTCTTTGTGGGTTCTTGCAGGAATTCATTATAGCATTTCACTTGTAAGTTTGTAAGTTGCGATTTACATTTTATTAGTGAAACAAAGGTTTTTCCATGTAGGGATTTTTCCCGTAATTGTTTGGTTGCATGCTTATATGATTTAATGATTTCAATCACATAAATGCCTGTTTAGGGTTTAATTAAAAGTGAAATTTGTGAGATTGACATCTAATTAAATAAGTGTAATTCCTTAACGTATGCTGAACTCTCAAATTAATACCGCGCATCCCACATTTAAAAATTGGTATCAGAGCTTTTAGCTCGCATTATTACCATTATCAATTCGTATCAGAGCTTTTAGCTCGCGTTATTACCATTACAAATTGGTATCAGATCAGGCTTCGCCAAATTACCATGAGATCCTTTTTTTGCAAAATTATTTTTGGGATATCAATTTCTTTGAAAAATAGTAATTTTTCTAATGGATAAATATATAATCGGATGCTTGTCTTTGATGGAATAAATTGTGCCTATTGGAATGCCCATATGTGATAGTACAAATATAACACACTTTCACGGAAGGTATTCATACATGCCGCGGCCTACCTCAACACAGGGTGCGGCCCTACCGAATATAGGGGTGTGACCCTTCTCATCACAGGGTGCGTCGCCCCTCAACACACCGAGGTTCCACCCAGTACAGGGCACGATACCTTTTTCTCTAGCCTATTATAGGATGCATCACTTACATTGCTTGCCTTACACACCGCATCCCTACCTATTATAACAACTCCAGATTTTACACACGTCACGTTCTCAGAGCACGTGGGCATATATCCTATAAATATAGGACCACACCTCTAAATGGAGAGAGATCTATTTATATACACCTGGGGCAGACTCCACAATATATGTTATCTTTTCACAACCTCAACAGATAGTTCTGGGTTGCTCGTCTACATTGCTGCTACCTCTCCGGCACACTAAAATCCTGAATACCAACATGTACTCTCCTTTATTATCATACTTCTACACCTCTTTAGGCATGATTATAGTGTACAATGCAACGCATATAATGAGAACGGAGAAGCACAGTGGATGTAGCCCTATTTTAGAGGCTGAACCACTTTATATCTTATTTTCTCTCTATTTACTTGCTTTGCTTACTTATTACACACTTTACTCATGATTTGCTGATACGAGAATGACAAGTGGATGATTTCTCGCATCATCAATCTGGCACCATCTGTGGGAAGTGAGATATTTTAATCTTGTTTCTCTGAGTTTTGGGTTCTTAAACACCTTATTCTACACATGGGGATCCTTTGGATCATTATCTCATGGGTGGATTTCGGTTATTGAACTCAGTTTTGCATTTACACCCTTGAATGGGTATTTCGTATATTCAGATTTGTTCTGGTCTCCCTTTTATGAATTTAGATCTATTTTACATACCCCTATGATATCATTCCATCTAGATAATGCTGAAAATCATGATGGGCTTGATCCCTGAAAAGGTGAATGATTAAAGAAGGATTGTGTTTACTCCCTTTTCGTTGCTCTTCACCTATGATCTAGGGTTTATCATTAGAATTGTGCCCTTTTGTGAATCGAGAGGTTATTATCTCAATGGATAGACCCTTGTAGGTATGCTCTTCACGAGTTTTGAGAGAAAAACTCAGTTTTTGGGTTTTAATTTTGGGATTGTCCCTTCACTGTCTCCGTAGGGATGCGGCGTGGTGGTTCAACTACCTTACATGTCGCGGCCTCTATTGGGGAAGTTGTATTACAGAAGCTTCAAAACATCAAAGAACAGACTCAGGTGGTCTTCAGCTCAACCTTGGTTAACACCATGCAAAGGCCACGACAGTGCACCTATGTGCCATACTAGCTGCGACCTCAATAAAATGACATATAGCAGTGCAAACGTTGTATCCCCATTTTCTACTTGGTTACCCTAATATTCCTGGGATTACTCACTCCTGTTAGTTTTTTATCAGATTAAGTATACTTTATAGAGACTAACAATAGTAGAAAATGGAAGGAGGATCCATCCAGAGTACAGAGTTTAAAGATGAGATTGTGCAGTTGTACAATCACCTCAACCACCTCTACGACAGTCATGCCTTAATCCAGACCCAGGTCAACTATTTGAATCAGAGGGTCCTAATGCTAGAGGTCGCGTCCTTACCCAATGTGGGCACGATAACCAGAAACATTGCTTTAATAGTCATAGCTGTCGCGGCAGTACCAGATCCTCTATTTGTTAAAGTCGTCAAATTTGAGGCCTACACTCTGTTGCCCTTCCCAATTGAGGAGATCTTTGAGTTCATCAGAGAGGACAAGCTATTGTGGTGGCCAGAAAAACTGAGAGCTCCACCCCACAAGAGGAACAAAGCTACTTGGTGCAGATTCCATCAGGACCATGGCCATGACACTGAGCAATGCTATGCTCTGAAGGTTGAAATTGAAAGGCTGATTGGGCAAGGAATGCTGAGAAGGTTCCTCAAAGATGTTTAGGGGATGAGGCCTAGACTACATGATCATTTTTCATACTTATCTCTTACATTCCATTTGTCTCTACTTTACAGTGATAACTCTTCTTTTGATGTTTTAAATTAAACTTTATACTGGCCTCACAAAGTCATATACATATATATATGAATAGTTATATGAAATCAAGTTCACGTTTATAGTGACATATCTTAATTCTCATTTCCATGAAATGTTATCTTATAACAGATCTCGATTCGACACAACATGTCATATCGGGAATGATGTCTGATTATCCGAAAGCAGATGATAATAGAAAATGGAAAAAGCAAATACTGAAAGTAGTTATCCATATTGGACTACAACATCACTCATAAGGGCTTGTAATGTCCGTTCTTAGCTTTCGGGATGCGTTAATAAGTCGAGAGACTTGTAATATTTAGCCAGGGATGGCTTTATATATATCCATAGATGTGGGTGGCTTAATAACATAACCCAGCCTGGGGAGGCTTGAAAGTATCCTGTATCTTAGCTATGGGTTGCTTAATAACATAACCCGGCTTGGGGAGGCTTGAAAGTATCCTGTATATTAGCTGTGGGTGGCTTAATAACATAACCTAACCTGGGGAGGCTTGAAAGTATCCTATATACATAGCTATGGGTGGCTTAATAGCATAACCCATCCTGGGGAGGCTTGAAAGTATCTCGTATATCGACAAAGGCCCATGTTCAGATGAAAGGACAAAAAGAGTGCAGTAGTCCTGTCAATACAGCTTCAGCCGTCAAAGCGACTAAGAGTTGATGCGATAATGACTCAGATTTAGATCCAAGTAAAGCTACAACAGAAGGAATTCAAGCATTCAAATGTGACATCCCTATCAATATGGCTGCGGCCATTAAGTAAATTCATTCAAAATCAATAGGCATGATCATTAAACTGTCGTGGCCCTGATCCAGGGCAGCCCTTTATTTCATAAGGAAAAAGGGTCGAGGCCCGTGTACAGAAACCAACTCTAGGCATTGCAGCCTATGTACTGTACGTTTGAAGGAGACATAACATTATTTATAAGGATGCGACCATTAATAGATTAGACGACATTCAAAGGTGTGGCGGATGTCCAAGAAGAGACTGCAGCCTATGTGAAGAAACCATGTATATTATAGTGCCGCAGACTTAATATATTCTACAAGTTTATTTAGTCAAGAAAGAATTTTCAAATATAAAAGCAGTTGTGTTCAAGAAATCCAAGATGTACATAAAAAGCATTCATTAAAGCATTGAAGCAAGCAAAGGGGAAGAATAAAAAGATAGAAGAAAATAAGGAAAAAATAACCAATAAAAGGTGGTCGCAGCCTTAATAATATCAGTTAGATTACAGACAAGAGGGATGCAGCCACTAAAAAGAGTTACAAAAAAATTAAAGAGGGTCGCAGCCCTAAGATTCGGCATCATCGGCTTCATCCCCTTCTTCCCCCTCCGCGGTCGTCATTGTCTCTTCATCCGCGATAGCTAACTCAGCGTCGACCTTCAATTTGGCTTTCTCTTCAGCCGTGGCCTTGAGCTCAGATATGCATTCTTGATGCTCAGTATCACTAAGTCTCCAGGTAAGAACCTTCTCCTTAGTCTCAGGGAAGTTCTTTATGATTCTCCGCCTTAGCTCCTGATAACTGCGGAGGTAGGCCCTGATATTTATGAGGAAGAAATCTTTGGAGATCTTAAACGACACCACCGTACAGTCAATGGCCAGCTGAAGGGTTTTGCCGTGATCTGCCTCCATCTTCTTTATTATCATGGCATGGGCTTCGAAATCACGCGTAGCCTTGGCTTCCAACTCCTCGTACCTCCCTTGTTGGAGTCACAACTTGTTATTGGAAAACTCAGCGGCTTCTGCGGTCTGTGACTGGGAGACCTTGAGAGATTCTACGACCTGATTGAAACTAGCCTCGGGCTCTTTTCTGACCTTTATTTTAGCCTGTATGTTCATATTGGCCACTTGAATAGCTGCGACAGGAGACTACTTCCCTGCTTCAAAAGATGAATTTCGTGAAGCCTCCAAATCAACGGTGTGCACCCTCTTCGTTGCCTCTTTCAATTTATAAAAGTCCTCGTACTTACTTTTTGAGCCACTATCACGTCCGCGGCCTGAGAAGAGAAAGTTAGGGGCAATGTATGGAATGAAAAATCAAAGCTGAGAAAACACAAGCACTTACCCTCAATAGAATATGGAGGTCGCAGTCCTCCAGATCATTATGGTCTTCTTCGACCAACCTGTCAAGGTTCGTAACATCAAGGGACCTTTTCATTATTCACACATCCTTCACGGTAGTGTCCCATTAGGACTCAGGGTCAGGCTGTCTTAATTGTGGCCACGGTCGACCGTCAGGGCCAAATACGCTGCGATACTGGGAAGGTGCCAAGTTTGCGTTAACCGTAACAACAGGTGGAGGGGAAAGAGAAGATGAATGGAGGGGGCATCTGACGTGGACATCAAACCCAATGCGTCCAGATTGGATCCGATGTCATCATCGAACTCGATTTGGGGTTCAGGGGTAGCAAGGTTAGTTTTTTCCACGACCAGATTTGGGGTCGTGATAGGAGGATTCTGATTGCTGGAAGGGGCAGTGACTGGTGCCTTGGTCTTAGACCTCTTCCTTTTCTTTCTCCCCGTAGTGTCATTTAGAATGACTGCATCCCCGTCCATCTCTACCAGCTGCACGACCAACAGTTCCCTGTTAACTTCCTCACCTGAAAAGGGAAAAGCAACAGTAAATATTTGAAGTCAACAAAAATTTCCGTGGATAAATACTGATGATCAGATTATTACCTCCTCCGACCACATCTCTTGGAATGGACTTGTTGGGAAAGAAACCTGCTTTGAATACAGTTGCAGATATTACAAGGACACTGAACTTCTTTTCTTCAGCTGGAATGGTCACAACCTTGGAAACTCTTTTATCTTGCCTCTCGTTCAGTTACAAGTTGCCAAGAACTACATAAAAACATTTCAAAGGTTAATAGAGATTAATAAACAACTAATAATAGGTGACGCATCAATAATCAAATTACCTAGTTTTGAGGGACAACCCCATTGTCGCGGCATTCAAAATGACTTCTCCCTCTCGTTCTCCTCTAGGTGAATCTCCTAGACTTCTCCAGAGATATAGAAGTACTTCCTCTTCCAGTTCTTTACACTGGCTGGCCTCCCAGAGTAAAGGGTCTCGACTTTACCACAGACTAAGAAGTCGTAGTATCCAACGAACTTCACGGAGTTTTCCTTGGGATGTTAGAAGTGAAAGAACTCCACGGGAGTAATGTCCTTTTTGAATTGATTCTCCCAAGGCATGATCGCGACAAGGATGGCCCTTCAGCTATTGGGAGCTAATTAGGCTGGTGCTAATTTCATGGTTTGAAAAATATGTCTAATGGGAACAGGAACTAGCAGTTGCAACCTGTAAACAAAGGCATGCAATGGAAAGCAGTCCCCATCATCGGAAAGTTTCGCACACGGTTGTTGGTTCACGGTAGGTGCTGAGCACATCAAATTTTTTTGAAACTCGAAGGCCTCAGCTACCTGGTCAACCCAGTCTTGGGTCATGATGCTACTAATATCAAGCGCAGCTAGGGGTCTATCAGCCTCCCGGATTGACCAACTGGGTTATCCCTAACTGTCGCGGCATCATCTCCTACACCCAATGTATGATTACTTGAATTGGATTCCTCTTCCATTAGCGTGGACTCAAAATCCTTCATACAAACAGAGTCCGTAGAGTTTGAGTCTAATACAGGGTGCGACCCTCCTCATCACAGGGTGCGACACCCCTCAACACGCCACGGTGGCACCCAGTACAGGGCACGGCACCTTTGTCTCTAGCCTATTACAGGATGCAACACTCACATTGCTTGCCTTACAGGTCGCATCCCTACCTATTATAGCAACTCGATATTTTACACATGTCATGTGCTCAGAGCACGTGGGCATATCTCCTATAAATAGAGGACCACACCTCTAAATGGAGAGAGATCTATTTCTATACACCTGGGAAGACTCCACAATACATGTTCTCTTTTCACAACCTCAACAGACAGTTCTGGGGTTACTCATCTACATCGCTGCTACCTCTCCGCACCCCATAATCCTCAATACTATCATGTACTCTCCTTTATTCTCATACTCACATGCCTCTTTAGGCATGATTATATTGTACAATGCAATGCATATAATGAGAACGTAGCAACATAGTGGATGTAGGCCTATTTTAGAGGCTGAACCACTCTATATCTTGTTTTCTCTCTATTTAATTGCTTTGCTTTCTTATTACACACTTTACTGATGATATGCTGATACGAGAACGATAAGTGGGTGATTTCTCGCATCATCAATATGAGATCTCTTTAAAATCTATTAATGGATCGTATATGAAAGAGGGTGGACTCCTCCCACTATCACCGTTAATAATGTCATAAATCCCAAACCCTTGTGAGATTAGACTAATGATGAGTTTAAATGGAGTACTTATAACTCTCGAGGCCTTAGTGCTATTTAGAGCCGTCATCCCCGACGAGTTTCGACGTATTATGACGTGTACCATGTTAAAAGAGGCATGAGATATCCTCCAGTTGATACTTGAGGGTACCAACACAGTTAAGGCATCAAAATTGCAAAATTTGACCACCTAGTTTGAGACTATCACTATGATAGAGTTTGACTGGTTCAATGAGTTTTATGCTAGGTTGTTGGAAATAGTTAACATGAGTAGTAATTTGGGTGAGAAAATTGATGATTCGAGAGTTGTGAAAAATATTTTGAGGTCGCTACCATTCTTATTTATTCCTAAGGTCACTGTTTTGAATTCTTTAGGTTTATTAGATTCCCTTAGGTTAGAAGAACTCGTAGGAGGCCATCAAACTTATGAGATTGACATGTTTCCCGAAACCATTAAACCATAGGATAGAGGGATAACTTTAAAGACTCAAGTTAAGAAAAAGAAAAAAGGGAGAGTTTGTGAGTCTAATTATGAGGGGAAGGTTAATTTTGATGAATTGGACTTATTAGAATGTTTTTTAAAAAACATTTCTCAAATTTTCAAAAAATAATTCTTCCAGCAAAAGGATTTTTGAGAAAAATTAAAAAAAATATTATGTCAAGGAGAGCGGTGAAAATAAGGAAGATATAAGGTGTTATGAGTGTGAGGGAAAGGGGCAAAGGGAAAATGACACAAATATTTTAAGTGCCCTAGTATGCTAAAGAGGAAGGGCAAGAAAGTTGCTAATACGACCACTCATGAAAAGTGCGTTGCTTTCATGGATAGTCACGTAAGCAGATCTAGTTTGTCCCACGATGATTAGGACACTTGTAAACGTGAGAGCCTTGAAGATGTTTCAAGCCATTCGAAAGATAGTGAGTGTGAGGATGAGACTGCAAGTGAGAGAGAAGGGTATCTCCAAAAAGCTTTTAGAGATTTGTACACCGAGACGTTTAAAACCAAAAAGTTGAATAAAGAGTTTGTTCTTAAGGTGTTAGATTTTAAGAGAGAGATATAAGTTTTGAGGATGTGTGAGGCTGGAAATATAGTGAATTGACCAACACCGTGGATAGTCTTACGGGTGATCTTCAATCTTCATTGGAGACTTGGGAGAAACCTGAATTGAGTGTATCACATCTCGAGAGAGATATCGAATGTTCCCGGGAGGTCAAGTTCACTATAGATGACACATCTAAGAAGGTTGAAAAGATGCTCATCGATCCCTCTTTGGGTAATATTGATAGACTAGGAATAGTTTATGACGGTGCGTCCACATCCCGTGTTACACTCGAGCCGGTTCCCGATTTTGTGATAGGTCCATATGGCTCTCAATCTAATACACCTAGGCATCCATTCCCGCATAAGAGAGCACATCCTGATTATTTTGAGAGAGATGTTCGTAGGCCCGTGTATGTTAATTCCTATTGCAAGAAAATAGGAAACCATAGGGAATTTTTCTTCAAGTTTGCTAGTTTGTCTAATAGGTATTTACCTCGTTATGCTACTACACGTGTCCCCACACGCACTCCCACACATGTTACTCCGCTTGCTACTGCACATCATATGAGATATTTTGTCAGTTTCCATGAGCAAGTTGATTATTTAGTAAAGACTTCAGATGATTTGATGGATGTTTTTCATAGGATGTCACCACCTTTAGAAAACACCTCTGAACCTAATAATTGAGGTTTAGACTTGTTTGCTAGCATAGGAGGATTTATATGTTCATATATTTATGCCTATTGCTAGTGTGTACTACCATTTTATTTATTTACCACTTTGACATATTTGTTAAAAAATCAAAAAAGAGTTTTTTTTTTCTTGAAAAATTCTGGAAAAATACAAAAATATTTTCTATTTCTATAGAAAAATTGAAAAAGGCAAAAATATTTTATTTCTAATAATTTTTTTAAAAAATACAAAAATATTTTTGTATTTCTTTTTACATCATATATGAATGGACATTTGGGATGACCAAGTCACAATATCATTCCATAATCTAGGTGATTTTTTTATAGTGTTTTGAGACACAACTTCATTTCATCCATGTGCTTGATAATGTTTGGAGTCATTGAGATGGGATAAGTGACTACTTTCTACATGTTTGACTCATGATTTCATTTAATGCACACATGCATGAACTTATTTGAACATTGTACTTGTATATCACATGTTGGTCAAAGTATTTCATCTCAATTATGTATTTAAAATGAATTAAATGCGATAAATGAGACAATGAAAGTTTATTTCTCTTGAAAAATATTTGAGAAAAATAAAAAAATAGTTTGTGGAACCTTTTGAGTTTATCCTTGAAAGAGATTATTTGATATATGATTGTGATGATTTGTTATGATTATTGTGACCCACTTCACCTTATTATTTTTGTTTATTTTTTTTCTTGTCTATTTTGGACAAATAGAAATGGTGGAACGAATTATGAATTATGAATTATGAATTATGAATTATGAATTATGAATTATGGGGGAGTGAGAGTTTGAATTATGGGAGATTAATTGATTTGATTTGATATTTCCTATATGTTTACCTCATTTCAAACTCGATACTTCATGAAGGTATTTATTTGTTTATTGTGTGTAGGACTTCGATGAATATTTGAAAAACACACAAAAGAAGAACAAGAGAAATCAAGGAGAATTGGAGATTTGAAGGTTGAAGATTTGAAGGTTGAAGATTTTTGAAGACTTACATATTTAGTATTTTTCCACTTTTGGGTTTCTGGGAGGGTGTTAGATTTGTATAGGATATTTATTGATAATTCAGATGTTTTTATTTTGTACCAGAATAGCCATAGAGGGAGATTTGTAAGGACATATTTTCCATCTAGTCCCTAGTTCCTAGTTTACATCTTGTATGGCGTATCCCCTTCCAACTGTCAAAGAAATTCACGTTCACAGGTTCAAGCAAAAATCTTCAACAAAGTTCTACAATGACGCAATTTTGGTATGGATTTGGTTTTTAGTTTCTTAGATTTTTTAGTATGTATTGGGATACTTTTCTGAAATGTATTATTACAAAATGAGATGTTTTCCAACGTAAAATGGTTTTTGAGAAACCTATAGGCGGACTTTAAAAAATCATTTATGTCATTCAAACAACATTCCTATGTCTTTCAAATGACATTCCTATGTCTTTTAAATGACATTAACATCTAATTAGATAGGTTGTTTGACGCCCAGGATCTCATATGGCTCAAATGATAGCGTACTGTTTTATATTTTAAGAGGTCGTTAGTAAGGTCATTCTAAAGGACTTGAAACGACATCACAGTGTCATTGAAAAGACCTTATGATCTCGTTTTAATGAGATTCTGCCACCTCAACTTTTTTTCTTGCCTATAAAAACCTATTTCGTGAATCATCTTTGGACCCCAAACACCTCTGTAACGAAGTTATTCTTGTGGAGGGTGGGGATATTCGAGGGTATTCACTGTTGAAGGAGGAAATGCGGTTCTTATTACTCTATAGGAAATCATTGCAGACTGAAGGTTGTGGTCTTTGTGGGTTCTTGCGGTAATTCATTGTAGTATTTCAGTTGTAAGTGTTTAAGTTGCAATTTACATTTTATTAGTGACATAAATGTTTTGCCCTGTGGGGATTTTTATTGAGATTATTTAGTTGCATGCTTATATGATTTAATGCTTTCAGTCACATAGATTAATGTTTAGGGTTTAATTAAAATTGGAATTTTGGGGATTGACATCTAATTAAATATGTTTAATCCATTAAAATATTGCAAACTCTCTAATTGATATCGCACATCCCGCATTTACAAATTGGTATCAGAGCTTTTAGCTCGCGCTATTACCACTACATCCTCCTTTCAATCATCCTTATAGACATCATAAAAAACATTCCCTCTTAAGTATGGCAGAGCAAGAAGCTTGTAGATATCTTCCAAGATTAAAGTAATCTCACCCTACTCAGTTGCAAAGGTGTGTAAGTCCTTGCTCCAATGAGATCTAAGAGATTGAAAGGAGTGGCATGTTTTGCAATTTTACAAGTCTTCAAATTGTCAATAGTTATAGCAAGGCCAAGCCCCTCGACCACAACCTTATGCGAAGGGGTGGCAAGGATGTGATTTACCCAAAGGGACCACTCATCAGGAGCAACTACACAAACCTTAAGTTCAATATTAGAATAGGGAAATCACCCTTGTCCACTCTCACCCTAAGAACAGTGTACGGCAGAACAATGGGAAGGTTAGCAGACTCACTTTAACCCACGTGGGGTTTCTCGAATATCTTGGCAACAAACTCCTCCTCAAAATTCGTGAGGAATGTCATGAAAGTTCCCTAGTGCCCAAAGTAGGGACAAGGCGGTATATACCAAAGTATCTCTTTTGGCGATTGGCCAAATTTTCCTTCTCAAATTTTGAGTAGGTGGTGGTCAATGAGGAGCCACTAGCCATAACATCCCTAGAAATTTAACCTCCCATAGCGGTGGGAGAAGCACTTGAAATGGTGGTGGCCACCGTGGTCACGCTAGTGGCCAAAACTATTGAAACTGTGATGGAAATGGGTAAGGAACCTATTAAAATCTTAGTGGTGGCGATGGCTGAAATGGGGACTTTTGAAGAAGAAGCCATGGACGTTTGAGTTGAGAAGGTTGGAAACAAAAGATGTAATAGCGGTTCACACTTTCTATCTCTAAGGCTCTATGAAATTTTGAATGATAGTAAAGGTAAAATGAAGAGAGGTTAAAATGACCTTTTTTATAAGAGAAAAGGTAACGAGTAGGGGCAGTCAAAAGACAAAAAAAATCATTACCCAAATGATGGGATGTTAGTTACAAGGTTGACACATGTCATATCGAGACCACAAATCTGAGTTAAAGAGGCAAAAACATTTAATGAATCTAGAAGTAATGATGAAGTGGTTATGAGAACCTGTGAAATCCCAAGAAAAATATTTCGTACAAAGCCCTTTGGTCTACCTAAAATAAAGGACTTTGCACGAGGGTACTAATGTAGAGGGGTATCACTAACAGCAAGAACCAACACCTCAAGGGTGAGGGGGTTCACCATGAGTGGCCCCTTCTGCCAAACATAGTACAAAAGGTAATTTGTGGTGAGAGGGTCCACCTCAAGTGGACCCTCCTCCAAGACCAGTACAAATGGAGGTTAGAGGGTGAGAGGGTCCACCACAGACAACCCGTCGGCCAAGATATTCACAGTCAACAGTTTTGTGGCGAGGGAGTCCACCATGAGTGGCCCCTCAACCAAGAGAAATGAAAAAAATAATAGGTAGTGGCGAGGGGGTTCACCACGAGTGGTCCATTAGCCATAAATAATGTCAAATGAGATTTATGGCGAGGGAGTCTAAGACAAGTGACCCTCTGCCAAAGATAAATTTAGAAACAAGAGGGTTCACTTCTAGTGGCTCCCTCTCGCTGCATAAATTGTGAAACATGGTAAAATGAATTAAAGCAAGAGGACTCACCTTGAGTTGCCTCTATGGTCAAAAGTAATGAAAGAAAAGGAAATGACTGAGGGCAATGGACGTCCACCACGAGTGGTCCCTCATCCTAAGAATTGTTTACTTTTTAAGAAACAAAGTACTAATTTTATTTTCTTGAACAGGTAGCTTAGTTGAGAAAGCAGGGCTCAAGCAGGCTAGTTGGGATCTCCTGGGAATTTTGGTCCAGTGGTCGAGAGACAAGGTTTGTTAAGAAAGCTCAATCACTTGGAACTTTAAGAAAGAGAGAATACTAATAGAGGGACTCTAGGAATCACTCAAACCCTTACGCAACCCACACTTAGTTATAACTGAAGTGAGTAGCCAAGAGGCTGGTCATAAGAAAAGGAACTTTTACAAAATGAACTTAGAGAGGGAGGCCCTCAAGGTCACTCTCAAGTCTTACAAAGTTTTTTGGAGCAGCTTACCGTTTGGAATGATATTCACTAAATCACATATTTTGTCACCATTAGGAGACATATTTTCCTTTTGACTTTTGGTTTGCACCAAATGTCGCCTGCCAAAGGGGATAGGAAGCTACAGACATACACGGACAAAATGTACATTGCAAACCTTGTCCCTGAGACTCCCTATCATTTTTAACATCCCAAAAGGGCCAAATTATCCATTGTATTAACCTACAAATAGGACCCTTTGGTAAGGTCAAGTCACAACAGAAACTCAAATTAAGTCGTTACTTTGCCAAAATTATACCAAACCTATATATATCTCTATCTATCTCTAAGTTACCATTATTATTTGTGAACTCCAACTTCCTGTAAGAGAAGGTGATAGCATTTACTCCATTGTTACCCGATAATAAAAGGTTTAGTCATACAGAAGCTCTTGAGACCTTGAAGATAGAGTCCATTAGAGTGGGTCATGCCTCACCCATTCCAGTTCTTGACAGACCCCAGTTACACAACCCTCTTATAGTGGACTTAGATCCAAAGTCTCTACGTTTGTGATGAGTTGAATCCAGAGATGATTCCCTCTCTTCGCTTTTCCAAACCCTTCTCTTCATTTTCCTCTTCTTTTTGTCCTCTTAAACTCTTTCTAACTCTCAGATATGCAGAAATTGAAAAGTGGGGCTATCATCCACTTTCGTGACCTTTAAATACCTCCTAGTTACACCCTAATTTCGTTTTCCCATAAATCCCTGGGTGTAAAATAACCATCCTATCCTTATACGGGTCCTTTTATGTCTAAAAAGCCCCTGGACCCCAGTCATAACACCCGGGTGACTATTCTGGACTATTTTGACAATTTTTTAGACTACCAACGAACTCAAAAACGTCATCTGAGTCACCCAAATATAAATATGCCAACAACTCCTTAATTGGGCCCGACGCATGCATACCGTACACACCGCCCATAAAGTACATCGATCCGCTGATGTAATACTCTATCGACATAATATAATAAATTGTTGCTTTCACTCATACGCACCATATAATAAATCAAACATCTATTACTTGTCACACACAAGTAAATAATAGTAATAATAAATATTAATTCTTTATCTCGCTAATCAATATTTATTGAAAGCAAATTTAATTTCCCCCAATTAAATTAATGATTATAAGAATAGGAAAATTAAATTATCGTGAAAGCACAGGGTATTACATTATTACCCCCATAATAATGGAATTTTATCCTCTAAATTCGAATGTACCTGCCATGTACAGATCTAGATACTTTTCCCACATGTCAACCTCACGCTCCCACATTGACTCGACAACATTGTGGTGTTAACACTATATAGGCACTAATGGTACCACCTTCGACGAAAACTTTCACGCGCTATGACCTAAAATAAAAATATGTTTATCCTTATAAGAAACATTTGACTACAAGTCAATCTCCTCAATGAAGACACATGGAACACGCCATGAATCCACTGTAAATGCTTCGATAAGGCGAGCCTATACGCAATCGTCCCTAACCGCTTGATAATGGGAAAAGGCCCCACATACCTAGACTCCAACTTCCACTTCTTCCCAAACTGCATCACTCCTTTTATGGAGATACCCGCAACAACACCTGATCACCCACGTCAAACTCAAAAAATCTCTTGTTTGCATCGGCATAACTCTTCTACCTGTCCTAAGCTACCCGAATATGACTCCTGATCAACTCAATCTTCATTGATGTCTCCTGAATCAAATCTGGCCCTGAAGTTTATTATCCCCCACCTCTTACTAATAAGATGGAGAATAACAAGGTCTCCCGTACAAAGCCTCAAATAATGTCATGATAATATTAAACTGGTACGAGTTATTATATGCAAACTCTATCGAAGGTACATATTGCTCCAAACTACCCTTAAAGTCCCGGATACATATCCTCCAACATTTTATTCAGACTTTCTTCTGCCCACTGGGGTGTGGGTGATATGTCATGCTTTACCGCAAGTCTGTCCCAATCACCTCCTGATAACTCTGCCAGAAGTGGGACACAAAGATCTTATCCCGATATGAAATAATGTTGAGTCCTCCTCCCTCCAAGTGAAATGTCACTATATCTGCTATGAAAAGCTGTACACACTTCCCCGTCGTAATATACATCCAAGATGGAAAGAAATGGGCTACCTTAGTCGATCGATCCATAATAACCCAGATGGAATTGTGACCCCTCTATGACATCGATAACCCTGTGATTAAGTCAATTGATATACTGTCCTATTTCCAAAACAAAATCTTTAATGGTTATAGATCCCCGACTGGTCTCACCTTGAGTATCTAACAAGTGGTGTACCTTGAGACAAACTCTGATATGTCCCTCTTCATACCGGACCACTAATAATGCCTCCTCATATTGTGGTACATCGTATCCCCTCCGAGATGCACCTAAAATTGTGACCCATACACCTCTTCCATAATTGCATGGTATAGGTCCTCGTCGTCTATGATAATCAACCTCCCATTGAAGCCTAAGCCACCCTCAAAACTTATTGAGTAAGACTCCACTCCACCCACCAATAACTGTTGAATCCTCTATTGATAAGAAAGATCCCCTACCTATGCCTTCATAACCCTCAAATGATCTCTGGTGTGATGATCATCACTAATATATATGCCTGGAGTACCTCATCCTCCTAACGAAGCTCAACCCACTTTCCATTCCACACTACTGCTAAATACCCTATCGGTATACGAATCAATGCATTTGCCACTACATTAACCTTCCACGGATGATACTCAATGTCAAACTGATAATCCTTCACAAACTCGAGACACCTACACGGCCTCATATTCAATTTCTTCTGGGTGAAAATATATTGAAGTGCCTTGTGGTCCTTGAATAATCGAAACTTCTCCCCTCGTATATAGTGCCCCTAAATTTGCAAGGCAAAAATGACTGTCGCTAACTCTAGATCATGCTTGGGATAGTTTTTCTCATGGGACTTAAGCTTGATATATGCATAAGCTATAACCTACTCCTCGTTCTATAGAACTCCCCCAAGTCCTTGTTAGGAACTATCCGTAAAAACAAAGTACTCCACTCCTCCCTTAGTCAATGCGAATAGTGGTGCTGAAGTCAACTTATCCTTTAGATCATCAAAAGCTAACTAACATCATTGATAAAAACCCAAAAGTCTTATATTTATAACTCAAATAGATGAATTTTATTTGTTAGTTCTCGGTAAAAATGGCCTTATGCGAGTATTTTATTTATCATGTATGTAAAAACATACTTACGGTTTCAAATGCATCAATTCAAGGCAATTTTAGAAAAAAATGACTACATATGTACTTTCAAGGGAAAATTGGTAAATTAATATGACTAATTACAGACTTAGGCAAAGCACAAAAATTGTAGTCCTTGAATCAAAGTACGCCTGGGTTCAAATAACGTGTCAATCGGAGTTCAAACGAAGAAGTTATGACTGTAAAAATTTCAAAATTAGAAGAAAGTCAAAGTCAAAGACCTGGATCATAGTCGAAGTAAATCCTCATGACCCGTGCACTATTAAATATTATCGGCATCAAAATTAATAACTCGTCGGTTCTTGTGGTTCATCATGTGGAGATCATATGAAAAAGTTACAAGGATTTGGGTGTATTGTGCAATTAAGGAAAGTTGGGAAAACAAATAAGGGTATATGTTTTTCGCTCTGAATAATAACTAGGACGAAATTTGGCTCAGTGGCGCACTCAGTTTCATAACTCACAATCCACGCGAGGTTAAGTTTTACTAGGGATAGGAAATCCAAATTTTTGCATTTAAATGTTGGGCTTCACATTGCGCCATATGGGCGGTCCATGTGGCGGCCCAGCTGCCATTGGATCAGCATCCTGTACGCGCGACCCCCATACACCTGATGCATACCTTACACGCATGTCTTGATCATCAGAAGATTCCAAATTTCACTTAATACACTTTCCACCCTATTTTCTTATTTTTTTAATATCTTCTTCATTAATTATCCTTTTCTCCTCATTTCCTTCTCATTTCTTTTCTAAAAAGAAACCATTTTTTTTATTCCGTCCCATGCCTCTATTATTATCATCCAACACATTTTAAATTAAATATTCCATGCTCTTACCCCCTTTATTATATTATTTAATAGAATATATTTTTGTAAATTACTAAAATTCCCCCAAACTCAAATTTCCAATTATATTTGGTCTTCATTTCAAAGAGACTAACCTAGGACTAATTTATGAGCTAATATTCGTAGTTAGAAGACACCATTCTCTTTATAGGTCAACTAGTTTAGTGTTATCTCTTTTATTTCTTTTGTAATTTTTATAATCGAATGGCAGAAAAGACACTCTAACACGTTTATCTACATGCACATGTGATTACCTTACACATATATGCACATATATATACTTGAATGCATGAAACCAATAGTATTCCCAAAAACGTTACTTATTCTGATTAATTCACCTTAATCTTATAAAGAATTCCATTCTTCTTAACATGACATTTATTCCTTGATTTAACACACCTAGTTAAATACTTTAAACAAATACACATTGTTTAAGGGAAATAATTTCTTTTACCGAAATTAGTCACTTTATTAGTACAAATCCACATTAGTATTTTTATTGAAAATCACCTTTTTAATACATGCAAATACTGTGTTGAAAAATACTTATTTTTTCCCTGAAAACCTTTCTTAAATACACCCCTGTATTAATTACGGGTTAAACCTCTTTGGGTTGCTTAGCGACATATTTGCTCACTTCACTTTACCATTCCTTTACTTTATGGTGATTAATCAATTTCTACATTTCTTGCCCATTTTACCCTTTACTGGAACATTTATTAGTTCATTCAAGTTAGGTTGCATTTTCATATATTCACCACAGAAACCCATTTCTTGACATGTTCCATTTTCTTTATGTTTTTCTCGGAATCTTCCAATATTCGCATACTTTAACGGGCTCTACACCATCGATTATGCTACCATACGTTCTGGTCAGTGATTTTAGGCCTTTCACCCCAGGGCTCTGGGCCCTCCTTAATTATCCCAATATCATCAAAGTCCTTATTAATGTGTTTTAAAATTTTACAAATGTCCAGACTATTCCATTTTTCCTTTTTTCCATCCGAAGCCAAAAATTCAAGGTTCCACCCCAACTTCTGCCTCACTTTAAAATCATAATTTATTGTCCTTTTTACTCTAACATTGATTTTATTCCCAATTCATATTCATTTAGGACCCTTTTTAAGTAACACCTTTTCTAATATTTTTATTTCATAATTTTTTTCCACTTTACGTAAAATTACCAGTTTACCCATTTGCTTCCAAAGTTGTCATTTCCTCTATTTTCACAAGTTTTATTTCTCAAAACACTATTAAGTTACCCACACCACTTCTTTCAAACTTTTAGAGAGTTATGCTTTTCAAGTTGGAAATCCTTTTATTTCATTTCATTTCATTCTTTCTCTAAGAAATCATTGGACATTTAGAGACTACTTTATAAGAAAAATGCAATTTCTCTTCATTAATACTTGTAGTCTTAAAACCATACACTTATCACATTCAGAACACCTTCTTCACACACTTTAAGGATATAAATTCTAATTTCTTTATTTCACGTTTAATCCAAATAAACCCTCATTAAACTTGTTTATATATTCAACATCAAAATACTACAAGTTTATATATATAGGAATATGAATTTTAAGTCTGAAAATCCTATTTAATGGGCTAAACACATCATTTATTCTTCAAATCTCATATTATTGCGTAAACATAATTCTTAAGGCAAAGGACAATTTCATTTCTTCAAAACTGGTATGAAATGTCCATTTACACAAAAAAACAAAATTTTCATAAGAAAACTTGAATATTTATTCATAAATCGTTCCTAACAAAATAAATATTCTTCCAACATTTTTATTCCATACAAATATTTAATACCAAGTTTGTTTTAAATATATTAATTTACTCTAAACCATTGAAACCCATTTTACAAACCCATGTTTACAAATCATAAGAAATATCATTCTTATAATAATGCATTCTACTCTTCAATTCAAGCTGCAGGACTACTAATATGAAAAATAGAGTCTTAAACTAGGAGTAGAGTTTTCCCACCTCAAATGGAGCTCCAAATATGGTAGGATGAAGATGATGGTTATGGAAACCTTCCACCTCCTAAGGTGGCCTCGAGGGGGTTTCTTATCTCCTCGATAAAAGCTCTAAGCAAAATCTCCGCTTCAAACTCCATTAATCTTACATCCTTACTTTCAAGAACCCCCAACAATACCTCCAAAATTCATACGTCTACCCAACAATGGTGGAATGGGTGTATTAGGCTTGTTTATGGTGGAATACCAGCAATATATGGTTGCATAAGATGAGGATATATTGTAGCGATGGTGGAAAACGGGATTTGGGGAGAAAAATCTCCCCACCTCTCTCTTTTTCTGTACCACAATAATCCCAATTAATTACCCAAAACTCTTATAAGAACCCCTAAACCTCCAAAATCCCGTTTTACGCAATTTATGTTCACCAGAATTTGACATGTCATCGATCCAATGGCGGCCCAAAACATTACATCACACAAGGGCACCCAATTTCAAAATTTCTGGGTGACCTCGCTCGAATAAAAAGGGGCCTCGTTATAACGAGAAAGGGGCCTCATTCAAACAAACTTCTAACAAATTCAATACAGTGGCATATCGTTCGAACCTCTTTGAAACCCAAATTTGAATGATCGTCGTTCTCATTCGAACGACCAAATTTTTGTTATAACGAAATAGGTATCTCATTCGAACTACTGGCAAGTCATTTGATCTTGCCAAATTCCTTAAATCTCTAATTTTTACCCACAATAATCCAACAATTACCATCAAGGCCCAAAAATAATAAAATATAATAATAGAAGTCCTTACTAAAGATCCAAATCCCAAGGGTTTCACATGAAAAATGTACCACTTAAGTCTTTTAATTCAAGATTAAACAGTTTAAATGGCTTCGAACAGATTTTTGAAGAAGCTCTTAAATAAAACAAACACCTAACACAAGATCTGTAGAAAAGATTATATGAATGAGTTATTTGAGGTATAGGTGTACCAGTTTTGAAAAACACAAATTATATAGGTTCTAAATTAGGACCGTCTCAAGAAGGTGATGAGAGGAAGGGTAAGCATGCAAGAACACAAGATTTTAACGTGGTAAAACCCCACCCAATTGGGGAAACATCCATGGAGGTCTCCACACCTCAAAAATAAAATCCACTAAAATAGAGTTAAAAAATTACAAACTAAATAACAAACTTTACACACAAGTAGACCTAATCCATGTCTATAATGTTTACCAACGCCTTTGGATTATTCTAACTCATTTGAAGGTTCAGATGGTGAGGTTGTTCTCCTAGCTTTATAACCACTTCTCCTTTTTGCTTCACGTCGACTCCAAAGTCAAGAATTTCTCAACAAACACTTCTTTAGTGTTGTCGTGTGACAAATGCGAAGTGGTGAAGTGCCTAATCACACACATGCAACCCCCACATAGTTATACAGACAATATGTTTTTATCAAATTACAGATACCGTTCTAAGATGCTGTAAGGATTTCTGAATCACAGTTTGGTTGTAAATCTCAGACTACTTATCTTTATTTTTATCCACAGATCAAAAAGGAATCTTGCTATTAAAAATCTCCAAGATCCTAAACACTTTTTTTTAATATACATAGTTATTTCAGAAATTGTGAAATATTCACGAAAGTGTAAATCCCCAATCAAGATCTTAACTAGATCTAACTCTGGTTTTTCTCATAAACTTTAAAACATAAATGGATTTGTTGGTTATGGTTTCGAAAACAACATGTAAGAGTAAAAACAACCAACAAATGAAGATTTCTTGAAAAAAGAAATCAAACTAAGCAAGTTCTACGTGATATGTGTCACATAGTCTCAGATCTCAACTTTCTATGAAAAGAAAAATGAAATCCAAACTTCGTGACTTGGTTGGACAAGAGATTAAAGACTAAAGAGGATGAATCTTCACAAATACGAAATCACTCAAACTCGCAAAGGGTTTTTTTGAGGAAAAATGGTCGGATTTTGATTTAGGGGTTTCTTTCTCTCTCTATCTTTTTTCTCTCTTGCCCTCTCCCGCCTTCTCTTTCCTTCTCTCTTCTCTTTTTGCTCTCAATTCTTAAATGAGCCCAAATCTCAAAATTTTCCCCACTTGGTCTCTATTTATATTACTCACATAAGGATCTGGAAGGGTTTTTGAGAATCTACGATTGAGATTGCTTCAATTGAAACACAATGTAAATCTTATGGCTGTGGATGGACCATTTTTAAACGTGCACTGATTGGTTCTATCAACTAACACAATGATTGCTACAAAGACACGCAAGCCATTGATAACTAATGATCCAAGGGACCGGATTACATCTTAAGGTTATGACAGGTAACAAAAGCAAATCCAATCGCTCACTGACCAACACGTATAAGGCAGCGATCAACCCTCAAATGCGTGTTTATAAAATTTAAAAAATCTCATTTTCCACCACAGAAGTCTCTGCCACTTTCGAATCCTACCCAAGCAAGGTTTTATGAAGAATAAGATATTATAAATCAACCCGCAACATTTTTAAAACCGAATTTTAAATGTTTAGAATTGTTTATAAATTTTTAAAAATTATTTAACGTATCCCAAAAATTATTGAAAAATCATGTTTATGGGAATTAACACACACACACACACACCTAAATTGATATTAATGCAACATATAAATGTAATCCTAGGTGCAGTGTTAGTAGTATACCTTTGAGACTATTAGAGGAATTGATATGTAGAGTAGGATATAACTCAAAATTTGTCACTATTTCCAAATTAGACAAGCCCTATATAAGGTAGACTCAAGTGAGTCAAAGATATAGGGTTCTTAAATATCCCCCTTTGGAAATATCAGAAAAGATCTCCTTTGAGTCAACAAGGACTTGTAGGGGTACAAAATATAAGAAAATCCTATTCCTGTAGAAAATTCTATCTACCCCATATCCTAGAAAAAAAAATCATTACTCAACTAAATACAAACCAATATCCTAATAACATTCTGATAACACGAGGTTCTGATATCCTAAAAATAAGATGACTAAGATCAAGCACTTTAGTTGGAGTAATCAAAATAATGTCCAAGTGGACTCAAAGTTTCTCTCCCATTTTTTCTCAAATGGACAAATAGTCTACACACAGATAAGAGAGAGAAATATCAAAGCATAAACATCAACGATACATTACAATTTTGTCATAAACATCCCAATTGATTTACGTAAGGATTCAAACTGTATATTATCTAAGGGTTTTGGTGAATGAATCATCTAATTGTAATTCAGTTGAGAGGTAATTAATCTCCATTTCCTTTGATTTGGCTAACCCGCGTATAAAATGATGTCACAATTTAATATGTTTAGTACAAGAGGGTTGAGCAGGACTTTTGGAAATATTAATTGTGTTTTGATTGTCACAATAGAGATGTAATTGTTCTTCAACATAATCTCTTAATATTTGTTTTAGCCAAAGTAATTGAGCACAGCAGCTACCTACGGCTATATATTCAGATTCGACTATGAATAAGTAAGTGCAATTTTGTTTCTTACTATTCCACCCTACCAAATTATTACCTATGTAATAACATTCTCCTGACACACTTTTACTATCATTGGAACACCTATCCTAATCAGCATCAGTGTAGCCAATTATCGTGCTAGATGCGTCATGTGTGTACCAAAGTCCTAAGTTGAGAGTTCCTTTAACATATTTTATAATACTTTTAATGCAAAGTAAATGACTCTCTTTAGGGTTATTTTGATAGCGGTCACACACACAAACAACATATGTAATGTCAGGATGAGAGGCGGTAAGATATAGAAGACTTCCTATCATGCTACGGTATAAGGTTGAGTCAATGGTTTTCCCATGTTCATCTTTTAATAGTTTAATCGACGTACTCATGGGAGTCCTAGTATCTTTGGCAGTTTCTAGACCAAACATTTTTACAATCTTTAAAGCGTATTTGGATTGCGATACAAATAAACCATCTGAATTTCGCTTGACTTGAAGACCTAAGAAGAATTGTAACTCTCCCATAAGTTGCATATGGAATTCTTTGTGCATAATGTCAAAAAATGTTTTAACATCCATTGGGGAGGAAGATCCAAAAATGATATCGTCTATGTATACTTGGGTGATAGTAATATTTATGTCAAAGTGTTTGACAAAAAGAGTTTGGTCATTCCCTCCTCACTTAAAATCGTTGTTTATAAGGAAGGTAGATAGATGTTCGCACCAAGATTTAGGAGCTCATTTTAACTCGTAATGATATTTCTTAAGACGGTAGACGTGGTTTGTATGATGAGGGTCAATGAATCATTTAGGTTGTTCTACGTAGGTCTCTTCAGTTAAGATACAATTAAGGAAAGAAAATTTAACATCCATTTGATAAAGTGTGAAATGAAAATAACATTATATTGCAAAGAGTAAGCGAACAGAATCAAGGCGAGTGACCGGTGCAAAAGTCTCCTCAAAATATATTCCTTCAATCTGAGAGTAGCCCTGGGCAACTAATATAGATTTATTCCTAATAATCATACAAGATTCATCTATTTTATTTTTAAAAAGCCAGCGTGGGACAATAACCCTTTTATTTTCTGATCGGGGTACAAGATACCATACATTATGAATGACAAATTAAAGAAGTTCCTCCTTCATAACACTTATCCACAATGGGTCATTCAGTGCTTCATTAACATTCTTTAGTTCTCTAAGATAAACAAAGCATGCATAATGAGCAAGAGTGCGTAGATGGGATCTTGTATGAACCGGCTCAGTTGGGTTACCAACTACACTATCTAAAGGATGATATTTGGAAACACAGTTAGGCACTTCAGGGGTCTCAATTGGTAAAGAATCATCTATCTCTTGAGAATCATAAGTTAAAGTTTTTTCGGATTCATCCACTATAGTTGGTCCTTTGATCTTACTATGTACATTAGTGTCACTTACAACCACATTAATGGATTCCATTAAGGTTTTGGTACGAAGATTGTAGACACGGTAGGCTCTACTATTTGGAGAATAACCTATGAAAATAGCTTTGTCTCCTCTGGTTTTGAATTTAGGCAGATGTTCTCTATCCTCGCATACATAACAGGTACTACCAAAGGTTATAAAGTATTTTAGGTTAGGTTTCTTCCCATACCAAAGTTCATAGTATGTTTGTTTAGTGTTTTTCCTTAGGTATGCTCGATTGATTATATGACAAGCTGTCCGAATGGTTCTTCCCAGAAATATTTAGGTAAGTTCTTCGCATGAATCATAATACGAGCCATTTCTTGAAGAGTCAGATTTTTACGCTCAGCAATTCCATTTTGTTGAGGTGTCTTAGGGGCACTAAATTCATGTTTATAACCATTATAGTCACACTATTCGATGACACCTGAAACTATAAATTCACCTCCCCTATCACTACAAATTTTATCTACTTGGGAGTCCTTTTAATTTTCAATACGAATTAAAATTTTCAAAAACTTATGAAATTTTTTTGATGTGTGTTTTAAAATGGAAATCCAGGTAAATCATGTGAAATCATCAATCATAACTAGAATATAAATGTTTTCATAAAGACTAACAGTACGAGAAGGACCAATTAGGTCCATATGGATGAGTTCTAGAGGTTTACTGGATATAACTTCTTTAACTTTTTTATGGGGGGCCTTAACAATCTTTCCTTCTTGATAAGGACCATATATGATGTGTGAAATTGGTTTGATTTTAGGAAGACCTCTAACTATCTCTTAAGAACACAATTTACCAAGGATGTCATAATTAATGTGACCCAATCTATTATGCCATATCTCATTGTCATCCATTTTGGCAATGTTACAAACCTTCGTACTTGGATTGACTATATAACAGTTATCTGGAGTATGGAGTCCTATAATAATGCAATCACCATTTTCATTTAAAATTTTATAATTGTTCTTTGAAATGGTGACAGTATGGTTGGAGTCACAAAATTGCGACATACTTAGTAAATTTGATTTAAGACCCTTTATAAAAAGAATATCCTCAAGAATAGGTAATCATTCTTCATGGAGTGTTCCTTTACCAATGATATGGGCTGATACATCATCTCCAAACAAGACTTTACCTCCGAAAAAGTTAGTTTTATTTGAAAGTTTGGTATCATCCCCGATCATATGTTTAGATCATTCAGAGTCTAAATACCATACAGACGTTGTGTGTTCAACTTTGAAAATACTGATCACAATTTTGCATTTCATCTGGGGTAATAGCTCATGTTTTCTAACCCAAATTTCTCCAGTTTTGAATTTGTGCTTATTAGCTCGTATTTGATAAAACTTACGAGCTTCATCCTTTTCTCAAAAAGAGTTTTGCGCACATTTTTTAGGATGATAAAAGGTTTGAGCATTTGGTTTAGAAAAGAATATAGGATTCCTTCTTGTAGATGATGTATTAGTATTTGATCTTCACTTCCTATTACGATAGTTATAATTCTTGTCTGGCTATCTAGGTAGGACATAATTGTTTCGGCTTCTCCTAGAATAATTGAAGTTAAGATAAATAGGTGAGTAATAGATTAGTTTATATAGACGTTTAGAAAAACTTCCATCAATAGAATGTCCAAAGACATCCCAGTATGAGCAATAAAGATGGCTCATAAAGGGTTTAGATTTATAAATGTTGTTAGACAAAGGTTTGTCTAAAAATTGAACTCTATTCCTAGAAGGTACAAGTTGAAATGATGATCACTTTTTCTAATGGGAGGGTAGACAAATTAGCCTTATGTTCGACATCATGATTAGAGTTACTTAATTCACCAATGTCTAACTTTTGTTGTTGCGTTTTGACTAGGCTTGAAAATCTAGACAAGTTTCAACAGGTTTTTTGCCACCAGACACAAACTTGATAGGTTCAAAAGTTTTAGTTTGCTTGGAATGATTGGGGAAAAAACCTATTCCAGATCTATCATCAGAATTAGTCTTACTTTCAGCAACATAGTCTTCAAAAAATTTTGAGTTATTTTCAAATTTAGCAAAACTTTTTTAAGGCTGTTGAAGTCTTTTCTTTAGTTTGTTCCATTTATAACAACGTCCCTTTATATTTCTTTTCCAGGATTTCATTTGAGTCAGACAGTTCCTTAATTATTTGAGAAAAAACCTTAGTCTCATTGTCATGAATTAGACATTGATAAGTGTACTCTTCAGTATTCTATTTGACCATATGGCTTGGGGTTTCTATCTTCTGTGTAAGATCTTTGACAATTTTTTCAAGTTTAGTGCTTTTCCTGAGAGTTTTTTAGTACAGTGTGTGAATGTCTTGAAGGTCCTCATTGTCGGAGTCACTAAGTGTGTATGCATTGTCCCCTAGAGATTCATTTTTAGGACTCACACACCCATTTACATCAACAATAGATCGTTCCCTTTTACCCACACACACAAAGTTTGATGAATTATTAGCATTATCAAGTAATAAGGCAGACAAATTAGTAGGGATTGCAGCATTCAACATAGCATGCTCAGATTCCTTATCATCGGTGTATATATATGATTTTGGCAAAAAAGACATATAGGGGTAAGAAGTATTGAATGACTCAAGTTCATCAGATTCTGATTCACTTTAGTCATCCCAAGTCTTGCACAAATTAGCCCTAGTGTTCTTATTTTTATTCAAATTGACTCTACTGTCATTGGCTATGTGTCTTAACTTCCCACATTTGTATCATTCAGTGTTCTTAAGGTCTCTACTAGGTTTGTTGTGATACTCAGTCTAGTGTTTGTGAAGTCTTTTCTCATGAGGCCTATTATTAGATTGGTTTGAATAGGTAGGTTTGCCTTGTCTATTTGAAATTTTATTTCTAAATTTCACAATTTTCTTGAACTGTTTAGACATCAAGGCAATATTATTATCCAAACTCTCTAAATTATAGTCCTCATCAGTATCTAAGTCAATTTTAAGAAAATGACATTCAGGTTTAGTTAACTTAGAGGTAAATACAAGATTAGAGGTAGACTGTTTCTTATAGGTCTGTATTAATTGCTTCTTAAACTCTAATTCTATTTCCACAGTTCTTAGCTTGCTACTGCGGAGTTTAGGGGTAAGGTTTTCATCATTCATATCCTCAATTGCATAGCGCTAAATGTCAAATTTTTGTGGAAGTGACCTTAGAATTTTAGAGACAATTTCCTTCCTATTATAAATTATATCATTAGCATACAGCTTAGTCACTATCTCTGTCAACCTAATATAGAAGTCATAACATGACTCGGTCTTAGTCATGACTAAAGTGTTGTACTCCTGGATTAACATTTGGGTTTTAGCATCTTTAACACGTGTATCTCTTTCATGTACAGTCACTAGAGTGTCCCATACTTCCTTAGAGGTAGTACATAAGGATATCCTCTTGAATTCGTGTTCATTGATAGACATGAATATGACATTTTTGCCTTTATTATTGTTAAGGGAAGTCTGTTTTTCTTCTTTCGTGAATTCACTTAGCAACGTCCTAATTCTCACGGTACTTCCTTCTACGGTTGGTTTAGTAGGAAAAGTGTAACCATTTTCAATAGCATCCCAAACATCATCTCCCAATGTCCTTTGGATGAATGCAACCATCCTCACTTTCTAGTAAGGGAAGTTGGTTCCATTAAAGAGTGGGGGTATGGATAGGTTACCTAATCTCTCAATTTTTCATCCATTGTTTGTTTTGAAATTTCAGAAACTCAGGATCTAAAAGGAATTTGTAAACCCTTGCTCTAATACCAATTGAAAAATTTACCACTTAAGTCGTTTTTTTCAATATTAAATAATTTAAATGGCTTCGAACAGTTTTTTGAAGAAATTATTTAAACAAACCAAACAATTAACACAAGATGTGTGTAAAAGATTATATGAACAAGTTATTTAAGGTATAGGTGTACCAATTTTGAAACACAAAACTTATATAGGTTCTAAATCAACACAGTCTCAAGAAGGTGATGAGAGGAAGAGTAAGCATATAAGAACACAAGATTTTAGCGTGGTAAAATCCCACCCAATTGGGGAACATCCACGGATGTCTCTACACCTCAAAAGAAAAATCCACTAAGATAGAGTTAATAGATTACAAACTATATAACAAACCAAAAACACAAGCAGACCTAATCTAAGTCCAGAATGTTTACCAACTCCTTTGGATTATTCTGACTCCTCTGAAGGTTCTGATGTTGAGATTGTTCTCCAAGCTTTGTAACCTCTTCTACTTTTATCTTTACGTCGAATATAAAGTCAAGAATCTATCTACCAACACTTCTTTAGTGTTGTAGTGTGACAAGTGTAGGTGGTTAAGTGCATAATCACATGAATGCACCCCCCACACACTTATACAGATAATATGCCTTATCAAATTACAGATACCGTTCTAAGATGCAATAAGGATTTATGAATCACAATTTGGTTGAAGATCTTAGACTACTGATCTTTATTTTTATACACTGATCAAGAGGTAATCTTGCTATTAAAAAATGCCAAGATCCTAAACACTTTCTTTTTATTTAATATACACAGTTATTTCATAAATTGTGAAATATTCACGAAAGTGTAAATCCCCAGTCAAGATCTTAACTAGATCTAAATCTGGTTTTTCTCATAAACTCTAAACATAAATGGATTTGTTGGTTTTGGTTTTTAAAACAACATGTAAGATTAAAAACAACCAACAAATGAAGATTTATTGAAAAAAGAAATCAAACTAAGCAAGTTCTACGTGATATGTATCACACAGTCTCAGATCTCAACTTTCTATGAAAAGAAAAATGAAATCCAAACTCCGTGACTTGGTTGGACAAGAGATTAAAGACTAGAGAGGATGAATCTTCATAAATACGAACTCACTCAAACTCACAAGGGGTTTTCTGAGGAAAAATGGACGGAGTTTGATTTAGGGTTTCTTTCTCTCTCTATCTTTTCTCTATCTTCTCTTTTTTCTCTCAATTCTCAAATGAGCCGAAGTCTCAAAACGTTCCCCACTTAGTCTATACTTATATTACTCACCGAATGATCCGAAAGGGTTGGTGAGAATCTACGATTGAAATTTCTTCAATTGAAACACAATGCAAATCTTATAGTTGTGGATGGACCATTGTTAAACATGTTATGATTGCTCAACTAACACAAGGAATGTTACAAAGACATGCAAGTCTTTGATAACTAATGATCCAATGGATAGGATTACGTCTTAAGGTTGTGAGAGGTAACAAACACAAATCCAATCTCTTACGGACCAACATGTGTAAGGCGACGATTAGCCCTAAAACATGTGTTTATAAGATTTAAAAAATCTAATTTTCCACCACAGAAGTCTCTGCCGCTTTCGGATCCTACCCAAGCAAGGTTTTAGGAAGAATAGGAAATTATAAATCAACCCACAACATTTTTAAAACCGACTTTTAAATGTTTAGAAATGTTTTATAAATTCCTAAAAATTATTTAACATATCCTAAAAATTATTGAAAAATCATTTTTATGGTAATTAACACTCACACACACACCTAAGTTGATATGAATGCAAATTATAAATTTAATCCTAGGTGCATGTTGGTAGTATACCTTTGAGACTATTAGAGGAATTGATATGTAGACTCTGAGGCTTTTTGGTAGACTAGGATATGACTCAAATTTTGTCACTATTTCCAAACTAGACAAGCTCCTATATAATGTAGACTCAAGTGAGTCAAAGATATAGGGTCCTTCATCATATTGTTATGATTTGTACCAAAAAAATAATAAAATACAGGGCACGAGTATTACATGCGTGGTCGACGCCTGTGAGGTGCAGTTAGGACATCATGCACTCTTTGAAAGCATGCGTACTATCAGGCGTGCAATGATTATGACATAATATCTAATGGGTATCTTGCATTGGGATTACACGATGATTGTTAATCGCATCACTACAATAACTAACATCCTCAAGGAACCCCAAGCGTAAAAAAATAATCATATCGAATCAGATTCCCGGTGACATGCATATTTATGGAGGGTCATAATGATGGAGGTAATCACATCAACATGAAATCTGCTCGTTGGACACGATGAAGACTCTTTGTGTAATACCCCATGTTTTTGGAATAAAATTTTGGGACGAAAATTAATTTAATAATTTCAGATGAAATTTGGAAATAAATTAAATCGTGATATTTAAATTTAAATTGATAAAATTTAAATTGAGAAGAAATGTTCAATTATAGGATATAAATGGGACATGATGGGTTCACTCACGAAAAATAATTCGAAGAGTAATTTACTTATGGTTACGTGTTGTTTAGACATCATGAAAATGTCTATGTTGAATAAAAATAATTGGGACGCGTTTTGGGAGGTTTTATGAGCACATTTATGTGTTTTAAACCTTTAGAAATAGTCCTGGGGTATATGTACAAAACTTGGGAGGATATGAGACTATTTAGATTTTGGATTTGGGCCCATTTGAGGGTCCATATATGGGGCTTTAGGTCCAACTCTAGAATTAGGTTAATATAAGTTGATTGTGGAGATTAAGAAACCCCTCCACCATTTACCAAGAACCCAAGCAGATACCTTGGGAAGAGAGAGGAGGTAAAAGGCTTTGGAGAAGGAGAATTCAAGAAAGAAGGATAAAGAACTCACCAAGAAATCCTCAAGAAATCATATAAGAATTTTCTTGCTAACTTTATGTAACACCCCACATTTTCATGCATTAAATATTTAATTAATTCGGGAATTGAAAATTACTTGTGAGTCGTAATTTAATTGAATTAATTAGGGAAAAATTTATTTAAATATTAATCGAGGAGTAAAGGGTTAATATTTACGGGAAGTTATTTACTAAGTGAATAGTAATTATTTATTTAAGTCATTTCGAGTATTAATGACAGGGTATGCACTTATCTCAACCGGGAGTCGGTACAGACTAAAGGGGTGAGGGGATAAACATTTTTATAAATTAATTCGGATGCCAATTCTGAGTGTACGGTTGAGTCCGGATGGGCCGAGATAGTCGGAACAGTGTACCCGGGGTTGTAAACGGGTCACGGGGCGTTTTTAGACATAATAGGGCCCACACGGGGGCATTTGGGTCACTTGGGCTTGGCCCATTAGGCAAAAAAATGGGATTAGGTAAATTAAGGAATTTGGGAAGAATAATAAAACGGCTGATAGAGTTTTAGAAAGGCTAAGTGTATTAAGGAACCCTAATAGCAGTTAAGGGCAGCTTTGGGATCACTAGAGAGCCAACAAGGATCGTCTTCAACCTTGGAAATTCATCTCCGAATCAGACATTACGAAACCTAAGGCAAGTGGATAACTTGCAATAGTATTGAATCTGTTTTGAAATTCATATTCATGTGATGTGTTTGATCAAAATTCGTTTTGGGTGTTCATGGCATAAACATGAGGTTTTGAAAAATAATAATCCGATTTACAAATTTGAATGAGGATTCTTGTAGAAATCTGATATTATAAATTGATACATATCTGGTAGGATTATATCTGGATAATTAGAAACGAATTTAGTGAAGGGATTTGGGATGTAAATGGGTAAGGAATTAAAGATGGATATTTCCCCAAATTCAGAAATTGTAGTTAACGGACGAATTAATGATGTTGGTGGACATTCTGGAGGTCCCTAATAAGGTTTCTAACATGTATTAATGTTAAGAGGGCCTAAGTTTGCTAGTAGAGAAAACTAGGGTTTGAGAAATTTCGTCCATGGCTGATTCTGTCTTCGCGAAGAAGACGAAGACATGTTCGATCGATCGATCGAAGGTCTGGGGTCGATCAATCGAAGGTCGGCAGATTTCGGCAATTCTGCCCAGTTATGAATATAAAAGAAAATTTATATAATAAATCCTTATGTAATTAATTATGGGGAAATTAATACATTGGTTTAAACCTAATTAATCATGAGTAAAGTTAATTAGGATTTGACGAATTTTTGGGTTACACGTCATGATTATAAATTCGAGAGTCGGGAATTTAGACTCGAGAGAGTTTATTTCAGGCTACGAGAGTAAGTCCAAATTTATGGTGGGGGCGACACCAAAGGTGACTAAATTAATTAATGTGCAAATTAATTAATAATTAGGGTTGGACCATAAACTCTTAATAAATTAAATAGGCTTGTGTTACGGATTTAGTACATGGTGTAACCGGGACATTTTATATCTATATAATAAAGTAGAAAAGTTATGTATGTCATAAACTTCAAGTATGATGTCATCAGGTAAATTTTTATTGTCCTACCTATTTTGCCCTTTAGAAATTTTAGTTCCCTCTCATTTTTACTCTCCAAACTTTCATTTTGAATTCAAAATTGGGGTATTTTAGTAAGTCCCTCAAACAACTACCAGCTAGCTATCATGGATACTAAGCCAAGAAAGGGACGACAACATCCTTTCTGGCTCTAATCTTTTCTCACTCCTTGATTCTCTCTCTATATCTGTGTCTCACACATTTTCTTTATTTTCTCTCCTTCTATTATCTAACATGTTTATTTTCTAATGCAGATCTTTTACACATCATGCTCCTATGGCTTGGAGATTTATTTTCTAAAGGTATTTTCTAACGCATATCTTCATATTGAAGTAAAACACTACTAAAAAAATAGTGTTATTCTCTCTCTCTTTAATACTTTTTTCGTTCAAAAATCATGCCACTTTCTCTCTCTCACTCTGTCTCTCTCTCTTAAGAAAATCAAAATGGATCAGGCGTGGTTGCGTTAAGTAAATCTGGTATCTAACAGAGGCTAAGAGAGCACCTTGGTAAATCTGGTTTCATTGTGTTATTCTAACGCAACCACAAAATCAAGCCTGAACAGAGGTGGGTCGTAGCTGTCTTCACAAAATCAGGGCTAAGAGAGGTGCTACCAGATCTGGGTTTCGTTCGCAAAATCAAGGCTTATAATTTTCTATCTCGGTGTTGCTTTACCCTTTTTTGCATTTTGAGCCGATGTTCTCCTAACCCAGCGAGTTACCATCCTAAGGTAAGGCAACATACTCTCTCTCTCACTCTGTGTGTGTGTATATTGTTTAGATCCGTTTCATTTTAACCGACCTTTGAGCTGTTGTTCCCATAACCCAACATCGGAATTCTACCTCAGTCTCAAAAGCGCTTCACCATTGCAAAACCACGACGCTAAGGCAACATACTTTCTCTGTGTGTGTGTGTGTTGTTTAGATCCGTTTCATTTTTTTTTTAATTTTTTGTTTCTACGTCTGTATCCATTTCGAAATTCACTGGGTGTGCAATTGTTTTTTTGTTTCTGCATCTGTATCTGTTTCATTTTTTTTGTTGTTTCTACCATTTTTTTGCTGATTTTGGCTCAAATCGACTTGAAATTTGTAGATTTGCAATCTAAAGTGTGCAAATTTGAATCCATTTTGAACTTGATAATGATTTGAAACTATGTTGAGTCTGATACAGGTTTGAAGTTGATACTGATACGGGGTTTGAACTTTAACTTGATACAGGTTTGAATCGATCGTCAGCAGTTGCGTTAGGTTGGGGATCGATTTGGGAGAGGGAGGTTTGAACATTTTTTGGGGAATCGATCGTCAGCAGTTGTGTTAGGTTGGGAATCGATCGTCAGCAGTTGTGTTGATTTAATTATGGTTTGAACATTTTTATAAAGTTATTTTTTTGCCAAATCAAATGGACAAATGAAATTAAAGCTTAAATATTTATTCTTTGGCTTGAGTGTAATATTTGAGTATTCTCTTTGAATTTTTTGCAGTTTCTCATTTGTGGAATTGCTTTTTAGCGGGTTATTTGGTAAATAAATAAATAGAGGGGTTGTGTTGCAATTTTGATTTGTTTATACCAATTGCCAAGCTTGACCATGCGTGGCTCAAGACTCGATGTTCCAAGTGATTTTCACATCACTGCGGTAAATAATAAAGGAAGCTGACGGAGTCAGCTATATGCGGCTACCGAGGTACAAAAAAGATTGGGAAAAATAAGTTCGTAAATAGTGGTAAAACGTGGGTTAGGCAAATCAAATAGGTACGATGTTTGTGTGGCTCGAGATAGGACTTACCAAATATATATATTAAAATCAATGCCTTATGTTCCTTTGAAGTTTGAATTATGTATGCGTGTACAGTCTGATGAATATTGTTCTTCCCAACGGCAGATTATTGTTTGGCTCAAGAAAGGAAAGCCTGACACATATGACATGGAAAGCATATACACATTGGCATGTTAAAATAAAAAGGAACTTTAATTTCTATACAAAGGATGGAGTTGGGTTCAACAACTTAGATAAATTGGAAATCTAAATCCGTTAAAAATCGAGAAATTCCACTATATTTTTGTAGTGTTTTTAATCAAACCAAACTTTTTTTATGCACTAGAGGAAGATGCGAAATCCTATTTTTCAAGTTTTTTTGAACATGACTAAATAAAAAGTGACATAACACAATTTAAAAAAAAAAATGAATCTGGCTTAAAATAAAATGTTGAGACTTGAATATAAAAATAATATTTTACATTGCATCATTTTTATTTTAGTCAGCATCGTATTTTGTTTAAAAAAATATTTTTTGTTATGCCACTTTTACATAGTTCGTGTGCAAATTAAATATGACGTATGATTATATTAACGATGTGTACTTTTAAAAATTAGCATCGTGCCTTCCGGCACGGGCATAAAAACTGTTTAATTATATAGTTACAAAAATAAGATACTTTTTTAAAATAAAATTGGACATGTTTTATTATATAAAGTAAAATTGTTTTTTTAAATATTTATTTTTTTAAAGTGGACATATTTTGAAATAATTTTAAAAACATCTTTAATTGTAAACTTCATTAAAGAAAAGTTTAGTATTAAAGTTCAATTCTTTAATACTAATTGATTAGTATCAACTCCGTCTAAAAAATCGTTAAACATTGACAAAAAATTAACAAATACTCAAAAGACTGTTTTCTTATTTTGCAAAAAAAAAAAAAAACTATTTTCTTATTTTGAAAAAATAAAACTGTTTTTTTTATTTTACAAAAAAAAATAAGCTATTTTCTCATTTTACAAAACGTTTTTTTTTTCTAAAATAAAAAAATTGTTTTTCTAAATAGGAAAACATTTGTCTTTTTATAAATTAAGAAAACCGTTTTTTTTAAATAATAAAAGAGGTTTTTAAATGACTAATTTTTAAACACTTATCTATTTTAATGATCATTTAATGGAGAGAAAGAAAGAATGAATAAATGATGAAGTAATGAGGTAAGGGTTAAATGGTCATTTTCAATAATTAGGAACCAGCGTTGGAGTGCATTAGGATTTCATGGAGCACCAATAGCGGCTCCCATAAAACATTTATACATTTATGTTGTAAACAAATATTTTACTTAAATTTACCCGATTCTACACTTTGAAAATTTACACTTCTAACATATAAAACATTTATTATTTATATTATTCACGACTTTATGCTTTTCAAAATTATCAGCGTGCCTTCAGGCACGGGCATACCCTAGTTTATATATATATATATATACGGTGTGTGATAGTATATATATATAGTGTGTGTATTAATACTAGAGATCGAATATTACTATTATATACTCTAGTGCTATAGGGGGAGGTTGCGCGTAGTGGATGAATCTCCTAGCTTGAGGAGTAGGGAGAGTATAATCTGAAGAAGTGGATAATGATCCCGGGTTTTAATTTTACACAATTAAAATATAATTTCCTTTTAAATAAATGCGGAAGCGTTGACGGTGTGATGGTTCAACAAAACAAATACTAAAATCCCAAAGTTTAGTATTAAATCCAAGTCCTAGAAATTGCCTAAGTCATAGTTAACAATTATCCAAAGTTAGGCAAAACCAATTTTAGCAAAAGACTTGAATAAACCAATTTTACCCAATATTTAATTTAAGTCCCAAATTAAATGAGTGTGATAATTAAACCAAATTTTATCTTGAAATTATCCTAAGCATGGATTCTAAATTATTGTGCAAGATAAAATAAACAATGTCACACTACGCCGAGATGTACGAGGAAAAACCCAAGACGGGAAACAACCTCGGACGGCCCTAGCCACAAGTCCACTAGATACGGAATTACAATTACAAGACAAGAGACTTACAACACTCGACTCGAACCCTCTCAAGCCCCGATGCACCTCCTTGTAGAAACCACTTCCTAGCGAACAACCTCGGAACACCACCGCGGTCTCGGAATCCACCGATGGGACTTTATATGGTCACCGTCACCCAAGCATGGAGCCTTTCTCCGTGTGGGTAGAATCTCAACAAAGGTCTTCTTTGTGATGGGGTGTAGAAGCAAACCCGAAACGTCTCTTGAATTCGGTAGAGGAAACCGGTGCCAAAAACTCCAAGCAATTGATATAAATATAAAAACTTGGATAAACAATTATTGGGTGTAAACTAGAGTGTGTATGAATTTCTCATTAAAAATGAACACTCAAAACTTGAACATTTTCCTTTTGTAAATAATCTCTCAAACTCTCTCTAGGAGATGTATTAGGATGGAAAAGTTGTTTTGGAAAATGTGTTTCCCGCACATAATAATGTATGAAAAAGGTTGGTTGAAAACCAAGTGGAGAAGTGGGGAAAAACTGCAAAAAAAACTGCCAAATAACTGTTCCCGCTGGAATCTCGTTCGAACGAACTTGATTCTCGTTCGAACGAGGCTTCTAACGAGCGACCAGCCTGGGCTCGTTAGAAGTTCGTTAGATACCTCGTTAGAACGAAAACTCGTTCGAACGACATATCGAACGACTGACCAGTTAGGGTCGTTGGCAAAACTCGTTCGAACGAAACTGGTTCGAACGAAAAACTCGTTCGAACGAAAACCTGGTTCGAACGACAAAACTCGTTCGAACGAAATCTGGTTCGAACGAAAAAACTCGTTCGAACGACATTTCTAACGAACGACCAGAAAGTTTGTAAAATTCGATTTTGGCCCAGAAACTTTATATATTTATTTTAAAGTTCTATTTGATTCTTTCTGAAAATAAAATGCAGTTTTTATTACACCCAATACAAATTGTTCCAAGCTCCTATATTAATATAATTACATTCATACCTCGGGAGCATGGAACCTTAGTTGATGATGTAGAAACGAGGCACGCAAATCGGAATTTTGATGAAGCTTTAAATTCTTTGCCGCTGCGTCTTCAACATACACTTCATAGGCTTGAGAATATTACAAATGAATACTATCCTATGAATAAATTGATTTGTCCGGAATTGAGCCAAAACTATATATGGACTCAATTGGAAATTTGTGTCCTTACAAATCTCCCCCTTTGGCTATTCCGGGACAAAAACCAAACAAAAATCCTAAAGGGCCGTCAAGCTCTACTAGACTCAAAACATAACCCGCCCAAACTTGACTCAACCCAAGGATCAAACACTTTGCCATAGATAGATGCCGCTTTAGAAGAATACCTGCACACTTAAGCAAACTCATCAAATGCATAGGGAATATCAAAATATATTAATCGCAATTAATTAAATACTCCCCCTAAAATAATTCTCCCCTTTATCAAAGAATGACATTTACTTAGAAAGACGTCTCCCCCTAAGATAAATCTCCCGCAAACGAAGATACGAATAATAGGATTAGATACCATTTCTCCCCCTATCATCATTCTCCCCCTTTTTGTTCAGGAATAGGCGAAGGATAAAGAACTAATAAACACGTTGAAGCTTAAAGTGGTAGACATGAAAGCATATGGGAAATTAAAAGCAAGGCAAAGACAAAAAAATATCATATATATATATACTATAAATATACCAATAAGTACGTGCATATATAGATAGATGTAAACACACACATGACACAAAATACAATAAGTTTGCACACTCGTATGGCAAAAATGTGTCATATGGAAACGGAAGTGTAGGGGTGTGAACTAACAACAATTAAATTTAGACCCAAATACTTAAGAAACGTTCACGGAGTTCTCATTTGATTGCAAACTTCATCACAGTTAAATATAACCTCATGTGACAATATAAAGATTGAACTCAATGAACAAACATACACAATGCATACAAGCCTAGCATGATGATGATTCTACAAACCAAATAGAGCCATGACATTAAAGACAACTAGGATAAATGGACATTGTGCAAACCGTTGATATACCATCCAATTCTCCCTCATTAAGCATATATATTCTTTTATTGAATGAATATATCAAACAAACATAGGCCTTGGCAATTGATTTCTTTTTAATGCCAAATATTCTGTTTTTAGGCCTTTGGATCACGTATTTCTTTTAGATCCAATCAACGGCGTCTTACTATCGCAAAGGATTTAATTCATCCTTTCGGAGCCCTTCCCCGTGCATATATTAATTTATCATGTTTTCATTTTTCGCACAAATCTCACATGCAACGGATTTTGACATGCACCAGTCCTCCTAGGTCATAGATATGTAGATGACTAGATTGATAGGAGAACACCTCAAAAAGCTCAAATATAACATGTGACATTAAGATTTCAAAAGAGCTCGTGCATGTGTGAAAAGAGGCATATAGAAATAGAATCCATTTAGACAATACAAAATCCAACTACTCCATAGAAAACATGGTAAAGAACATTTTAAGGAATGGAAATCTAAACCAAAAGTTCTAGCCACGTGGGAGCGTAAATGATGGGATTCAAACACAAATATATGCCACATAAAGTGTGTCAAACAAAAATACACACAAAATAAAAATCTTTTTGAGTGTTTAACATATTTAATCAAAAATAAATATTTACTCAAAAGGACGAACAAAAATCATTTGTATTTTTCATTAAGCTTAAATGAAAAAAAATTAAAACACAAATGATAAACAAAAATCTTTTTATATTTTTTAATTAATTCAAACACAAAATATAATACAAAAAGATAAACAAGTCATGATTTCTAGCATGTGATATGAAATAAGGTTATGACTAGAAAATGACTAAAGAAGCATACATTTAGCATATGAATATAGCATGAAGTACAAACGCTAAAGTATGCAAACACTAACACATTCATCCTTTAGATTTAGCAAGGGAGGAAGGATGTGAAAGTAAATGAGAATCAACAACCCTATTTTGTAAGGCAACCAAGTCGGATTTCCTAACCCAAATTAATGAGGAATGACGATTTTGGGGTGTAGGAACGTTAACTACCGTGGTTACTTTACTAAGGGGTTTTCTAGGAATTCGTTTAAGATCTAAACAAAATTTCCTAAGATGACCTTGTCGACCACAATGTGTACAAGTGAGAACATGTCGAAAAGATTTACTTAAGGAGTAATCTTTAAAAGTATTCCTAGTTGATTCTCCTAAAACATTGGTTTGGGCATTATGAGTAAATTCATTATAAGGATTGAAGCCTAAACCACAAGTGTCATTTTTAATTTGGACCGTTCCTAACATTTTATCTAGTTTTTCCGAACGACATTCCAAATCAAATTTGACAATACTAGAATCTTTTAATTTATTTTCCAATTCTACAATGTTAGATTCTAGTAAAACATTTCGCTCTTCAAAAGCAAGAAGCTCCTTTTTCAAGGATTCCATTAAACCCCTAAGGCTATCTCTCTCACCTTCTACATAGTTAAGATTCTCTTGAAGAGACATCTCATGTGTCCTAAGGTCTTCTATTAAGGCACTTTCATCAATGACCTTTACACTCTCTCTTAAACTCGCTTCTAACTTCAAATTAGCTCTTTTCAATTTAATAGATTCTTTATATAATTCATGAAAAGCATTTTGAAGTTCACTCACATCAACCTCTTCTTCATTTTCACTCTCTTCTCCACTCTCACTATCATTAAAAACAAGGGAATCATGAACAATGACCTTGGAAGTGGCATGTGCTATCGTTTCATCATTCGATGAGTTGTCACTATCACTCACATGACTAGCCATAAAAGCCACAAATTTTTTCTTAGTGGGGGAATCGGGCTTTTCTTCCTTATCACTATCACTAAGGGTTGCATTATATGATGTGGGTCGTTTACCCTCTTTCCTTAGTTTAGTGGGGCACTCATAAGCTCGATGGCCATAACCTTCACAACCAAAACACTTGTTAGACTCGTCCCTATCTAAATTGTCATTAATAGGTTTAGGGATTCTCTCGGCTTTAGAAATCTTCTCGCTTTTATCATGTTTAGAAGTATCAAATTTCTTAAAATCATTTTGAACTATTTTTTTTTTAATTTTAAGAAATTTTCTAAATTTATGAGCAAACAAAGCCATGTCTTCTGAGTCACTATCACTATCGCTCTCTACTACTTGTTTGACCTCTTTTCGGGCTTTTAAAGCAACACCCTTTTCAATTTTCTTTTCAGTTTTAGAGGGAAACATATCCAGTTCATAGGTTTGTAAATCACCTACAAGCTCTTCTAATTTCGTAGAGGCTAAAGTGGGTAAAGAATTTAAAACGGTCACTTTAGGAATAAATCTATCGGGTAGGGACCTCAAAATTTTCTTTACAACACGGTCGTCAGGTATTTTCTCTCCCAAGTTAAAGGATGAATTAACAATGTGAGAAAGTCTAGCATAAAATTTATCAAAAGTTTCTTTTTCATCCATTTTGATAGTTTCAAATTGAGTGGTGAGGTTTTGGAGTTTTGAAGCTTTAACGACACTAGTTCATTCATGAGTTAATTGTAAAATATCCCAAGCTTCTTTAGTGGTCTCACACGTCATAATGCATCGGAATTCATCCGGTGTGACAGCGCTAAACAAGGCATTTAAACCACATGAATTAAAATTAGCAAGTTTAAACTCATTTTCAGTCCATCTATCGACGGGTTTGGGAACTCGTTCATTTTCAATAAGATGAGTTGGTGGGGTCCAACCGTTAACAACAGACATCCAAACACGTTCATCGATAGATTTAAGTGCCGATTTCATTCGCGCTTTCCAATACGCGTAGTTTGAACCATCAAAAATAGGAAATTTTGAAAATGGGGAAAATTCCATTTTAGCCAAAAATTAAAAGATCTTAACGAAATAATTTATCGTTTTAGGCTCTGATACCAATTTGAAGAAGTGGATAATGATCCCGGTTTTAATTTTACAAAATTAAAATATAATTTCATTTTAAATAAATGCGGAAGCGTTGACGGTGTGATGGTTCAACAAAAAAAATACTAAAATCCCAAAGATTAGTATTAAATCCAAGTCCTAGAAATTGCCTAAGTCATAATTAACAATTATCCAAAGTTAGGCGAAACCAATTTTAGCAAAGGACATGAATAAACCAATTTTACCCAATATTTAATTTAAGTCCCAAATTAAATGAGTGTGATAATTAAACCAAATTTTATCTTGAAATTATCCTAAGCATGGATTCTAAATTATTGTGCAAGATAAAATAAACAATGTCACACTACGTCGAGATGTACGAGGAAAAACCCAAGACGGGAAACAACCTCGGACGGCCCTAGCCACAAGTTCACTAGATACGGAATTACAATTACAAGACAAGAGACTTACAACACTCGACTCGAACCCTCTCAAGCCCCGATGCACCTCCTTGTAGAAACCTCTTCCTAGCGAACACCCTCGGAACACCACCGCGGTCTCGGAATCCACCGATGGGACTTTATATGGTCACTGTCACCCAAGCATGGAGCCTTTCTCCGTGTGGGTAGAATCTCAACAAAGGTCTTCTTTGTGATGGGGTGTAGAAGCAAACTCAAAACGTCTCTTGAATTCGGTAGAGGAAACCGGTGCCAAAAACTCCAAGCAATTGATATAAATATAAAAACTTGGATAAACAATTATTGGGTGTAAACTAGAGTGTGTATGAATTTCTCATTAAAAATGAACACTCAAAACTTGAACATTTTCCTTTTGTAAATAATCTCTCAAACTCTCTCTAGGAGATGTATTAGGATGGAAAAGTTGTTTTGGAAAATGTGTTTCCCGCACATAATAATGTATGAAAAAGGTTGGTTGAAAACCAAGTGGAGAAGTGGGGAAAAACTGCAAAAAAAACTGCCAAATAACTGTTCCCGCTGGAATCTCATTCGAACGAACTTGATTCTCGTTCGAACGAGACTTCTAACGAGCGACCAACCTGGGCTCGTTAGAAGTTCGTTAGATACCTCGTTAGAACAAAAACTCGTTCGAACGACATATCGAACGACTGACCAGTTAGGGTCGTTGGCAAAACTCGTTCGAACGAAACTGGTTCGAACGAAAACCTGGTTCGAACGAAAACCTGGTTCGAACGACAAAACTCGTTTCGAACGAAATCTGGTTCGAACGAAAAAACTCGTTCGAACGAACGACCAGAAAGTTTGTAAAATTCGATTTTGGCCCAGAAACTTTTATATACTTATTTTAAAGTTCTATTTGATTCTTTCTGAAAATAAAATGTAGTTTTTATTACACCCAATACAAATTATTCCAAGCTTCTATATTAATATAATTACATTCATACCTTGGGAGCATGGAACCTTAGTTGATGACGTAGAAACGAGGCACGCAAACCGGCATTTTGATGAAGCTTTAAATTCTTTGCCGCTACGTCTTCAACATACACTTCATAGGCTTGAGAATATTACAAATGAATACTATCCTATGAATAAATGTTTTTGTCCGGAATTGAGCCAAAACTATATATGGACTCAATTGGAAATTTGTGTCCTTACATAATCCCAGGTCATAGCGTCCGTTATATGGGTGAGGGGCATCTCACTTTCAGGAAAGGAATATGACCGCCTCCAATTCGTATGTTAAACTAAGTTAGTGAGCGAATCTAACTTCGATAACTAGGTTACGTGAATACACCTAGTGGGATAGCACTTTGGAAAATTTATATATTATGAGTATTCTTACTCGGTCGAGCGTTGTATTAAATGTTATTTCAGTAAGTTTGTGAATACTATAATATGATTAAATATATAATTAAGTAAATAATTATATATGGGATAATTAATACATAGTGAAAAATGTATTATGTGCATAACAGGTGTGAATGTTATATGAAATTAAAAGGAGTAATGATTCAATTAAGTTTGACGTTTATAATAACTTAAAAATCATGAATTAAGGCATACTCGGTCAGAGTAGGTAACATTCAAGGGGTAAAATAAGCATTTGGGTCAGGAGCGTGGGACCTAGTAAATTAAATGTAAGCGTTAGTAGTGCACATTAGAGGAGGGGTGAGGAAGTCCTCAAGAGAGTGCGGCACTAACTAAAATATGAAGAGCATGCATATTTATTTATTACTGCAAGTTAATCATTTGTTAAATATTTTCAAATATTTTTTGGGTACTAACCCTTGCTATAAAAATTTTAAAAACCTTTTAGGTGTCCAACCACAAGGGCGCCAAGCTTGACTCTATTCCAGGTATCCTTTGCTGCTGCACATGTGGATGTTGCGGGGTTTTGATAGACGCCTCCTTCTTCCATTCTTTTAGAGACTCTCTAGTAGTTATCTGAGCTTGTCGCTCACAGTTCATTTATCAGTAGTAGACTTGTTGAGATGTTTTTCTGATATTTACTTGTATTGGATATTTGGACCGGTGGTTTATTCGGTTAGGTGTTTTATTTGTGGATGGTTATTTTAATTAACTGTGATTGTATATTATTGTATGTTCCGCATGAGTTTTTATTTAATTAATGGAAAGAGAAAAATTGGCATCAGTCTACTTTTCTCACTTAGGTGGTTAGTAATTTAAAAAGACGACAGTGATGCTAAGAATGGACCAACTGAGAAACCTTTTCTAACTTCATTTAGGACTGATCACCCGGGATTAATTAGGCGGGGTGTCACACTTTATTTGTCCAATATAATTCTTAGATCATTGGAATTTATCTTCCATGTAGAATTATAGATTATATAAGGATTTGTGGTGATATAAAGGTATGATTAAATCATATGTTTTTAGAGGACTCAAATATGAAAATAGGATAGTTAAATCAAGAAATTAGGATGAGGATTAACGGTTATTTGAATGATAAGAACTCGTGCCTTAGAACCCTGGATTTAATTGGAATGATTATTCATATATATAGGGTGAATATTCATGTTGAAATCTGGAAATTTTTATGATTATGACTCTTGTATTATGATAAAATCTTATAAGACTAAGAGGTAAAAAATTAGATTTTTGTAGATATGTTAATGGGTCAAATTTTTTTGATTTTGGAGTTGAGTTTGATGTTAAACCCCGTAAATAATTGTTGCAATATTAAGAACTAAGTCATAGGGACCTAATTTGATGTTAATAAAAATGTAGAAATCGTTGGAATCCAATTTGGGGCTGATATTAGAATTCCCGCAGTGATAAACGTTAACAAATCTGAGCTGCTACCCATATTCGAACCGATTAGACTACTAGAAGCGAATCGGTTTGGCCCATGGGTTGGATAAGGTGGGATCGGGGTTTAATCCGAGATATTTTTAGGATTTTGTATGATTTAGTGGGATGATGTTTGGACAAGTGAATAATTTATTAAAAATGTTTTAGTGACACAATTTTTTTTTTAAATGGAGAGCTTGTTTAACTATATGGTTGAGCTTTTACAAAAAAAGGGAGGAAATTAGTAAATAACTAGATAGTTAATTATTAAAGCGGGATTTTCTTATGGATAATCATACGAGGAAGCTAGGTGGTAATTATTGAGTAATAATCTCTGCATATTGTAAAAGAATAATATGTATTTATATTTATTACGGGGGCATACCTATGTTCATGGACGGTCCTATCGGTTGGGGTTACGTGTGCTCGAAACCGTAAAACACGTCCGCACATGTGGGGTAGATATTGTGTAGGTTATAACCTTAGGTACTACGTAGGAACGCCACTTATGAGATATAGGTGTATATGCTAGGATTCATTGTCATCATTGGGCATGGGTTGTGCAATGGCGTACTTCATGGTGAGCGCCCCACTTTTGTATATTTTTGTTGTCCGATATGGATACGAAAATCCTTCGGACTTTTCGATGGAGCACGAATGAGATGCTAGTGGTAGTTTCTTTTAGTGTCACATATATATAAGAACATATATAATCCTATAAAATGAATGCCAAAATTCTTTAGTCCAATGGTGTAGACAATAAATCACAAACCCAATATTACGTAGTATACATAGTGGATGTTGTGTCATATTCATAATTAGTATGATCGAGGGTATTTTGGGAGGTGGGTATGATGTAGATGATTACATTTCAGTTCGGTAATTATGTTATATGCATCTTATATTTAAATTGACACAATTATTGTTATTAATGGGTGATCGTACATTGAGTATTGCACTTAGATGAGGGGTGAGATATTTAATGTATGCAAGTGACAATGGGGGGTGCTTACTTTTAATTAACTGTATTTTTGCACTATAAATTCAGTAAGTTAATTCTTATAACTTTAGGGCGCTAACCCAAATTATAAATATCCCCCCCCCCCCCCCACCCCCCCAGATGCTCTTAGACATGGATAGTAAGATTATTGATAGATAAACCTTGTAGCCTCACCTTGCGTATCTAACTTCAGATTGTTGATTCTAAATTAGGTTGTTACTTTACTTCAGTGCTTTTAACTTTTGGATGATTTTATGGGCATAAGCCTGAAGTCTTTTTTATTTCATGTTAGTTTGGGTCACCTATGATTATGTTGGGTTTCATTTACATGTTGTGGATGTTGGATTTTATTATTACCTTGGATATTAATTTAAATTCAGTTTTAAATTCAATTTTGATTTACAAATAAATATTTTACATGGTTTGATGCTGAGAATGATATAGATTGTATAGCAAGTCCCATCTTCTGCATGTTGTGTTTGGCTAACCTTTACATGAGAAAATGGAGGTTGTTACACTTTGGCTCATCTCCATGAACGCAAAGAGTCTGCGGGTAGATGATGAAGGGAATTTCTAATCGGAACAGTCCGAACAGGATTCATCCAGGGGATCTTACAGATACCCTTTTTGTTTTCTAATAGATTATCAATAGCCGAACAACATTCTCACCTGCCAAAGGACAGTCGATCATTCGGTCTCAATGCCTTGGTCAACTAACCATTATTTCAAACAAGCCTCATGTTACCTATGAATGTGGACCACCCTCCCACTGGATACGAAATGTGAAACATAAAAACCATCCAGAGATGAACACGTGTCCCACTATGTTGACCACTCTCTCAAGTTATATGTAATACCCCGTAAATTTTAATGATTTTAATTATGGGATTAATTGAATTAAATAAGGAGAAATAAATTTATGATTAATTTGAATTGAAATAGATATTTACTAGCGTGAAAGGAGTTAGTATTATTGATGTAAAGTATGTTTAATGTTACTTAGTGAGTAAAGTATTATGCGATTATGAATTTATTAAAATTATCGCGAGTGAATAATACGACAATTATGGAAATTAAGCTAGGACCCGCGTGTCAGTCGTGTCGAAACTAAATTTAATGGAATAAAATTACGTTATGTATAAGTCACCCATAATGTCAGTTCAAATGCGCCAAAGTGTCCAGAAGGGTCGAGATAGTAAAAAATGTCTACCCGGTTTGGGTCTGGGGGTAGTTTTAGGCTAAATCGGCACACCGGGAGGGTATTTCGGTCATTTTAATTTTTAGAGTAATTAAACCTATGAAAATTCAAGGGTTATGTCAGATGAAAGGAGTTGTCTTCTAGGGTTATGATTCACAAAAGCTTAGGAGGCCATTGGAGGAGGAAGGAGAAGAGGTTTCTAAGCCTAGAACCACCACCTCTACACCATTTGCACCACCGTCACCACCGACGCGTATATCCGAAAGAGAGCATCACCCCACACCATCTTCAACAAAGGATAAAAACTTCTATTTAAAGGTAAGTGATTTATCTTGCAACGATTCAGTGCATATATTATCCATGGTAGTTTAGAATTGGAGAAAACCTTGAATAATTGACATTTAATGAATTTGGAGAATTTAATCTTGAATATGGGTAGGTTTTCCATGTAGATAAACTTTTGAAAATATAGAAAAAATGAAATCATGATCCATGTATTATGAGTCACGAATTAAAGTGTAGCTATATGATGTTCTTGAAGAGAAATTGAGGAACTAGGATTTTTAAGAAATATTCATGAGTTAATCCAAGAGAATTATGCCCCATGAAGAGTTGATGATTCTGTTACGTTAAAACTTATGTATTTATGTTGGTGTAACATTTAGTATAATTATTTGGGAGTTTGGGACATTGTAATGGATGATTTAAGGTTTAAAGTTGAAGAAACCCATAGGCAAAATTATGCAGAAATCGTAGGCCAATATATGATGGATCGATCGATCTACCGAAGAATGTCGATCGATCAACTGATCGATCGATCAACCAATTTCTCAAATCGATCGGCTCCCTTGCAATTTGTGACTTATTTTTCCTTTTATGTTTTGGTCCAAACCCAACTTTTAAGAACCCTTAATGTTGATTAATTGAAAATAATTGGACTTAAGGAAGGTTACTAAGGTTATAGTTAAGGCCCAGAAAGTGTCATTATGTATGGGATTGAATGGGGAGATTTACGAGTGTTTTTCGAATGCGTTACAATTGGAAATTTTATGGATTGGGGTTTAATTCGGATAAATGATGACTTAGGGTTAATACCAGTAGTAGAGAGACACTATAACACTGAATTAACCTAAGGAATAATTGGGTGACTTTGTAAACCTTTGGGATAGGGAAAGGTACTTGAATTTATATGATGAGAGTTATGGCGTTAATTAAATTTACGTATGATATACGGGTTATAAATACAACGTGTGAGACTTGTAATATGGGATGTTTGTATACCAATATTGAACGTATAAATACTTAGGTTGTGTGAATACCTATTGTATGAATTTTTATGTGTATGACATAGCTACCATACTTGCTATCGCCAGGTGGTCTTGAAGGGGGCAGTCTTATCTTGGGAACTCATTCGGGGGGGGGGGGGGGGGGATTGTAGATTGGTACCTCAGAGCATGGGATCAAAGGAGGACTTATCTATGAGTGGATAAGTTTGGGTTATACAGGTGCGTAGGTATGTGCGTGACCCATTGCACCGTGGTCCATGTTCACCTCCAGTTTGCCTGTGATTGTTTTTATTATGATTCATGAGAGATTCAAAATCGATAGTCCTTATTATGTACGTGAGGTACCGGGGCTTGATAATAGAGTATGTACACACTGTTAGTTTCACCTATATGGGATGTGGTATATGTATATATTATAATGGTGAAATATATATATATATATACTTTAGTTTATTCTACTGTGTTGCTTAGTAGAACATGATGATAATGATGTCAAAAATATATTAAGTGCGTGAAAGCTCAAGATATTAATGAGATACTTGAATTCGATTAATTAATATTGAAAATGCAAGAATGTATTATTCGGGTGATACGGGTGGGCACAATGTCTTAGGCATCACAGTAAGAGACTTGATTGAAACTAGTTAAGTGGGATAGTGTAACTAGGATGGGTTAGGAGAAAGCGTTAGGCGTGCACAATAGTTGAGAGGTGAGAATCACAAGTGAGAGAACGTGACTAACATGTATATAATATTCATTGTTTAATGAAATTTAAACACTTGTTGTTTTAAAACTATTTTCAACTTGGGCTTTGACCCGTTTCTTGCAAATTTCTTCTTTTTGTATATATATATATTACATCAGGTGCCCAGGCACAGGGACACCAAGCTTAAAGTTCCCATCAATTGACGTATTGTAGCTTTTGTGGAAGTTACAGGACCTTGGTATTAGACGCCTCCACGTATCCTTGACTCATTCGGAACACTTTATCAGTGCATGATGCCCATTCTTATTAAATATTGTTACTTCAGATGTTTATTTATAATTCAGTTATTAAGCTTTATTTCATATCAGACTATTGTAGTGGGATTTTATTTTGAAAGTGTTTTCTCCAGACTCAGTTAATTCCTTTTGTCAATTCAGTTCCTATGAGATTGTATTGGATGATGAATGTTTATTTATTCATTTATTTGGTTGTTGGTTAATTCAAGATAAAATTTGACATCAGGCTTTTTAAATATTAGGTGGTTAGTATTTAATAAAAAGTTTTTCGACGGTGATGTAAATGCTGATACAACTGGATATTCTGTTTTATATTGAATAAATGACTGATCACCCGGTATTTAATTAGGCGCGTTATCACATTATGGAACAAAATAATAGAAATAACATTGTATGGCAAGGTATATAAATCTAGCGCAGTGTTTATCATAAGGTTAGATGAATGTCTTTTTTATGAAACCTCGTATTAATTCCTGAAATTAATAAAGAGAACAACCACCTCCCCTTTTTTGTCGTGGACGTAGGTTAATGTGACTGAATCACGTATATCCGGTGTTCATATTTCTATTGTTTTACTTTGATCACCATTGATATTATTGTGTTGTGGGTGAATCATATCTATACTTCAACAAAAAAATTAGGAGGATGGGAGAATAAGTAACTATAGTGAACACTTATATTATTCTTTTCTTTATGACATATTAAATAAAGCAAGGTGCTTAAATATGGAGGTAAAATTGATAGAAAAGGCATAAAATGTCTTTTTTTCTTTTTTGAAATAAGGAAGGAGGAAGTATTATTTATTTATCTGTTGCATGACTTCATTACTACAATGAAATATGAGGGAAACACATATTTCCACCATTTGGAGATAAAAAAAAAAAATCTCTTACCAATTTTGTTTCATTTTTATTTAATCGTAATTTTTTTAGAATCATGGTTAGCATAAGCATTTCTTAATACTCAATGAATTATAATTATTATACAATTGATAACCTAGTTTTTAAAACTTCAATTTTTGATATTTAAACTATTTAAAAGTATTGGGGAGTGGTAGTTTGTAACAGTTGATGAATTAAATATGGGTATTAATACTGTTTGGATTTATGTTATCTTTCCATGAAGCTTTGTCCGTATACATGGTAAGTACTTTATTTTATTTTTTTGGAATATTCTTAACCACATTTTTTACCCATTTTAATAAGTACAGACAACTCTAAAACTATTTCAAAACTAGGATTACTTTTTGCACATGGCTTTGAAACTATTATAAGGCATTGTGTAACTTTAAAGTAATTTTTTTTTTCATATATATAATTTTACTATCATGTTTTTTGAATATATGGAGAAAAATTAAAAAGACAAATGCTACAAACAATATATAAACGGGTATTTTGTACCAATGTTTTTTTTCAACTTTTTCTTATTGAATATGGGTCTTCTTTGCTAGATTTCAACGGATATTTAAAACAAATATAGAATGTATGATATTTACACATTCAAAATCCCCATTAGATATGAGAGAGAGAGAGAGAGAGAGAGAGAGAGAGAGAGAGAGAGAGAGAGAGAGAGAGCGCGAATCTCATGAGAACCTCTGTTTGCATATCGCTGGCGCGGACCAATTTTGATAAAATAGTAAAAAAAATATTTTTGAGCTAATTTTTTTTATATTGTTTTTAAACATTTCAGTAGGGACATATAAAAATAATCAGGTCAAAATGATTTTTTTTACTATTTTAAAAAAATCGGTCAAACTTTGTCAGTTTTTAACAACTTAAAAACTGACAAAGTTTGAATGATTTTTTTAAAATAGCAAAAAAAATCATTTTGAGCTGATTATTTTTTTATGGTCGTATTGAAATGTATTATATTAAAAAAATCAGTCCAAAAATATTTTTTTTTACTATTTTAAAAAAATGGTCCTCATTCGGGGTCCTCAAACTAGGACCTCACTTGATCCTTTCCCTATATATATGAGAGTGGATCTCATGAGGACCTCTGTTTGCATACCTCTGGCGCGGACCAATTTTGATAAAATAGTTAAAAAATATTTTTTAGCTAATTTTTTTTATATAGTTTTCGAACATTTCAGTAGGGACATATAAAAAAATCAGGTCAAAATGAATTTTTTTACTATTTTAAAAAAATCGGTCAAACATTGTCAGTTTTTAACAACTTAAAAACTGACAAAGTTTGACTGATTTTTTTAAAATAGCAAAAAAAATCATTTTGAGCTGATTATTTTTTTATGGTCCTATTGAAATGTTTAAAAATCATATAAAAAAAATCAGTCCAAAAATATTTTTTTTTACTATTTTAAAAAAATGATCCTCATTCGGAGTCCTCCAACTGGGACCTCACTTGATCCTTTCCCTATATATATATATATATATATATATATATATATATATATATATATATAGGCAGGCAGGCTTCTGTGCACACTAAGTTTGCACAGTGCTGACGCACACCAATTTTTTTAAAGCATTAAAAAAAATATTTTTGAGTTTATTTTTTTATGTGATATTTAAACATTTCAACGGCCCATGTAAAAATAATCAGCTAAAAAAAAACTCTTTTTTACTATTTTTAAAAAATCTGTCAAACTTTCGTAGCTTTTAAATTTTGAACTTATTTTTTTTACATAGGTCCGTTGAAATGTTTAAATATCACACAAAAAAAATCTACTTAAAAATATATTTTCTACTATTTAAAAAAATGATTGAAAACTTAATGTGCACATGAGCCGGCTCTCTCTCTCTCTCTCTCTCTCTCTCTCTCTCTCTATATATATATATATATATGTATGTATATGTTATAACCTAGTAGACTTTAGTAATGATTCGTGAGGTGTGCTATGTTGCATGTTAAATAAGCTGTGTTGCAAAGCTTCACCATATTGCATTAAAGTTGATATATATGTATAGTACTATTCAATATCTTCCTGTCAACACAATACAAAATAATTATCGTATTTGTTTCAAGAATAAATATCAAGACTTGTTCTTGTATTACAGATTTGGGGGATATAGAAATGAAAAAAATACATGTTTATGTTTTCCACCGAATGTATTTATTTAAGTTATTATGAGTCATTTCTCATAATTATTTTGCCATACATATATGAGTTTGAGTCTTATTTTTTCGTTTAATTTAATATTACCAACAGTCATACACAATAATTTTGTTATCTAATACAGTGTAAATTTTACTGATATAGTTTGTCTGCTAAACAACTTTTCTCTAGCAACTTACCCATTAATGTGTACTAATGTTTCAATCCGAAAAAAAACTATCATCCCTTCCCCTACTTTCTTAATTTAGTCCTAAAAAAGAAAAAGAGGGGTCATGGTTCAGAATATAGTGTACTTCAATGAAAATTTTCATAATATCATTTAAGGGATAATACTTAGAAAACATAATCTATAAAGTGTTGCAATTAACAAAATAAAGTCGAAGTGTAACTTATTTATGGGTTTTCCAAGTTAGCAACAAATTTGTAAATAAATATCCGTTGTCAAGTATTTGATTGTTGATTCTTCATAATTATATCAAATGGGGAGGCACTCGTTATTTAAAAGGAAGTCATAGTGATTATTATATTGGGACGTGTTAAATTAGGATGTCTAGTTGGTACAAGGGAATCTTCTTATTCTTTGGATCAAGTAAATAATTGTTGGAAAAATTGGACTTAAATGGGTTTTTAAGAAAGCTGTCCAGAATTTTCTGGACAGAATTTTGAGCAACTTTGAGCTCAAATTTAGGTGGGACCCACACTACGAAAATTGTGGGACCATATACGAACGCGTTCACCTCCGCAAGGAGATTAACGTAGTATATTCATATGTCCAATTTCAATAAGTTATGAATGATAAATATGTCCCCAAAGTGACTCACAAAGCAATGAAAGTAAATGAATTGGGTGTGTTTTAACTCTTGTCCCACATTGGAAGAGTAGTGGAATTTTGATGAGTTAATAACACCCCAAGTATGGACTAAGGCTTGGATGCCTTGGGGGTATCCCAACTCTTTGAAGGGGAGATGACCTAAGCTATGCACGGATTGACTTTCGGTCAAAAGTCCACACGCGCGGGGCTTGGGCTTGGGAAAATCTCCTACATTTTTGGGCCGAATTTATTTAACTTTCTGTGCTTTAATTATTAATTAATTAATTAGTTGGCAGTTATTGCCAACAGTCAACAGTTAATTTCGTTTAACTGATTAACTGTTTTGACAGTTAATTTCGGTTGACTGTTCCAACAGTCAACACAAAAGCTATAAATTAAACATTCCCCCTACAGAATTAACAACTGAAAAAATTTCCCTCCCCTTCTCCTGCATAACATATCTATACTGTTTGTTATTGAGTTGAGTAAAAGCCACCGATTTGAGTTCGTTGTAATTAATTATTGTCGTGCTACATAATTAATTGGAAAATCCGTTCTATCTTGGGAGACAATATTCATCAACCTCGGAGCACATTGGAGGGAATAAATTGTCTTAAGGAAACTGTGAGATTCATAGGGCTCGGATTATTTCTTTTATTCTTGTTTAATTTCTGCAAATTCAAGTAAGTGTTTCATTTCTGTAATTCCGTTTTAATTCTGTAATTATATTATTTTCATAATTCTGTACAAATTATTATTTATAAATAGTAGACATAACAATCTTAAGACAATTTAATTTAGTTCTACTGTTTTTTGTGTACAGAATTTTTTTTTATTACAGAAATTTATTTGTTTGAAATAAAATCTGTTTTGACAGAAAAATGAATTAATTTACTACTTTATTGTAGAAATTAGTAAAACAGTTTTAATATAGAAATTAGTTTCTATACTGTTTTTATATTCTGTTTTAGAAAATAAATTTTATTTGTGTACTCTTGTTAAAATCTGTTTATCAATTTTTTTAAAAAAAAAATTATAATTCTGTTTTGTACGGAATTCTTTTTATTATTAAAAATTAGTGTGACACAGATTTTATAATTTAATTCTGTTTTGTACGGAATTCTGTTTATATTTCACTTTTATTCTGAATTATTATTTGAATTCTTTTGGAATTCATTTATTGTGAATCATATTTGGAGGAAATTGTTGCACAGAATTTTGTATTCTGTTTTGATTAATTCATTAAATATGAATTTTATCATTGATAAAAATTCTGTTTTTGTAACAGAAATGGAATCACAAAGTACGAACACTACTCCTACGAAACTGATTGTCACCAACACAAGTGTGACTGCACCCGTATCTATGCCACACGGGGAGAAACCTGAAAAGTTCATTGGGGCTGACTTCAAACGTTGGCAAGGACAAATGTACTTCTATCTCACTACCTGCCAACTGGGCAGGTTTGTATATGAAGATTGCCCCTCTATTCAAGAGGGAGATGATGCTGAAAAGGTTGCTGCAGTCGATGCTTGGAAGCACTCGGACTACCTATGCCGAAATTATATTTTGGCCTACTTGGACAAGACTTTGTACCATGTCTATTGCACTATCAAAACTTCCAAGGAATTATGGAATTCTTTGGAAAAGAAGTATAAAACTGAAGATGCTGGGATGAAGAAATTTATCGTTGGGCGTTTTCTGGACTTCAAAATGGTTGATTCTAAATCTGTGATCTCGCAAGTGCAAGAATTCCAAGTGATCCTCCACGACATTCATGCTGAAGGAATGTCAATCAGTGAAACTTTCCAAGTTGCTGCAATTGTTGAAAAGTTGCCACCTTCTTGGACTTTGTTCAAAAACTATCTCAAGCACAAGCGTAAGGAGATGAATGTGGAGGAGTTGGTGGTCCGGCTAAGAATCGAAGAAGACAACCGTGAATCTCAAAAGAAAAGTGGGAAGAATCCGATGGAAACAAAGGTCCATGTCGTTGAAGGTCCTAAAAAGAACAAACGAAAATATGATGGGGAAGGCACTTCTAAACATAACAAGAAAAAGTTCAAAGGCAAATGCTACAATTGTGGTAAACCGGGACACCGCTCAAGTGAGTGTCGTAAGCCTAAGAAGCAAAATAAAAATAACTCTCAAGAAAATGTGACTGAGGGTGACCATATCACCAATGATTTGGCGGATATGAATCTTTCTGCCGTTGTCTCTGAATGTAACTTGGTTGGAAATACCAAGGAATGGTGGGTGGACACTGGAGCCACACGACACATTTGTGCAAACAAATGGATGTTCTCCACCTATAAGCCTTTGGAAAATAAGGAGAACCTTTTTATGGGAAATTCTTCCACTTCTAAGGTGGTGGGACAAGGAAAGATTGCTTTGAAAATGACTTCTGGAAAGGAACTTACTCTCAACAATGTTCTTCACGTGCCTGATATCCGAAAGAATCTGATTTCGGGATCTCTCCTTACTAAGAATGGTTTCAAGCTTGTGTTTGTGTCGGATCGCTTTGTGTTGTCTAAAAATGACATGTATGTAGGAAAGGGCTACCTAAATGAGGGGCTCTTTAAATTGAATGTTCTTACTGTAACCCCTAAAACATCTGTTTCTATGAATGAAGTTGCTAGTTCTTCTTATTTGATTGAGTCATCTAATATTTGGCATGCTAGATTGGGACATGTTAATTTTGATACATTGCGTAGATTAATTAACTTGGATTTTTTGCCAAAATTCAATATAGATAAAAATCATAAATGTGAAATTTGTGTGGAATCTAAATTAACTAGATTACCTTTCCATTCTATTGAAAGGATAACTGAACCTTTAGATTTAATTCACACCGATATTTGTGATTTAAAATTTGTTCAAACTAGAGGTGGGAAAAAGTATTTTATTACTTTTATTGACGATTGCACAAAATATTGCTATGTATATTTGTTACATAGTAAAGATGAGTCTATTAATGCATTTAAACAATATAAAAATGAAGTTGAGAATCAATTAAGCAAAACGATAAAGGCTATTAGAAGTGATAGAGGAGGTGAATATGAATATCCATTTGAGGAATTTTGTTCTGAAAATGGGATTATTCATCAAACAACCGCTCCTTATTCTCCTCAATCGAATGGTGTTGCTGAACGCAAAAACCGTACTTTGAAAGAAATGATGAACTCAATGTTATTAAGTTCAGGAGCTCCACAAAATTTGTGGGGGGAAGCCTTACTTTCTGCTAATTACATTCTCAATAAAGTACCTCACAAAAAGACTCATAAGACACCTTATGAATTATGGAAAGGTCGAAAACCTTCCTATAAATATTTACGAGTGTGGGGGTGCTTAGCCAAAGTGATGGTTCCTAAACTTAAAAAGGTAAGAATAGGGCCAAAAACCGTGGATTGTGTATTCATCGGTTATGCTACTAATAGCAGTGCATATCGATTTCTAGTTTGTAAATCTGAGATTTCGGACATTCATGTAAATACGGTTATTGAATCGAGGGATGCTTCATTTTTTGAAAATGAATTCCCGTATAGCATGACCCGAGAATCTGGTCCTCCTAAAAGGACATATCAAGCTACTACAAGTGGTACTCATCAACCTATTGAATCAATAGAGGATGAACCAAGACGTAGTAAAAGAGCAAAAACCTCGACTTCTTTTGGTCCGGATTTTCTAACATATTTGTTAGAAAATGAACCTCAATCGTATAAAGAAGCTATATCCTTACCCGATGCTTCCAATTGGAAAGAAGCAATTAATAGTGAAATTGAATCCATATTACAAAATCATACATGGGAACTAGTGGATCTTCCACCAGGTTCAAAACCGTTAGGTTATAAATGGATCTTCAAAAAGAAATTGAAGGCCGATGGATCAATTGATAAATATAAAGCTAGACTTGTAGCTAAAGGCTATAGGCAAAAGGAAGGGTTGGATTACTTCGACACATATTCACCGGTAACAAGAATAACGTCCATTCGGATGTTAATAGCAATAGCTGCTATTAATGGACTTGAAATACATCAAATGGATGTAAAAACTGCATTCTTAAACGGTGAACTAGACGAGAAAATTTATATGGAGCAACCTGAAGGGTTCAAAGCTCCCGGACAAGAAGGAAAAGTATGTAAGCTTGTTAAATCACTATATGGATTAAAACAAGCACCTAAACAATGGCATGAAAAATTTGATAATGCAATGTTATCAAATGGTTTCAAAATCAATGAATGCGATAAATGTGTTTACTTTAAATACATTCAAAATGGATATGTCATTGTATGCCTCTATGTTGATGATATGCTTATCATGGGTAGTAACTTGGAAATTGTCAAAACTACAAAACAAATGTTGAGTAGTAGATTTGACATGAAAGATATGGGAATCGCCGATGTTATATTAGGAATTAAAATTTCTAGAACATCGGATGGACTTATATTATCTCAATCTCATTACATTGAGAAAGTACTTGAAAAATTCAAGAAGTATGATATTAGTCCTACCAAGACACCTGTAGATGTAAATTTACATCTAGCAAGAAATAATGGTGAAAGCATATCTCAACTAGAATATTCTAGAATTATCGGCAGTTTAATGTATGTCATGAACTGTACGCGACCGGACATAGCATACTCAATAAGTAAGCTAAGTCGATTTACGAGTAATCCAGGAAGAGATCACTGGAAAGCAATATTGAGAGTTTTGGGTTATTTAAAATATACTCAAAACTATGGATTGCATTACTCAAAATATCCAGCTGTTCTTGAAGGACATTGCGATGCAAATTGGATATCTGATACAAAAGACTCTAAGTCTACGAGTGGGTATGTGTTTACCCTCGGAGGTGCAGCCGTATCTTGGAAATCTTCAAAACAAACGTGCATTGCTAGATCGACAATGGAATCTGAATTCATTGCACTAGACAAAGCTGGAGAAGAAGCTGAATGGCTTCGAAATTTTTTAGAGGATGTTCCAAATTGGTCTAAACCTGTGCCCGCAATATGTATACATTGCGATAGCCAATCAGCGATTGGAAGGGCACAAAATCACATGTATAACGGAAAGTCACGACATATTCGTCGTAGACACAATACCGTTAGACAACTTCTCTCAAACGGAATTATCACAATTGACTATGTAAAGTCAAAAGATAATATATCGGATCCACTAACGAAAGGTTTAAACCGAGAGAAAGTTGAAAGATCATCGAGAGGAATGGGTCTAAAGCCTATAAATAAATAAGAATCAATATAGTGGCAACCCAACCTAGCTGACTGGAGATCCCAAGATCTAGGTTCAATGGGCAAACCGAACTACATTGTATTCAGTAAGCACTGGAGGATATTTAATCCTATCCATTCCAAAGATGAGACAGTGCATATCTGCCGAGAAATTAGGATAAGTTATGCTTTTAATGACATCTATATCTTAGTACGTCTAAGTGGAGTATTGCAGAATACTCTTTATGGAAGTCACCTACGTGAGTAAGAAGGGGGCCACTTCTATGAGAATAATGAAAGGCATATTCTCTAAAATACTTGCGGAACCAAGTGGTGTTCACGGCCAAAATGAACACAAACGTGAGAACCAACTGTGTTGAAGAATTATTGTGTGAATACTGTTGTCTAGGTTTACAATAACGGTTGACGGTTCAAGGACGTGAAGTCTACTGATTAACCAAGTAAATCCGATAGTATATCACTAAGGAAAGTTCAAAGCCACTAGGCTACTTCTCCTGATGCAATAAGTCTTCAGTTTTACTCAACTTGTGTCTGCATCTGCATTAGCATCTGATTTGTTTTATTTATAGCGATATATCATTCATGTGGGGGATTGTTGGAAAAATTGGACTTAAATGGGTTTTTAAGAAAGCTGTCCAGAATTTTCTGGACAGAATTTTGAGCAACTTTGAGCTCAAATTTAGGTGGGACCCACACTACGAAAATTGTGGGACCATATACGAACGCGTTCACCTCCGCAAGGAGATTAACGTAGTATATTCATATGTCCAATTTCAATAAGTTATGAATGATAAATATGTCCCCAAAGTGACTCACAAAGCAATGAAAGTAAATGAATTGGGTGTGTTTTAACTCTTGTCCCACATTGGAAGAGTAGTGGAATTTTGATGAGTTAATAACACCCCAAGTATGGACTAAGGCTTGGATGCCTTGGGGGTATCCCAACTCTTTGAAGGGGAGATGACCTAAGCTATGCACGGGTTGACTTTCGGTCAAAAGTCCACACGCGCGCGCGCGCGCGTCCGTCCGTCCGGCCGGCTCGGCTCGGCTCGGCTCGGTTCGGGCTTGGGCTTGGGCTTATAAAAATCTCCTACATTTTTGGGCCGAATTTATTTAACTTTCTGGGCTTTAATTATTAATTAATTACGAAATTAATTAATTAGTTGGCAGTTATTGCCAACAGTCAACAGTTAATTTCGTTTAACTGATTAACTGTTTTGACAGTTAATTTCGGTTGACTGTTCCAACAGTCAACACAAAAGCTATAAATTAAACATTCCCCCTACAGAATTAACAACTGAAAAAATTTCCCTCCTTCCAGAATTGCTGTCAATTTTATCCCAGAAAATTTCTGTCCTTCTCATGCATAACATATCTATACTGTTTGTTATTGAGTTGAGTAAAAGCCACAGATTTGAGTTCGTTGTAATTAATTATTGTCGTGCTACATAATTAATTGGAAAATCCGTTCTATCTTGGGAGACAATATTCATCAACCTCGGAGCACATTGGAGGGAATAAATTGTCTTAAGGAAACTGTGAGATTCACAGGGCTCGGATTATTTCTTTTATTCTTGTTTAATTTCTGCAAATTCAAGTAAGTGTTTCATTTCTGTAATTCCGTTTTAATTCTGTAATTATATTATTTTCATAATTCTGTACAAATTATTATTTATAAATAGTAGACATAACAATAATCACATATAACTTAAGGCATTTTTCTTCTCGTCCACGTACTCGTAAATTTTCTTACTTTTTCTTTTATTATGGCTTGTAAGAGCTCTAGGAGAAGTTTTTTCTCCTATTTTTTAATAAATAAATTTCTTTTCTCACAAAAAAAAAAATGTGTGCTTTGTGTAGTTGGTACAAGGGAATCTTCTTGTTCTCTGGATCAAGTAAATAATCACATATAACTTATGGCATTTTTCTTCTCGTTCACGTACTAGTAAATTTTCTTACTTTTTCTTTTATTATTGCTTGTAAGAGCTCTAGGAGATGCTTTTTCTCCTATTTTTTAATAATTAAATTTCTTTTCTCACAAAAAAAATTAAGTATGTGTGCTTTGTCTAGTTGGTACAAGGGAATCTTCTGGTTCTCTCGATCCAGTAAATAATCACATATAATTTAAGGATTTTTCTTCTCGTTCACGTACTCGTAATTTTTCTTAATTTTTCTTTCATTATTGCTTGTAAGGGCTCTAAGAGAGGTTTTTTCTCCTATGTTTTATTAAATAAATTTATTTTCTTACAAAAAAAATTAGTATGTGTGCTTTGTCTAGTTGGTACAAGGGAATCTTCTTGTTCCGTGGATCTAGTAAATAATCCATGTAATTTAAGGCATTTTTCTTCTCGTTCACTTATTCGTATATTTTCTTAATTTGTCTTTGATTATCGCTTATAAGAGTCTTAGGAGAGGCTTTTTCTCCGATCTGTTAATAAATAAATTTCTTTTCTTACAAAAAAAAAAATAGTATGTGTGCATTGTCTAGTTGGAACAAGGGAATATTCTTGTTCTCTAAATCGAGTATATAATCACATATAAGATTGTTATCCTCTATAGTTTAAGAATATTTCTTTTGAGGTTTGCCATATATTACAAAGTCTCTATTCCTTTAGAATGATTTGTTATTCTTAAAGACTTGGATGACTCGTAATGGTTTTATTTATTTTGATACTCCATCTCACGAAAATTCACCAATGGATTAAATATGACCTACAAAATACACATTAACATGCATAAGACCCATTTTGTCGAGAATTAGCAATTAAAAACGGTCTATTCGGGGTATAAATATAACACTTTTGGGTGCTTATCACTAGAAAATGAGAAAAATATGTGACAGATGTTTAATGAATTGAGAAAAATAAGTTCACAAAGGTTTAATTACAGGCCAATTGGGTGAGTTCGAGTATATTAGCAAGTGAAGTTACACTAAATTATTTAATGAGTGTGAAATTTAATAAAATAAGAGCCGAATAGAGACCCATGTGTTTTGGGATAGTGTTATATGTGTTAGGCACGGGTTAGCATATATATATATATATATATATATATATATATATATATATATATATATATATATATATATATATATATATATATATATATATAGGGTTAGCGTAATAGGATATATATATATTTGTATGAGTTATAAATATTGATGTGATTGATATTTATAAGAACACAAGCCCCTCTAGTGCTATCTTTGGAGGTTGCACGATGTGGGTGAATCTCCTGGCAAGTAAATGCGGGGAGAGTATAGTTCCTAGGTCATATTGTCTAGTATTTTATTGAGTGATTTATTTTTTGAGGTGAGACTATTTGGGTATGATTCGGTCTCTCCCTCGGGAAAATATGACCTCCTATATTACATTTGCGATATTTTCACCAAAGTTTCGTGTGAGCTAGTCCGACTTGTGGTAACCGGGTTAAAGTGAGCATACCTGGGATATGATAGCATTTTAGAGAAAGAATCCGGTGAGTTATTACTTGGGAATGGATGGTTATTATACGCGATGTGTGTGTGAATGTTGTAGTATTCTAGTACATATATAATATGAGTAGATAATTATATACGGGATTTTTATAGATAAGCGTGAATATATTTCTTATATAACTAGTGTGAAAGTTATATGATTTAAAAAGGGGTTTCCTACATAACTAGTGTGAAAGTTATTTGACTATAAAGGGGTTTCCTATATAACTAGAGTGAAATTTATATAATTTAATATAGTTGAACTAATTAAATAAGTTAATGAATAGATAACTTCATAATCAAAGTAAGAGTACTCGGGTTAGAGTAGTGTGGTAGAAAAAGTTGTGATACGGCTAGTTAGGTGGGGTAGCTTAACTAGGAAGGTTAGAAGGCAAGCGTTAGGTCTGTACATTAGATGATGGGTAAGTTATGCCTCAAGAAGGTGCGACACTAGCTTAAATATGAAGAGTGTTATTTCATATTTAATTATTGCAATTTAAATGCTTGCTAAATATTTTTAAAATGTTGTACTTGGGCTTCGACCCGTGTTAAAATCTTTTTCAAAGCCTTTTAGGTGCCCAGTCATAGGAACGCCCGGATTGAGAATTTTATCTAGGGATGCGTAGCTGCAGCATGTGGAAGTTACAAGGCTTTGCTATAGACACTTCGTTCATTCAATCCTAGTATAATAACTTTATTTCAATACTCATTGGGTCACGTCGACCTCAAATTTATTATTCAGTTATTTATTTGAGCTTATGTATCCATGTTATTATTTCAGTTCATTGTTGTATTTTATTATTGAACTAATTGTTGATTCGGTCTCTTTATTCATATTGTTCATCTGTATTGGATTCAGTTACCAGTTTGTGTGAATGGTTTAATTATTATTTATTTTCGCATATTGTTAACTAACGAAAGATAAATTTTGGCACCAGTCTATTTAAATTACTAGGTAGTTGGTAACTTTAAAAATATTTTTGACAGTGATGCTAAGTATGAGACAAACGTTTTATTTTCATTACGGGCTGGCCACCCGGTATTTTAGTAGGTGGGGTGTCACATTTTATTTAACCGGTGGAGCAAAATGCGACTTGAAGGTATTCTAATTTATTGAGAATCATAGTTAGCATAAGAATTTCTTAATACTTAATGAATTATAATTATTATACAGTTGATAACTTAGTTTTTAGAACATCAATTATTGATATCTAAATTCACCAATGATTTAAGGCATTTTTCTTCTCGTTCACAAATGACTTAAGGCATTTTTCTTCTCGTTCAAGTACTCGTAAATTTTCTTAATTTTTCTTTCATTATCCTTTGTAAGAGCTTTAGGAGAGGCTTTTTCTCCTATTTTTTAATAAATAATTTTTTTCTTACAAAAAAAATTAGTATTTGTGCTTTGTCTAGTTGGTACAAGGAAATCTTCTTGTTCTCTGGATCCAGTAAATAATCACATGTAATTTAAGCTTCTCATTCACATATTCGTATATTTTCTTAATTTTTCTTTCATTGTCGCTTGTAAGAGTCTTATGAGAAGCTTATAATCACATATAGAAAAATTAGTAAGTGTTCATTGTTTAAGAATATTTCTTTTCAGATTTGCCATATATTACAAAGTCTCTATTCCTTTACAATGATTTTTTATTCTTAAAGACGTGGATGACTCGTAATGGTTTTATTTGTTTTGGTACTCCATCTCACGAAACTTCACCAATGGATTAAATATATTAGCAGGACTAAACGAATTTTAAGTTGCCATGTAAGAATTCAAGCCTTTCAAGATAAGACGATTTAGCTTGAAGAGACCTATTAATTATTTTTTATTATTTCTCTTGTGAGTTTCAACATTTTAATATTTCTTTATGTTTATATCCTTCTATAAATAAGATAACAAAATAATTAAAGAAATGAAAGCCAAAGATTACTTTGATTAATGCTTCTCATGAACATAACACAGTACATAAGATATAAAAAGCTTATTTGCTTCAGAATGACATTCTTTTCATCACTTCTTTTCCTAAAGATAAAATGTCTTCACTGCCTTGAGAATTCCAACCATTCACTAGACCCTGTCCAAATCAAATAAAAGAACAAGGATAAGCAAATAAGTTATCATCAATTAAAACCATAATAACTATCATTGCAAAGAGACATGATAAAGGATGCTTAAAACCATAATAATTTTAAACACAATATTCTTTCAAAATTAACAAAATTGTAATTTAAATTTCGAGAGAAGTCATAAAAAAAAACTGATGCCATACTACCATTTGAAAAATAGTGAGTATGATATCTTGAGAGGGAAGATATATTACTTGCTGCAATTAATATTGGGATCTACGGTTAGATTAAATGTGAGGTTGCAGAGTTTGGGAACTTGATTGACTCTCCCATAATCAATGGAGAAAGACTTTGCAACCCTCTTGAAACACTCACATATGGCCATGCGATTTTCCTTTGAAGCAACAGTGGCTTTGTCTAAATCTCTAGCGCCAGAACAACAATGGACACTTGGTGTGGGTGACAGTTTTAATGCAAAAGGCTCACATGGCATTAGCTTTGCTACTGCATCACCACACCCAATTCCCCCACTTGTTATTACCCCTAAAACTAGATAAACCATCACCCACATAGTGCAGCCCATCTTCATTTCTTATTACTTTCTTCAAATGTGTGTGTGGGAGAGAGAGCGAGTGGAGAGGGAAATATATGAGTGATTGTGAATACCTTTGGGTTATGTGACCCTATTTATAGGGGAGGGATGAGATAATTGACATTATAAATTATAGGTCAATCATTTGTTTGGGACGCACAATTCTTTAGATTTTACACAATAAGTCTATAGATACAACATTTGAAAGGAATAAAATAAATTCATTGTGGATTAGGACATCTTGAAAAGATTGAAAATAAATTCTATAGGTATTATATCTTAAATGTTCTTGTGTTGTAATGCATACTTGATTTTTATTAATATTTCTTGTATTTCATAATTTAGTTTATCCGAGAATATTTGTAATATATACATGATTGTTAGTAATCTATGTAGATTAGTTTTGTGTATATGCAACATGTAACATATGCATGGTGGATGAGGGACCATAGTTCTAAATAACAAAGCCTAAAAATGGAAATATATACTTTCCTCCGTATCTCATTAAATTGTATCCCTTCAAAACCAAGAGATGAAATCGAAAGAAATATGAAGATGGAAGATTTAGTTACTATAGTAAACGCTTATAATATTGTTTTATTTTATGACATATCAAATAAATCAAAGTGTTTAAATATGGGGGTGAAATTAATATAAAAAGAATAAAATTCTTTTACTTTTTTAAGAAACAAAAAAGTAGGAAGTATTATTTATTTATCCGTTGCCCTTCCCTATTATATTGGAAAAATGAGGGAAATAGGCCTTTCCACCCTTTAGAGATAAAATAAATTATATTCGTTGAACAATTGATAAGTCTTTTTTTTTATTTTTTTTTAATTTTTTTTTAAGAAAACAATTGTTGATAACTTTGTTTTTAAAACTGCATCTAATGATATTTGAAATCACAACAATCCTCATCGAGTAAGGATGAATTAAATATGGAGATTAATATTGTTTGGATTTATGTTATCTGTTCTGGCAGCTTTGTCCTCATATATGGTAAGTAGTTTATTTCTATTTGGAGTATTCTTAACAACATTCTGACCCATTTTAATAAGTACAAACAACTCCTAAACCGTTTCAAAACCATGATGCCTTTTTGCACATAGGTTTTAAAGTATTATGAGGCATTGCGTATTTTTGAAATAATTATTTTTTGTAATATATATACACACACACACACACACACACACACACACACACACACACACTATAATAGTTTTGGGAATATACGTAGAAAAGTAGAAAAGACCAATGATAGACATAATATATAAACGAGTATACTTTGTAGCAATATTTTTTTCAAAAAAATTAATTTTGACTATGGGTCCTCTATGTGAGATTCCAAAGGATATTTAAAGAAAATATAGTGTGTATGATATTTATACATCCAAATCCAAGCACTATTTCACTGAATATTTCAACAGATATTTTTTAATAATTTTATCTAATGTAAAAATAATATAAAATTAAATATTATTGTATTTATGTTATAATAATTCTTTACTATATGTGAAAAGATCTAAAAGACAAATAGGACGAACAATATGTAAAATGGGCATTTTGTGTGATTATTTATTTCAAATAATTTAATATTAATTCTAAGTCTTCTATGAGATATTTCAATGAATGTTTTTAAAACATGAAAATGTACCATATTGGGAAATGTTCAATATAAGATTATACTTTCACCCTAAAATCGTAGTCTAATATTCTTTTTTATTAGTCCAAACTTGTACACCGGTTCTTATATACAAAACTATGTGAAATTACATAACAACCCCTTAAACCGATAGTTGTGGGAAAACATTGATCCAAGTGAAAATGTTCCATTCAAGATGAATTACAATTATGAAACACTTGATCACTTAATTTTTAAAACATTGAATTCCAATATATTACAACATAAACATAAACAATATTCAAAATTGTTAAGAAAGCAGTTCTTCAAAATTAATCATTAAAGACGGGGATCCTAATAAGATGGTCAATTAACTAAGAGCAAGCATATTACTGTGTATGGCATGTGTATGGCATATGACTCAAAGTGATGTAATTTTCATCCTAATATAATTGTTTTAAATAAAAATTTAAAATTATAGCAAACACATTTATAATTTAAGAAAATATTAAATAACTATTTTAAAAATATCAAAAATCTTGGAAATTACGAATATATATTTAAAAAGTATTTATTCAAAAATCTGGGAATTTAAAAAAAAATGTGTAAGACATTTACACATTATGAATACATATTTAAAAAATCTAAAAATTAGAGAAGAACATTTTTAAAATCTGGGAAACAGTAAAAATATATGGAAAAAATAGGAAAATAAAAAAAGCCAATAACAAATTTTTAAAACATTTTGAAAATTTGAATATATTTTAAAATTTAGAAAATGATAGAATAACATTTGAAAAATTAGGAAAAATCTATAAAACATGTAAAAATAGGAAAGATACAGAAAACACATTCATAAAATCTTAAAATGACACAAACTATATATATTATTTGACAGAAAATATTATAATTTCCAAAAAATGTAGGAAATACAAAAAAATAACGAAAAAGAATTTATAAATACGTGGAAAATGGATAAATATTTTTAAAATTCTGGGATAATAAAAAAATTAGAGAGTAAAATTAACGAATATTTAAAATTGTAAAAAGATTAAAATAGAAAAACCTTTGGTAATAGAGCTTAGAAAAACTAAATTGATAATTATTAAATATTGTTTGCATGACACGATCCCCGCCCCCACTAGCCCATGTCTCTCTTCTTACACAATTCGCCAGCCCCCCAACCCCACCTCCGGCATAACCCCCGAGCCCCACCCCCATTTCAACCCCTAAGCCCCCCCGCCCCCCCGATTCAACGCCAGGTTTATTATTTTATATGTGTGTGTTCGTGTGTGTCTGCAAGTGTGAGAGAGAAAAAAGAAGATGGAGACTTGAACTAGAGACATAAATGTCAAGATGAGAGAGAGGAGAGGGAGAGAAAGAGAGAGAGAAAAGAGTGAGAAAGATACAAAAACCTTAACATTTTCTAAAAACTTTTAAAATACCCAAAATTCCCCTTCACAAATGCCAAAATGGTTGTCATGCATCATTTTCTATCAAAATATTAATCGTTTTAGCATTCGGGGAGACTTTTAGCCATTTTTAATGTTCAGGGGGTTAAGTATTGGAATTAAAAGTTCGGGTGCTGAAGTCATATGGGACAAATTGCAGGATGCCCAAGTTTAATTAACCATAGTTTAATTGTCAAAATCATAGACATTGAGTGCTGACACAAACGTATAAAAAAATTGCATACTAATATACCAATAGTGAAATTTTATAGATAAGATACTCTATTTTTGCAAACCCATCATTGAAGTCTCGAGAACATTATTAAACTAAAAACCACCCCCACCAAAATACGAGAATGAATACTACTAATTGTGTTGATACATTGAAGTAATAATTAGGAGTAAAGATCTCATAGTGTTTATTATCCGGAAACATTTTCCATTTATATGGATATTTGCAACACAAATGGAAAAGTTGATACTTATGCATTATTGGGAAGGATATGTTAGAGAAAGATTTGAAGTTAGATCTTATAAGGCTTTTACAAATAAAATCTCATTGTACGTAATAAAGATTAATCCTTTTATAAATAAAATACATAAACCTACCCTATTAAACTCCAAACAATACACAAAACTTGAGAACAAAAAAATGTGTGAGAAGTTGAAATCTTACTATGAATAAAACCATTAAAATGCTGAATAAAATGCCATCCGAAAAATACTAAACATACCCATTAAAATTATATGTTTCAACCATCTTCCTTAGAAACTAGAAAAAAACCTATGCAACACAATTTGGATATAAAAGGATAAATAAAAGAATGTAGAGAAATGTAAACAAAGCAGAGGAGATCAAAATGAATCTTAATACAAATGAATCAGAACTAAGAACAAAACCAACTAAAAATAGACCATTTTCAATTAATTAAAAATTATTTGGAACAGAGAGATACATTGATACTGGTACATACACAATATTATACATACCTTGGGAAACGATGGATTTGGAAACAAGAAAAGGCAATAAAAAACTTGAGAACAAAGTGAATTAGTAAGAAAATTAAGTTACGAAAAAATAAAAGTATGCACAACTAAATTTATTTTTAATTAACAGAAGCAAAGAACATGGTCTTAATTTTGGATACCCTAGTATATAACACATCATTGAAAGTCGCACCAAAAACCCAAATCCACCAACAAGGAACACAAAAATGACAAAAAGTTCATAATTCTATAAATGGGAGATCATGTGAAAATGTACAGTGGGGTTTAGGGTTAGAATAAAACCCTCAATGTATAGAATATAAAAGATAGATCAATCGTGAATATGTAGGGGTCTATTAAAGAGAGAGAGAGAGAAAGCATATTTTACCTTAGGTTTTGACATACCTTGGGAGAGATTAGATGAGCCATTGATAATAGAGAACATGGTAGGGGTCTATTAAAGAGAGAAAGAGGAAAACAAAAATGGTTTTTAGCGAGAAGTGAACCTATAAAAGAGTTATTTTGATATATCGGGGGAAATAAAATTGGCAGCCCATTTTTTTAGTATTTTGTCATTTTTTATTGAACCCGTGTAAAGTTTGTTTATACTTATATCATGGTAGTATATAATGTTATACAAATTGTATTCATTTTATCTCACCTTTATTACAAATGTTAATAAATATTATCCCTATACTTAAATGGGATAAATCATATTATGTATATCTATCTCATTTCAACCTTATATGACATAACATCAAATCTAAAAATAACATAATTGAATGTAATTCTTCTATAGTGTGTGTGTGTGTACACACACACACACACACACACACACACACACACAGAGAGAGAGAGAGAGAGAGAGAGAGAGACATCTAACCTCTCGAAAATACCTCACTCAACACACCAAAGAACACATGCCACCTATTCTCACATAAGTATATTGGGTTGACTCATGTAATTCAGCAAACCCCAGCCCAAAATGTTATAACCCAGTAGACTTTATTGACGATTAGTGAGATGAGTTATTTTGCATGTTAAATGAGTTTTGTTGCAAAGCTTCACCATATATATTGAAAAAATATCTTAACATGTGTTGTAGTTTTATTAGAACACAAAGTTCAATTGCATTAAAGTTGATGCATTAAATATCTTATTGTTAACATAATAGAAAACAATTATCGTATTTTTTTCAAGAAGAAATATCATGAATTATTCTTGTGCTACAGATTTGGGGTTTGTATAAATGAAAAAAAATACATGTTTAAGTTTTCCAAGGAATGTATTCAATAAAGTTGTAATGAGTTATTTTTCATAATTAATTTTTAATACAAATGAAAATAATGTACAAGCCCTCAAAACGCTCCTCCACTCGAAAATTTGACAACTGCTCTTCTTGAAAAAGATATCGCAAAAAATTAAGAAAAATTTCAATGCTTAAAAATTCGACAACGAAACCATTTGATAACTACGCTTTTGTGTATATGTTGTTGTTGCAAAGATTAGTTATTTAAAAACTCACTTTGGACCTATAGGATACACTAAAACTTGTATAGAGCAAGTAAAGGTAGGCCATTTGTGGATTGAGATAGGATATTTTTGTTTGGTGACTCGGATGATGATTTTGAGTATACGATTGATTTGAAATGGGTTGAAATAGTCAAAATCAAGTACACGGGGGTAGAGATTCGTTACTAGGAGCTTTTTAGACTTGTCGGGACCAATTTGGGGGCATTTAAGTCAATTTTTCTTAAGGGGTTAACTTAAATACGAGATTAAGAGGTTTAAATGGGAGATTAGGGTTAGGAGGCAACCAATTTATACATTAAAAACCTCTAGGAGACTTTCGGTGAGAAAACAAAGGAGGAAGAACACAAGGGAGGGTGGAAAAAGGCTATTTTTGACTTGATTCAACAAGTAGGAGACTAAGATTGAACCACCATTCAAGGGAAGAATATAAACTTGCTTGTTGATTTTGTGTTTATTTAGATTCATATCAAAATTGGTAGAGTAATAACTGATTTTGAGATGGAATTCACATGTAAAATAGGATTTTGGAAAAGATTTACATATGAACTATGTGATGATTCTAATCTTGATTTTTGTGAGCATAAATCTGGCTTTCTATGGAATTAATCTTGATTGTTGTGAGATTTAATACTTATGATAGTCTAAATGGTGTGAAAAATGATTTGGAAAGTAATATAATTAGAGAAGTAATTAAAAGAGAAAGAAATCGGGAAATTGTGATAAATCATTGAATATGTTAAATTGATGAAATTGGGATGATGATTATGATATTTGTGAATCTTTGGTTGGATGTAGAATAGATTTTATGTATAAGAACCATTGGAAGACTACAAATATTGTTGAAGTTGTCAAAGTGTTGGAAATTAATGTTGGGAGCTTGGAAAACCCGTCACTTTAATTCAAGAACGAGGCTATCGCCCAGATTCAAACCGATTCAACCTCATAGGCGAATTGATTCGACTATGGACCCGAATTGATTCGAACCTGCAGTGAGGAACAATCAGGTCTTTTAATGTAATTCGAGGTTCTTTTAATGTCTCTCTCTCTCTCTCTCTCTCTATATATATATATATATATATATATATATATATATATATATATATATATATATATATATATATATATATATATATATATTTGTGTGTGTGTGTGTGTGTGTTTGTGAAACATATCCATCCCAACGGATATGCTATTGGCGAAGGTTACGTGTTGTGGGAGGTCGATCTAGCGAATCTCAATAGAGGTAGTATTGTTTTCCCTGGGTCATAGGTCTGTTCATGACCACGTTGTGTAGGGTTGGAGTCCCGTAAAATAATATGGTATGGTTATGACTACGGACTTAGGGCCATGACCTCCTCCGATTTTGGTTATGTTTTTGGGTTCGGTGGTGAGATTCCAACCTAGTTGCCCAGGTTGTGGTCGACTCCCTAGAGCTTGATAACAGATAACATGCTAGTGATTTCTCATTCGATGAGGTAAAGCTCGGAGGGATAGTGGTTATATACATATAATGAGATATATATGTGTTTATATTCATTTGATGTGTTTTAATTGTACATATATAAAGAGGTAGACAATTATATACCAACATAAATAATTAATTATAAATATTATTAATAACCGGAGTAAGGTTATGTGAATGAATAATAATGAGATAATGAATTAAGCAAAGAAGTAAGATAAGTATGAAATCAGTGATATACAATATTTGAGGTAGGTTAATACATTACATTGAAATTAGTGAGGAGGTTGGTTAGGAGGGGTATCATAACTAAGAGGGTTAAGAGCATATCTTAGGTGAGCACATTAGATGAGGGGTGAGGATTATTTCATGCGAGTTCACTTCCACTTTAAATGTGAAGATTGATTTACATTTTCAATAACTGCATCTTATACACTTGGTAAATATTTTTCAAAGGTTTGGGGTTATGAAACATATCAAATATTTTCAAAAACCTTTAGGTTTCCAGTCACAGGGACGCTAATGATGATTATTCTTTCCAAGGACATGTAGTTGTAGCTGATGTGGAGGCTTGAAGGATTCAGAGTAGCCGCTTCATTTATTTCTATCTATATTAGGTTCTCAATTCTAGGTGTCAGTTGGGCATGTTGTCAGTTTATTTCATACTTATGTATTTTCGTTTATTTTAGTCAATTGGTTTGGATGTACTGGATTTTACTCGATGATTTATTCGGGCATTTTATTTAATTAACTTAGCTTCAGATATTATATTGTTATCTCAGTTATTATGATTACTATACATGGCATTATGGTGTGTCGATTAATATCTTTGTATGTTAATGGAAGATAATAATTAGCACTGCTTGTTTAATTAATTAGGTAGTTAGTAATTAATCATGGTTCGACAGTGATGCTAAGAATGAGCCACATAAAACTGCCATTTTATTTTAGTAGAGGGTTGGACACCCATTATTTTAATAAGCGAGGTGTCATAATATATATATATATATATATATACACACACACACAGTTAGTGTGTGTGGGTTTAGTTATGTAGTATATATGTATATATGCTAGTTTATATATACATATAGAGATAGGCTCTTATAAGGTCCACCCAAAAGGACTAGTTTTTAAAATAGTAAAAAATAATTTTGAGTTGAATTTTTCCTTGGCATTTATTAAAAAATGTCATATTTTGATCATTTTTTTTTAAATAGCAAAAAGACGTATTCCGTGTTGATTTTATTTGTGGGGTTGACTTAATTGTCTAAATGCCACACAAAAAATCAACTCAATTTTTTTTTTACTATTTAAAAAAAATATCCGCATGGATGGTCCTTATAGGTGGAGCTTGTGAGAGCCATATATATATAGTAGCATTGTGTGTGTGTGTGTGTGTGTATTTGTTATAGTATATATATAGGTGTGTGTGTGATTATAGAAATAGTTGGTGTGTTTGAGTTAGTTTATATATGTATATTTGTGTATATATATATATATGTGTGTGTATAAGTGAAAATAATCACAATTAATAAATTCTAGAAAGCAATTAAAGGAAAAACATGAAAATTTCACACACAATACACAAATAAATTCAGTTCGATAAATTGCCTACGTCCATGGAGAGGTCAATTGATTTCTATTAGTTTCTCTCAAAGTACGAAAATTACATCCCCCTTAGCACTGGGGTGTGGGTTGTATTTATAGTTGTTAAAAACTATAGTGGTTTAACCTTTCAAGGAAGTCCCTTGGATTGCTATTGACTCGTGTGGTGATTCCCTTAATATCTCGTTCGAGATTTTTGGGTAAATGACTTGAACTTCATTGAAATACTAGTTGCTTTATTATTATCCACGTGATATATGTTTTTATTTATTTTTTTCATTTACACATTGGGGAGGGCGTGCGTCAAGCACTGTTGGATTTGGTCGGCATGCCTGAGTTGGGTCCAATTATGGTTTGGTCCTCACAACTGCCCCTAAATTTTTTGGCCCAATAAAGCTAATATTGGGCCAGAGGATTTTACTATCATCAAAGGCCCACTTGTGTGATCCACTTCTAAAGAATTTGTATCAGTAGCTGAACTGTAAATAAGCTATAGTTGTAAGTGTACGCTTATCCGAGGAGAAAGTGAAGCACCAAAAATAGCTCTGATTTCTGTACCTTATGATTGTACACACTCTTTCAATCTTCATTCTGATTCTACACTTATCATCCAACTTTCAACTCTGCTTCTTACATCCTTCTATGAAAAGACTTAGAGCTCTCATTTGCATTCATCCATTTTGTAAGTTTCTTCATCTTCATCCCCTTTACGTTCTTTGTCTTCGTACCTTTACTTTTTACAAACTATGTTTTCTTCAGTTATCATAATATATTGTTCAGATAATGGAAAACACAATCGATGGAAAAAAGGTAGACTTTTTTAGGAAAACTTATTTAATTCCATATTGGGTCACAATCTACTGTGCTCTCATGCCCATAGATGTTAGGGTCATCGATAGGGGACACTGGATTCACACCCTTGCTGTAGTACAGAGGGGATTGACTTTTCCCCAAAACCCTATTTTCTTGGAATTTTTTGAGCTCTTCGGAGTCGTCCCAGCCCAATGTTCCCCTAATACATGGTGTATTTTCAATGGGGTAAATAGGATAAACAAGATTTATAAGACAAACCTTGGTATCCTAGAGATTATGTATTACTTCACCTAGTCTTATACCACGGATGGCCGTCGTTACTTGAAGGCGAGGAAGGCCAATAGGTTGTTGGTCATAAACTTTCCATCTTCCAATAAGGGGTATTGGGATCAATGGTTTGTTGCCAGAAATTGGTAACATCCACCGATCCCTGTGTGCGAAGACTACACTGGGTTTCTGTGCCCTGATCGGGGGTAAAATAAGCTAATGCTTGATCCTTATTCGCTTTTATTTGATTATCATTCTACTATATTATTACTAATAATGTATTTTGTTGTGTCTTTGAGAAGATCATAGGAAGAACAAGGAGCCTTCCCTCAATGACATCAACTTTATTGATTTATTGAAGGCTTGGAGAGTGAAAGAGTACCTTCCTAACGATGAACACCCATGATCAACCTATTTTTCCATTGGAGTACACCAACACTACCAACAACTTCACTGCTCGCTCGCTAAACGACATTCCCAAGCTTCCCATCTCTAACAAGGAAGTTGCATCTTCATTTAGGTCCCTTGATATTAAGTCAATCCTACTAATCAAAGAGGATTACATTGTTCCTTCCAAGAAGAGCGTTCTTCTTCTAGATGATGATAACGATGTCCCCCTCTCCCCCAAGGCTATGTCTCGAAAGAGGACTGAAACTGCATTCTCCAAAGTTGGTGACCGATGTCTGGTCACCAAGGAGATGGAGAAGAATAAGGAGGAGGAAAATAAAAAGGCTCCTATGCCCCCCTTCTTATACGAATAGTGATATTACTCCCCACTGCTTAGATCTTCCCAGGTCATATATATGGCTAAAGATCCATCCCTGGCCCATGATCTGCCGAGGGGGGTCGTGCTCACTAATGATCACAAGTAGCTAAAGATGCTGGGACCTAACCAACATGTTGTTCATTCTTCCGAAACTCTGTCTATGGTAAGAATATTTACCTCCATTTATTTTTAAACTGGTTTGCACATGTGTTAATGCGAGTGTTTCCAGCTCTGCTTGGTATATTGGTTTTGCAGTTCATGGAAGAGTTTACTAGTCTCCTGGATGGTCGCTCAGACAAGGCCAAGATTAATGGTGAACTAAAAGAGGAACTTAGGAAATTTAGGGAGTCCATGGCTTCATTGAGGACCAGTTTGAAGGTTGAAGGTTAAGAACACTTTATTGCTGAAACAAAATTCTCGATTGATCACTGAGGCTATCGAGTTCCCTATGGCCAAGGATGCCAATTTTGGATAAGGCTGGGATAAGGCCTATGTTGATGATAGGATTCAGATAGCCTATGCTTGAAAGGTTGTCTTTATTAAGAACTAGGATCAAGACCTTGTGAAAGCTAGAGTTCCTGTTGAGTCCGATCTCTTCGGAGAGCATCACCCTAGTTCTCCAAAGGTTGACGAGGGGCCCTCCACCAGTAACCCTGCCGAACAGGCCAATAAGGTGGTGATAAATGGGAAGGTAGCTGAGGTCGAGGAAAGGTGAAGAAATGAGGCCCTTAGTTTTAGGGTTTTTGCTTGTACTTTGTCCCCCCTCTCTTTTTTGTTGGACTATAAAGGCTGAGACCAATCTATCTATGAATTAATGAAAAAGTCTATTCTTTTCATAATCTGTAATACACTTATATTGGATGTTTCTCTTATGAATCTTTTTGCTTAATTACTGTTTCCCTTGTCTTTTTTTTTCTATTGTATCCCGTTGCGGTGGAGATTCCCTACTTTTCTAGCAACTTAGACAATGTTCTTCGGTGGGATGCAAGCGACCAAGCTCACCGAGCATTTCTAACTTCTTGTAAAGTCCTAAAGAAGACCGAGGCTTACAAGGACCAATCCACCTTGGTCGCCAAATTGAAGGACAACATAAAAGACTTTGAAGATGTGTGTGTGACACCACGCATATTAAAATAATGGGTGGCTAGCCTCTACTAAAATAAAAACAGAGTCTCATAAGGCTCATTCTTAGCATTACTATCGAAATTCAAGGTTGTGTCAAAGTTTAATCTTGGAATTACCATACCAAATAAAACCATTCAACATAAACCCATGAGTAAACAATATAATCAATCACACCAGTAAAGAATATAAATGCAAAAATGAAAAAAACCAAATACCAGATGAACCGTGGGTTACTAAAAATCCAATACAATCATCCGATCTAAAACAAATAAATCTAAAATAAATAAATCTAATAGGTTTGGCGACATTCGCAATAGTATTGAAAAAGAAAACCTAATCTAGACAGTAATAAATAAAGTGGCTACTCCAAAATCTGCAAGCCTCCACATTAGCTACATCTATATGTCCTTAGAAAGATTAATCATCCTTGGCATCCCTATGGATGGACACCTATAAGTTCTTGGAAAATAATTTGATACGGGTCAGAGCCTAAAACCTTTCAAAAATATTTGCATGTAATTAGAATGCATTAATAAATATGCAGTACAACCTTCTATATTGAGGTCCGTGTCACACTCACATGAGATACTCCTCACATCTTAACTATAGTGCACACCGAATGTACTCTCTTAACCCTCCGAGTTATTCTACCCCTCCTAACTAGTCAGATCACTGATCTCAATGTAAAGTACTACTATGCGTCGAATATCGTTTATCTTTTATTTATTAATCAACTTCTTCTCCACTTAGTCAATTAATCATTATACCATTATTATTCATTCTCATAACCTGACTCTAGTTATTAATAATATTCATAATTTTTTTCTTATGCTCGTATCTAATTATCTACCTCTGTATATATGTATATACAAATAGCAGTGTCGAGCTTTCCTCCCAAATGAATATAAATTTACTGTTCATAATATTCTCTCATTCGTCGTATATATATATATACAAATCACATCAAGTATGAATCCATATGTATCTCTCGCTATATAAGTAAACAGAAATCCCGCCGAACCTTACCTTATTGGATTTGAACTATCCCTCCGAGTATTACCTCGCTGGATGTAAATCTTTAGCATGCTATCAAGCTCCTGTAATGTCCACCACATTCTGAGAAATCGGGTCGAAATCTCACCACCAAAACTAAAAATGTAATGAAAATTGGAGGCGATCATGGCCTTAAGTTCGTGGTCATAACCATAACACATTATTCCATGGGAATCCAACCAAACATAGTGTGGGCATTCAGAAACCTATGACCATGGGGAACGGTACTACATCTACTGTAATGTTCCAGAGTGACGTCCCATCACGTGCAACCTCCCCCGATAGCATATCCGCTAGGATGGGTATGTTTCACACAATTTCATACACACAAATATATCACATGCAAATACTATCTCTAAACTCTTATATTCATTTAATCAATAATTCTAATAACCGTGGCTGCCACTCGTAGCACAAGTCGAAACTGCCATGTATTAATCCCCACTCTCATTATTAAATAATCCCTTATTTAGTATTCCGAACACGTAACCATTTTCAACCAACCCATATTTCTTTTTGGGACATATACCAAATAGTCCCTCGGACATTTTTTAATACCCATTTAGTCCAAACTTTTTTATTTTGCCTCAAAAAGTCCTTTGCCACATATTTTGGAGAGGGAGTGCCGCTGGCGCTGACCTCTAAAAATAAGAGGATATTGAGTGCTTGAGGGACTAAATGGGTTAAACTAAAAATATGTGTCCTTTTAAAAAAATATATATTTATAGTAGGGACTATTTAATAATTGACCCTTTCTTTTTTATCGAATTTCTATCTTGATTTTATTACTATGTTTTCCTGAGTACAATTCGTCCCAAATACTCTATACTTAACCTTGAATATAACACAATCACCTCAAGGTATTTTATAATGTTTTAAAATCATTTTAGAAGTCCAAACTCTTTTACGGGCATCCCAAAATAACCTAAAATTTTTCGATTATCAAAACTCATTAAAATGAATAAACTGGGAAACACTGGGAAGTCGAACTGGTTTGGTTTGGGGAACAAACCAGTTCACTCCTGCTGTCAAGCCCAAAATGACGTAGTTTCATCCTATACGAAATCTATCCATTGTTTCTCCCGTAATTCAGTCCCAATCGCCCTCTCAATCATCCTAATACAATACCCAACCAATATAATTGATAAATGCACATATTCTATATATTTTTAACACCCAAAAATAATAATAACCCAAATAATTGAATCATTAATCATCAAATTATTCCATACTTTTAATTTCAATGATTAACACCTTAAGATAACGTATTTTCAATTAAAGAACATGACTAATTATGATCCAATCCTATAAATATTTATTAAGATCTTTGTTTGATCATGTGGGATTCACTCAACAATATCATATAGAAATTTTCACCGCTTTTTATGGAATCAATTTATCAAAAACCCCATTTCCTTGCGAATCCCCACCCAAAAATCATTTTTTCATAACACGTACTATGATATGAATTGAAACTATTGCATATATATTTAAGAAAGATAATTAGTTGCCTTAAAATTGTTCGTAGGGTCTGAATCTTCATCGTGTGTGATGAATCAAAGCTAGGATTTCCCAAAATTTCTCCCAATTTGGCCTTCTCTAGAGCTCTCTTTTGATTTCTCCTTCCTTTTTCTCGCATCCTTCTCTCTTAGGGATTTATAATAACAAGGTTGCTGCCTTCCAACACTAACCCTATAACTTTATAAGCCTAATACCGAAATTAAATTAATATGCTAATATAAAATGACTCGAATACCCGTAAGTGAGTCATGACTAGTCTAAAAATCTCCTGGTACCCGATTCCAACCACCTAAGTACCTAATTTTGACTATTTAGACCTTTTTCGGATCATCTGTGCACTTTAAATCACGATTAGAGTCACCTATAATCAATTTTCTACCTTATTTCCAACATGACCCCCCCCCCCCCCCCCCCACGTGCCTCCTAAATAAGATCTTGTTGATTCGTCGCTTTTACCCACTTATGACGTAATATAAAACTATACAATTTCGTTTACTTATCACACAAGTAATACTAATCCATAAATACTAATCCATTTCTTGTTAATTAATAAATAGTTAAATTCGCTTTTTTTCTCAAATTAATTAAATTATTGTCACAAGTGTAATTTATATATTCTAAAAAATACGGGGTCTTACATACTTCCCCCCTGCAAAGAAATTTTATCCCCAAAATTTGGATATGCCCGGTACAAAAAACTTCAGATCCTTTCACCCACTGCATACGGACATATTTAAATTCAACTTATGATAAGATTTTGGTGCTCCCACTGTATCCTTGCTAATGGTATTCTCCTGATTGAAGGCCTACTCATTGTGGCCCAAGATTATCAATAATTCCACTTAACCCATATCATACCGATATAGTCCATTATTAAGGTCTCACTTATACAATGAAAAGCAAAACTATCACGAATCTGCTAACAATGCTTCAAAAAGACGAGCCTATGATCCACTAACTCTGTTATCTCAATGTTGGAAAATACCTTACATCCCTAGGTGTCGATATCCCTTATTGTCGAAGTCCCATACTTCCTTCGATGGAAAAATATACCCGAAAACAATTCGGACCACTCACAGTAGTCTTTCAACTCTTTGGTTCATGCTGACATAATTCTTACACCATTTCTGATATATACGAAAATAACATTGATTAACTTAATCCCCGTTGACCATCTCTAAATCATGTTCGGACTGCAGAACTTGTTATTTACCCACCCTTAACCAACCATAAGGCAACCCATCTCAAGTCTCAAAATATTTCTTTCTAATAATAGTTGCTACGAGTTGTTACAAGCCACTCGACCAATGGAAATTTCTCCACTCAACCACCTTAGTGTCTAGAATATGTATTTCCTGTTTTCTTCAACCTCCTTGTCACTTTTCCCATTTACTCTTTGGTTTACGGGTAGTACGGCTTACTCAAATGCAACTCTGTCCCCACTACCTTCTGATAACCCAACCAGAGGTAGGTCACAAGGATCTTATTTCAATCCACAATAATGTTGGGCAGCACTTCGTGCCGGCTCATTCTCTTCCTTCAATGAAATGCCTGATAGTGTAACGCACTAAAATTAATAATACTTTCTCCATTTCGATCAACCATTTTCACTATCCCAAGGTAAATCTTATCTTTTTTGTGATGTTGGTAACCTAACAATGAACTTTATCAGTCTTCCTATCCATTTGTCACTTGAATCACCAAGTATTGTGAAATGTCTAGTTGATCACCTTAGACCAACCTTTTCCCTTCGCATAAGTGGTGCATCTGGTGACAAACATTTCCACGTATCAGTCCACACCGATTCTGAAACTCAACATCCCAGTCTAGCGGTACATCTTACACCCTTTCTTGGGGTATACCAAAATTGTGACCCACGCGTCTACGCTAAAATTTTGCATTTCCTGGGTTCGTCTCATTCGTCATATTTATGGGTATGCCACTTTCAAAAATTATCTGAGTACGACTCCACAACAATACCCAAAATTGTTGGACCTTTCCTTTGCTAGAGAGATCCCTCACCTGAATCTCTATAGTCTTTCCACCCATCTCTTGTGTGATAGCTCTCCTTGCTGTATACATACTCGGACTATCTTTCTCCTTGACGAGATTCAGTCCATCTTAATTTTCTAATTTTTCTTTTAACTTACCTATTCGCATACATTTCCACATCTTTTTTTATCATGGACGCTACTGAGAATGCAACCAACTAGGGCACCATACACCCTATATCCTGGGCATATCTACACAATTATACCAAACATAACATATTTATATCAAACCAAGCCTCGTATATGCAACGTGTCTATATAGTAAGGGTATACTCAATTACCCTACTAATCTCAATTTAATTATTCTCGAAATTGCCCATCGATTCATTAGTGGTGCATACGTTCCACAATACTTCCTACACAACACTACCCGACTTCACTAGCCTTAAATCATAAAATAACTCTCAACTCACAGTTTATCCACATAAACGTGCAATAACTAAAGTACTAAGTCCATGTCATAATGAACACACATCTATTAACTCTCGACGTTACTAAGGTTCATGTGTGGAATGTTTCGCAAGAAAAATCCAAATAAGGAACTCCTCCGATACACTACTACCTAACATTATCGACCATCGAGATCCGTAGCCCTAAAGCACACAACCAGGGATTGTCCTTACCTTTTTAGCAGTATCGTTGACAAGCATATTCACTAGTTAGTCATGATCGTACTCATCGCTTATAGTCTATCTACTATTATATATTTTCTTAAATTTTTTTGCGGTCACATTGATATGCATATTCACTCTCTTATAATAAATCATGATACATGGCATCGCTCATAGTCCATCTACTATTGTTTATTTTCTTGCTTTTTAGTGTCCCTATTAACATACATATTGACTATCTTGTAGCAAATCATGATACGGGACATCATTCATAGCTTGGCCACTTTTATCCATTTTCTTTCTTTTTAGTGGTCCTGTTGACATGAATATTAACTCTCTTATAGTGGATCATGATACGATGTAACGCTCATATTCTGTCAATCTTTATCTTTCTTTCTTTCTCTTAGTTTCTTCCCATCGGATGATTCGTTCCCGAATCTTCCATGGCGTGGATACACTAATTTTGCACCGTACGCACCGTTTGCACGTATATACATTGTTTTCACCTCACATAAATTATAAACATGATTAAATATATTAGGATAAGGAGAATATGTTTATAGCCCATGAGAGATCTAAAGGGAAGAATGGGTGCCTACCACCTTCTTATTCTATAACTTCGTCCCCGAGTCTATGATCTATTTAGTTTCGTATGCATCAGTAGTATTTTATGCCGTCTCTTCGGGGAAGGTTACCTATTTTTACTCTTTTGAGTAATATAGACTGGCGATTCCAATTTTTTCACTTTAACATACCCTTGTTGATGACCACTTTTATGTACTTGGGAACTCACAAACGTCGCGTGAATAATAGGAAATGAATTTTCTTCCTTGGCCCCATATTTGAAATTTAGGTCAAACCCTCACAGATGGACATAATCAATGTTCTTATAATACAACTTCCCTATTATGGGGAGTTGGGTCCCAATATGTCTCATCGAACAAACGAATGGAAAGGGCCCTGGGGAGAGCAAGTTGCTCACCCCATTCGATAATGGGTAGTTTTGGCATTTGGTTCACAGAATCTTGGGGGCGTAGGGGTTATTTCTAGTTCCGACAGGTCTATCACGAGAAGGGTTTAAGGGACCAACAACCTCAGTATTATTTCGGTTTTGACCCCTGGTCGACTACGAAATTCTCCGAGAAAAAAAATGAAGAGATTGTGATAACACGCCTATTTTAATACCCCGTGGTCAATCCTTTACTAAAATAAAACAAGAATCTCAGTATGGTTTCATTCTCAGCATTACTGTCGCAACAAGCAATATTAAATAATACGAATAAAAACTATAAACTAAAAAGAACGAAATAAAACATCATGCATAAATAAATAATAAAAGTGAACCGAGTAAACCATCGGTCACCAAATACTAACATCCCACTAGAAAGAACTGATAATTGAAATACTGAAATAATAACCTGACATAGATAAACTCCTAACCAACTATGGGAAACACGACGAAAATGAAATATTGGAATTAAATAATCCTATCTAGATAGAATGAGCCAAGAAGGCTAAATCAAATCTTGTAGCATCCACAACGACTGCAATGGCAAGAAAGGATCTATCCCAGAGGCCCCCGCTACTGCTGCTGCACATCTGGAGTTTTATAAATAAAATAAGAAAAAAAATTATCAATGGGTGAAAGCCCAAAAAATTTGAAAATATTTTGCTAGTAATTAATTGTTTAAATCGATAAAACACATAGTGTAATACTTTCATAATTAATTTCCCAGTCGCACTCACATACGATAAAACCTCACCTCTCATCTGCAGTGCTCATTTAACATATTCATTTTATTATCCTAATTAGACTACCCATTCTAACTTGGACATATAACCTCTATCCAAGCCCAATCTTGCTAATACTCTTTATTAGCTAAGTATAAACTACCCTCACTAGGTATACATTCATAAACAATATCATAGGAACACACTTCCTATAGATAAGTATTCACACAAAACAATAATGTATCTACACTCGTGCTATAATTAGATATATAGACTATATCATATAAACATACATATATATTACTCACTATATACACAAAACCATATCCTCGACGCATGGACCTCATAAATACATCACTCATGTGCTATCAGGCTTCGGGCATCACGCACCACACTGAGCCACTGGGTCAAAATCTCACAACCAAAACTAATTGTAAGAATAAATAACAGAGGCGTTCATGAACATACATCTAGGGGTTGCAACTATATCATTTCGCAGCCAATCGGTCTCCAAACTAACAACTATCCTCACACATGGATAGTGGTCATGCAATAATGGAATCAATCTGACACCTGCTGGTCAACGCCAATATGGATTGCCCACTATGCACAACCTCCTACAATAGCACCACCAAGTAGGTATGTTTAAAGTAAACACATAGCATACACACAGACACATATATATACACACATACACACACGTACACACACATCACTTTAATATGTATATATATAAAGTACAAAGCTCGTACGCATATCCCACATCTCACTTGTCTTCCAATCCCTAAGCTCGAACCAACTTCCCGATTAAATATCAAAATATTCACTCACTTGAATTCCCTGTTCTCCACACCCAAACCCATCTACTCGCTGACCTGTTACACATATTAAACCTTGAAAAGTATTCCCCAGTAGTGCCTCTCTACCCTGGAAGCCCTTGGGTTCATTCCTGAAGCTCTTATGGGTAAAATTAACATACAACCAAAAACTGGGCAGGCAAGCAAATCGAACTGGTGCATTGACAGACTAAATCAATTCGGCTGAACGAATCAATTTGTTCCCGCAATAAACTAGTTCGGTTCACTAGGCTGCCTGTTATCTTCTTTCTCAGGTTTTTTCTCCTCCAAACCCTCTAATGGTGGTCCTAAACCACCCAAAGTATAAATTTAACCTCCTACACCAATATATTAACATCCCATAAGTATAATAGGTAATTAACCTTGAATTCCTTATCAACACACTAGGATTCTATATTAAACATCAATTCTATCAAACTCAGCATTTATCAAATTTGAATTTTCATGAATTCAACCCTACTATCAATGTTCTACATACTCATCAATACAAACGTAAAATTAATTTCAAAATTCCTACATGATCAACATTAACTAATTATAAGTTATAAAATGAGATTAATTATGTTAAAGGAGATTTATGGCGATGGGGTGCACTACGAGTGGCCCATTAACCAGAAATAATGTTAAAGGAGATTTATGGCAAGGGAGTCCAAGATAAGTGACTCCTTTGCCAATGAAAGATATAAAAATGAGAAGATCCACCTCCAGTGGCTCCCTCTTAGTGCATAAATTGTGAAACAAGGTAAAATGAATAAGGGCGGGGGGACTCACCTTGAGTGCCCCCTATGCCCAAAAGCAATGATCGAAAAGGAAATGACTAAGGGAGAAAGGGTCCACCATGAGTGGCTTCCCATCCCAAGAATTGTTTGCTTTTAATGAAAAAAGTTATAATGTTTATTTTCTTCCACATCTAGCCTAATTGAGAAAGAAGGACTAAATAAGGCTAGTTGGGATCTCTTAAAAGGTTTGGTTTGGTGGCTGAGAGATAAGGTTTGTTGAGCAATGTTGACTATATGGCACATTAAGATAGAGATAATACTAGTAGAGGAACTCTAGGAGTCACTCAAGCCCGTATACAACCCACACTTAATTATAACTGTAGTGAGTATCCAAGAGGCTACTCACAAGAAAACACACTTTTACAAAAAGATTTTAAAGAGGGTGGCTGTCAAGGTCACTCGTAAGTGTTATAAATTTTGTACAACAAGTTACCATTTGAAATGATATGTACCAAATCACATATTTTGTCACCATTAGGAGACATATTTGATTTTTTGACTTTGTGTTTGCACCAGGTGTTGATTATTAGAAGGGTCAGGCGACTACAAACATATAGTCATAAAAGGTAGATTGAAAAATTTTTCCATTATAATCCCTCTCATTTTTGGCACACGAAATGCCCAAATCATCTATAGTATTCACCTATAAATAGGTCCATTTGGTAAGGGCATGTCACAATAGAAATTCAAGTTAGTCATTACACTACCAAAATAACACTAGATATAGTATTCTTTCCATGCTCTCTCTCTAAGTGCTGAGTGGTTATTTCTTCACTCCCATCATTCTTAGGAGATCTCCCTCTCTCTAAGTTGCCATTATTATTTGTGAAGTTCATCTTCATAAAGGAGGAGGTCATAACATTTACTCCATTTTTACAAGAAATGTAAGGTTTACTCATATATCTACTCTTGAGACCTTAAAGAACTTAAAGACAAACTCCATTGAAGTAGGTCATGCTTCACCCTTTTTAGTTTTTCATAGAACCCAATTAGACTACCCTCCTACAACTGGCACTAGGTAGGTATCCTCATTACCTTGGACAAATAAGGTTATAATGTCTCTAAGCAGTTACTTTTTGAAGATACTTCCACTAGTAATGGAGTTCAGAGTGAGCAAAATACACAAGAAGATGTGGTGGTGACAGAAGTTAGATCACCTACTCCTCAAGTCGAATAGACTAGCGTGGAAGCATCAACACCGTTAGCATGCATGAACTTGATGAGTATGTTTTTTGAGTTTTGAAGCAAAATAATATTGATTTGGAAAGATTGAGCCAATCATGTATGACACCAGTAGTAGCCCCTACTGGAGGAGTAGCCACTACAATAACAGCAACCGTAGGAATGACTCCGCCACATAAGGTGGTGCCAGAGCAAGTAGCATCACCAGTAGTGATGAAATTTGTCTTAGAGGAGTCTCTCTCCAAATCTATTACTATAAAGGAAATAAAGAATTTACTTTCCTCTCAATGGGAATCCTCTCACTTGTATGAGGATCTATAAAATCCCTAGCCTCAGAGCATCAATGAGAAGACCTACCCTGAGGGGTATGTTCCACCAAAGTTTATAAAGTTCAATGGCAAGGGAGGAAATCCTATAGATCATGCAAAGAGGTTTTTGGAATATTTGGGTGCTCATGGACATGACAAGGACATGAATCTACGGAGTTCTCCAAGACTCTTACTTAAAAGGCGTATACGTAGTATTCCCACCTTGCACCCTATAGCATTCCCACATCGGAGAAGATGAACATGTAATTCCTCTAAAAGTTTTTCATGGCGAAAGATGAATTCAGATTGAGGCACCTTACCCAAGAAGTGAAGAAGCCTAATGAAGAACTAATACAATACATCGAATGTTTTTACAAAGAGGGCATTGGATGTTCACGAAGATGTGGCTAAAGTGAGGTTGTTACCGAATTATGTTGAGGGCCCCCTAGAGGAGTAAAAACTGCATCTAGTCAATGAGACTATAAAAGGAACATTCATAAAATCACTCGAACATCTAGTAATATTGCCATGATCATAAAATCCAAATAGTCAAATTAGAGGACACATGTGCCTCTGACCTCAGGGATGTTCCAGGTCTCTAGAAGATAAGCGATTAATTATGTATATGGGAACTCAAAGAACAACAAGGGAGATTAGGGGTTCAAAAGAGGTATCCCAACAAACAAAAGAAAGTTTGGATATGACATCCCACCACCGCTACCTTCTAGTCTGGCGGAGGCCATGGATTGCTATCTTACTTTGCTGTGAGATGGGATAGTAGGATCACCCCAATCTAATGGTAAAATACCAACAATAACAGACAAAGCCATTGCCAAATATTTTGAGTTGCACCAAAGAGTGCATCATGCCACTAAAGATTGTTTCCACCTACGAAGGATCATTGGCGAGCAAGTGGCCAATGGTACTTTGCAGATACCACCTATGGATGTCAATGAAAACTCACTCCCAGCACATCACTATGGCACTACCAATATGGTAGTGGTATATAATGAATAAGAGGAAGCTCTAAAATAAGAAAAGTGGTGGAGGAATGAGAAGATGCGAGAAGAATTATTTTTCATCCCTGATAAAAAAATAAGTTGAACATGAGGGGGTTGAGCGTGTGAATGTAATACCCCGTAATTTTAAATGACTTTTAAAATGGGTTATATTTTAAATTAATGGATTAATTGGATTTTATTATTAATTAATTCATTCGGGTTTTATCCGGACGGTGGATATTAAAATGGATGATTCTGAATATTACTTAAAGATATTTAGGTAATATATGAATGTGATGTCATTGATATGACTGTATGATATAAATTCGGTAATTTATATTTTTAGTCAGACGCGGTATGGGACGTGTCGGGACTATTTTATTAAATTAAAAAGGAAATTTATTTTCTATCGACCTTATAGTCATTTCGACTGTGCCGTTGCGCCCGGAAGGTTCGAAATAGTCAGAAAAGTCTATTTGGATGTTAATTTTGAGTCTCGGGTCATTTGGAAATGAATAGACAACCCGAAAGGGCATTTTGGTCATTTTTCTAGGGGGGATGAATAGTGATTTCGGATTTGGTACTATTATAAGTATTGGTAGATTAAGTGAATGCGGGTTATTCATCTCCTCTTCACAAATTAGAGAAGCCATTTTCCTAGAGAGAGTGAAAGAGTGCTTGGGAAGGGAAAAGCCTACTTGGGAAGGAGAAGAACAAGAACCAAGGTTCACCACCACCAACCACCACCGGAGTTTGACCAGAGAAGGGACAACCAACTGAGATATACTACACCAAAGGATCATACCTTCAGTAAAGGCAAGTGTTTGATAATTGCAACTTAAGTTCGTATATTGTCCATGTTAGAAAATTATGAAAATAGATGATTTTTCTTGTTTGGAAGACATAATGGAGTTGTTATATGGATTTATAGAAACTGAAATAATTTGGGAAGTAAACTTATATTGTAGGATGATAATAATCCACGAAATGATCATGAATATGTTGAAGAAAAATCTGAAAAACCATTGAAGTGTTCTTGAAGTTAATATGTTATGATTTTCTGGAAATAAGGAGAGAAACTTGCTTTTAATCCAATCCCTTGATGATTCTAGGATGTTTAGAGTATTGAAAATCGTTCATACATGTTGATATATCATGTAGAAATAATTATAACTCATTTTGGAGGTTAATATGAAGGTTTTAATGAGTAAAAATGGTGAAACCCGTAGTTGCAGAAAATGCAGAAAACCAGGCTTGGACCTGAGGGATCGATCGATCGACCCCTGCCTTCGATCAATCGACCTCCCCAAAATATGTAAAGTTGTTTCTTTTTAAAATGTTGATTCTTATCCCAATCCTTTTGTGGATCTTCGGTGATTATTATTTGGATATTATGGGACTTAGAAGATATCAGTAAACCCTTGATAAGATTTGAATTAATTTGATTTGGATTCAAGTGATTTAAAATGTTGAAAATTATATCGAATGGAATTTCGGTTGCTAGATTCATTTGTTAAATTCTAAATGGAGATGTATGAGAATTAAAGATAGGACCAGTAGGGGTGATTGAATATAACACCTGGGTATCCTTAAGTTTACAAGAGGGTTTAATCCTAAGTGAAAGAAGATGTGTTTATAAGAGATTCGAAACTATCGGTTTTAACCCTAATTAAAAGGAGAACTAAACTCGTAGTAATTCGGGAGAAATGATTTTATGGACCAGTAGGATATTAGTGACTTCTTACTGAATATATGTTGAGGAAAAACCTATTTGAATCTTGTGTATTGAGGGAGAGTAGCCTTAGGGTCACAATTTGAACATCAAGGACTGAGTTTAAGCTCATTATTGATTTCGCAAAGGTATGAGGTTATCCTGATTGCATAGTTGAAGTTTTCGGACCTCCTCGATCGACAAAGTTAAGTAGTAGTGTATTGGAAGGGTTCCTTATTTGGATTTCTCTTTGCGAGATGCTCCGCGCATGAACCTTAACGACGTCGAGAGTGGAGAGATGTTATAGGATGTGAGGATAAATAAATTATAAGAGTGTAGTGGTATGGATCCTGGATAGAGAGGGGAGTTTGGAACACATTTGGTTTAAAGAGGTATGAGGTTATCCTGATCGCATAGTTGAAGTTGTCGGACCTCCTTGATCGACAAAGTTAAGTAGTAGTGTATTGGAGGGGTTCCTTGTTTGGATTTCGCTTTGCAAGACGCTCCGCGCATGAACCTTAACGACGTCGGGAGTGGAGAGATGTTATATGATGCGAGGATAATTAAATTATGAAGTAAAGTTATGATATTTTAATACATGGTATTTAAAAGAGATATAATGCTACATATGGGAAATGTCTTAGGGTAGTGATAATTACCTTATTGATATTATATTATAGGTATGATAATACCTATTTGATTGATTGATGATTTATGTGTATGACATACCTACCTTACTTGCTATCGGTGGGAGGTTTGCGCATGAGAGCAGTCATATCCCGATGAATCCATGGGATATTTGATTTGTCGCTCGAGAACATAGGTCTATGAAAGAATTATCGGGGAGTTGATAAGTCCGCTGACTGTGGGTACGTAGGTATGTGCGTGACCCATGGATACGAGAACTATGTTCGCCTCCAATTTGTTTTTTGTTGATTGTGGTTCGTGGAATCTTACCGAACCTGTAGTCCCCTATTCGGCGACCTGCGATGATGGGAAATGATAGCAGAGTAATGCATTGCACCAGAGCTATGACTCGGGGTGCCGTATTATATATGAATATACATATAATGGATTAAATGATTAAATGGATATTTTGTGGTTAAATCTATCTATGGTGATAATTGTAGATAACGGTGAATAGAGAAAGATAATGGAATTAAGTTAATGAATGTTTATGCTTATAGAATTGAAAAGCTGAACTCATGTTAATGAGAAACGATTCATATTAATGAGTAATGATTCATGTTAATGAGAGACTAATCATATAAAGGAGAAATGTAAATGAATAATAATGTGACGTATGGTATGGGAATTACGGGGATTATGATATGGGAATGGAATTATAATATGGAGACTAGAAAAGAGGAACCATTAACTAGGAGGTTAATAGGAAACGTTAAGTGTGCACTCTAGTTGAGAGGTGAGAATAGAAAGTGAGAGTTAGATCTAACATGTACATAATAAATGCTTTATTGCACTTGTTAAATACTTGTTGTTTTAAAAATCATATACACATTCGGGCTCTGACCCGTTTCCTTGCATATTTTCTCTTCTATTGTATCTCTATATCAGGTGTCCAGCAACAGGGATGCCAACCTTAGCGGATGATGATTGAATTATGGATTTATGGAGTTTTGCTTAGACGCCTATCTTCATTTGACTCACAGTATTCTTAGTTAGGTCATGTCGCCCAAAGGATTCAGTTATCTTTTCTATCAAGGTCAAATACTATTGTATTCGGGACTTTTTAATACATTTAACATTGTTGAGATTATTGTAAAGGATTTATATTATTTGGGAATGTTTATTCCAATTGTATTTAAATAATTTTGTGGGTTATCAGTGTTGTAGAATAAAATGTGTTGTGTTATTCTTAAACTAAAAATGGTTTTGTTGAAATTTAAATTTGGAAAGTTTTTAACACCAGCTTAATTGGGTATTGGGTGAGTTGTAAATGTTTTCGACAGTGATGCTAAAAATGAGCCAACTGTATATTCTATTTTAATTTGGTATGGGACTGGCCACCCGGTATTTAATTAGGCGGGGTGTTACAGTGAACCCCCCATAAGTCAAAGCATATGTAGTCATCGCTCAAGATAAAGAAGGAACATATGAGATAGAGTAATTTTGTAAGGATCAAACCTATGAAGCGGAGTTAGACTCTGAATGCGAAGCCATAGCGAGGAGTCCGGAGTTCAAATGTTTTTTTGACCATATAAGGGTGAAGTATGACACACGGGTGGTCATTACAAAAAAAAATGGAATCAGTACAACAACGAGGGAATCCCTATCTGAATTGGATGGGACCCATTAGGAGATTTATCAAAAGTTACACTTTAAAAGTGTTCTTTTCCAAGGCATATAGACGAGTACCATATTTTCTTAACCACACACTCTATATGACAACTTTGACTAAAGGGATTATTTTCCCTAAGGCATTAATGGATCAAGGAGAATTTATCAATATCATGCACATTAACACCCTATATGAGACATGGATCTCTCAAGACAAGATAGTGCCTGTACCATTGATGATTTTAGGTTTTGACAATGCAGGCATGCAATCACTTGGCTATGTGAATGTGGGAATCAAGATGGGGAACTTCACTTCCTATATTAAATTTCATATAATAACACTATTATGATCTAAAAGCTTCGTATATGGTGAGTGTGGATGCACACTCATGGGATAGTGCCCTCCACATATCATCAATGTGCCAAAGGAAAAAGAAAGGTGGAGGAGCTAGACAAGGCCCCTCGAACATGAAAGAAGATCGTCCTCCCGGATGAAAAAGTTATATACCATTTATAATGGTCTGCACGGGTGACGTTCTGTGATGTATCAACCTGACACCCAAATGTTTCATGGTAGATGAGGCGCATATTATAGAGCATGTAGATGTACCTAAAAAAGTTCCCGGATGCATGTAAGACAGTGTAAGAGTGCAACTATAGGAGATGGAAGAAATAAAATTGGGTTTAGAAGGGGAGGAAGGTAGACCCATTCTAATTTCCAAGGGGTTGGAGTCAAAGAAAAATGAAGAGATCATTATCCTGCTAAAAGAATTCATGGATGTGTTTGCCTGGAAATATACAAAAATGCTTAGGATAGATCCGGAGGTGAGCTCCCATAAATTGAATGTTCTTACAATGCTCTACCAGTAAGGCAATCCACTCATGCGTATAAGCTAGAGCTAGACCTCAAGATGATGGCTGAGTGTGAAAAGTTTCTAGAAACATGGTTCATCACACCCATTTAACACCCGATATAGCTTTCCAGTATTGGCACTACACAATTTTGGCTATTTTGTAACCAATAGATTATTTAATTTGTAAGTGTTTATAACACTTATAAAATTTACAACGGTTTTGGACACTTACAAATTTTGTAAGTGTTCAAAACTGTTGTAAAATTTATGATTTTATTATTTCCAAAGCTAAAAGGGTAACATAATCTTAAAAAGTGAAAATACCATTTTCCCTCCCTTGTCTCAATTCTCCTTCCAAACTAAAGACGAAGAGTTTCCTTCAAACTGAGATAGCGGACCAAAATTGCAAACCAAAATCACACTTCGATTCGGGTAAAACCTAATCTCAGATTTTTTTTCAATCAAAACCTAATCTCAGATTCAGGTTAAATCAAATTTTAATTCTTTAAATTCTCATACGTTTTTTTTCCAATCGACAGATATCTCTCTCTGATTCTTCTAATACATGTATAACTCTCTGTGTGTGTGTTTGTGTTTCTTCCTATATATATATGCGTATATGTGTGTGTGTATATATATATACACACAAAAATATTTATGTGTGTGTAAACATATAGTTATGCGTGTATAAATGTAAGTCTGTAGTCTGTATAATCATCTATAAATGATATAGGTACAAGAAATGTGTTTAGATTATTGTTTTAATTTTTATTATTAGGTTTATATTATTTAAATGAACTTATATGTTGAATAAACTAATAAACCCTAACACAGATGAATATGTAAACAATGAACATACTATAAAGATTAATAAGTATACTATTATTCTGTGAGTTAGGTCTGAACTATTATTGTTTGATTATTTGGTTTACAAATATTCTTCACTCCTTTACCATTAATTACACACGTTATATTTAGTGCCTTTAATTGATGTACAATACTTTTAACATATCTTGTTCCACTGGGGTTTATCTCACCCTAATTCATTTGTGCAGTGATTGATGATAACAAAGACATCGATGTACTTGATCGTGAACTTGATGTAGAACTCATTATTTAGTGGACTTTATTTTTCTATGCCTTAATAACTTATGTTTCAACCCATTTGTTTATGAAATTGTTATCGACGTATAGGGGAAAATATGTCTTATTTCACTCCAGTATATGCAAGAAAGTTATGACCACTTTGTGTTGTTTGAGTTGTTCCACATAACACTTTATTGGTTTGCATTGTTCTTTTAATATTTATCCCAAAATTTTTTATATTCTTACAGATTATTGAACATTATTGGCAACACATTTTCTCTAATTTCCTACCACGGTCAGGTTCTCGACACAACAACAATGCTCGGGGCTGTACTCTTAAGGTACAATGGGAGTGGTGGTGAGATCGGATTTGACACTTCTCCATGGCCAGTGGTAATGCCTATGTGCCTAATATGGAGATGACCAAGTGGTCTGATACCAACCAGTAAGTTTTTATAAAACCACTCCCATTACTTTAATGCAAACAAAGATAACTAATAATAGGTTGTTCATGTTTTGATACATCCATTTTACTATGCCCAAGTTGGGACCTGATGTGATGTTTTCATATACTTCCCACAAGGAAGTGAACGAATACAAGGACGTTAAGGCGGTATGTGAATGTTTTTCAATTGTTGACCTTTAATTAGTTGTCTTATTGGACATGATCACTAAATCCGATGTCAAAAATTAAGAATGAATATGTCTCGTACTCAGTCCCCAATGGGTTTGAGTGTTCTTGTTGTGGGTGATGATAACTATACTCCTATACAATGTAAGATCAATATTTGTTCCCGATGAATCTATAGTAAGCTTAGAAACATGGGTGGTCATTGGATTTTTTTTAGAAAAAAATTCAAATATAATAATTTGAGGAATTATGACTTTTAACATAGTTTTACGCCACGAGTCATAAGAAAGGCTCTCATGCAATTAAATATTGAATAATAAGTACTATATCTTATCTTTTTACGGTAAAAACAATTTACTACTAATGAACTCAATAATTTAGTGAAACTCTTGATATCTTTGAGGCATGATTATATGGTGTTTGCTTAAATTATAGCCTACAATAGTCAGGGATCACCTCAATCTATTTTGCTTCTCTGCTTTTGTTATATTCGAAACCAAAAAGAGAAGTAGAATATGTGGCTAATTCTTGAATTCCTTTTATGCTAAAGAAATATAGTCCATTGTTAGATGAAGAGGGGTATAACACTGTCCTAACCAATTCCTAATAGAAGAAGTTAAATGAAGGAATTAGGAAGTAAATTCAAGCTCAAGATGGTTATAATTTGAGAAGTTCTTTTTCCACTTCCTAATGAAGTTGATATACTGTAATATAAGGTGAGTGAGCAATCCTCATTCTAAAAATATGCTCAATACATTAGCTATGTAATATAGACCAGAGATTCTTTGTGTTGTTGAACCTGAGGTGAGTTTCAACGTGTTCTTTATGAGATTTTCCAAAGTCATGGTTTGAAGCTACTTTGTGTCAATAATAGGCAAGGTTTATTCCATAATTTTGGATCTTATAGTCTGAGAGAATCAACTAGCGCTCAATTATTAATATCTCCCCTCAACAAATAACTTTTGCTTATAAAATTGAGGGAAATATGTATTATTTCACTGTAGTATATGCTTCCACTGATTAGGTGACCAAAAGAAAGTTGTGGGATGAATTTGATATGATTAGTAGCCAAATTTCAGAGCCTTAGATGTCTATTGGATATTTTAATCGTGTGAGAGGTGACCATAAATGAAAAGGTTCTAGATTCACATGTACTCATACCTCTGCATACTTCAACAACATGATTAATTAGAGTCAGTTTGCTGAAATTGACACTAAAGGCTTCTTTTTCAGATGGAATAAAGCTAATTTTATGGATGGAAATTAGCACTAACGAAGTGAAATTATGGAAGCTTTGGAAACATTCATGTCAACCTTATTTAAGAAAAAGAGAATTTGTCCAAAATCCAACAGGAGATTGAAAATTTGGGTCATTCTAAAGAATACTGGCCTTATTAATTATGTAATTCCTAATATTATATTTGAAAATGATAATAATTTTTTTAAATTAGTACCTTATTTCAAGTAAATCAAATCCACTATGTCCTCTATGGAGTCTTCTGATGCTCTAGGCCCTAATGGATTTGGGGGATTTTTTTTTACCTAGAATGTTGGGACATTGTTGGTACAGATGTGTGCAAGCAAATTTCTAGCTTCTTTATCCAAAAATAGTTGCTTCCTGGATTCAACCTAAATTGAGTAATCATATTATTGTATTGTTTAAAGGTCCTCCATTTTATCACTTTAAAGCAGGTACCTGGTTAAGAAAAGTGTTGAGATATACGTTCATAGACTTTCTCAGTGATACATAGGTAAAGTTTTTTTTCCCTGTTCAGTTTTATATATGCTTAGTGTAAAATTTAATATATTTTTAATGATCTTGATTTAGAATATTAAGGAATTTGGGGTTGATTTTGATCATTGATGGCAGAGATGATTGGGCCAAGGTTGTACGGTTGCTGTAAAATTCACAAATTTTTTGAATGTTAGACATCATTAACAAAAGGTATGTAATTTGACAAAAGTTTGATATTTCATTATTTTTCATTAGTGTAGTCTATTTTTTCCTTCTAATTATGATTAGGGTTCAAAATATGACAAAAGTTTTATGTTTCCTTTTATCATGTTTTTTTTGGATAAATAATGGAGCAGAATCTAATAAAACTATGTATTAGTTATGGCCAAGTTAGTTATAATTAGACATCCCATTAGAATCCTTTGTTTGAAACTTTGTATCATAAGAATTTCGTTATTTTATACACTATACATGAAATCCATATTAATGCATACAAAATAAAAACCGTGATTCGGTAAATCATTACCCTTGTTTTGCTTAATTACATTATAATGCACGCATAGCATGGCATGGGAATGGTTACAAAGTTATAAGGGGAACCAGTTTGAATATTTGGTTAGTTATAAATATTCATAAAAAAATTTATGTCTTGTCACGTTAATAGTGAAGGAATATTGATTATAATCAGAGGTAAACGATTGCGAACATCATCGGGTACTAGTAATAAAGAAGATCTACTTCTTCCTGACACATCAAGGTATCATTCATTTATATTTGAAGAAGATGCTTTGCATTATATTATAATGCTGGAATATTATTATATACAGAATGTAACATTCGCGCAATTGAGTCATGTTTTGCATGGCAACTGAATATCCTGAACCTGTTTAATGAGAAATAAGTTGTCTTTGCTTAGTTCTTTTCTTGGACACCCATGCTGAAATTTGGAGTTTCTTTGTCTCTTTTAAGAAATAAGCACGACAAGGGTTTGCATTGAGCTGAACTTATCTAAAGAGAGAATCAAGAATGTGTGGATAGGATGTGGGGAAGGAAGATCCTGGAAAGAAATTCAGTACAAAGAAATCCCCTTATATTATAAGTTCTGCTACAGAAATGGTCATGAAATTACCCTATAACAAAATACCAAAAGTAAATAAGGCAGAGCCAATCCTCTATATGTCAAGAAAATTGATATCACAGCAGTGGATTTTCACATAACTACTGAGCAAAAAAGAAAGCCTCACCTACCTAATTTGGCCTTGTCCATAATTCTCAAAAAGCCCTTGAGGAGTACACTAGTAGGTAGAATATTAGAAAATGAAAAAAGTGATTACTAAGAATCTCAATTATGTGGATACAAACCTGATGATAATTGGACTCGGGGACTCAACTGACATTTTAGATGACACAAGTATCATTATCCAGTCTGCTAAAAACAGGACATGGATTTCTTCTACTCACAGTCATAATGCGACCACTGAACCCGATCTGATCAACCTTATAGCATCTGATGGAACCACTATAACTTATACTTATTCAACTTTGCTCATCCTGATTGGGCCACTCACCAGATATCTGGTAGCATCACTAATCAACCCCAACTAGTCACTGATCTTGAGTTGATTCAGGCCACTGTTTTTTTTATCCCTACCACAGATATTGAATTGTTTATAACCTTTCCTAAACTATTGACTTCCTTTCCTCCTAAACACTAATGGGAAAAATAATAGCAAAGTATTGAATTTATCCCCTCGAAAAATATCAGTTGCATCAAAAGTTCTTGTCCACAATACTATATTGATGTCCGTCAAAAGTTCTTGCATGAGATACTAAATTATGCGGTCACATTGTTTTGATTTTGAATATTTTGATGTGAATTTTAATGTTGGGTTTTGTTTTTGTTTTTATTTTTTCAAATGATGGATACTTGTTATAATGTTACTGGAGTCATATTTATCTTTGCTTTCTTTTTGTCATATGTTCTTCATTGATGCGAAGAACTTTATAGTTACATTTTGTTTTTACACATTGTGTGTTACTAAGATTTGTTTGTAATTTATACTGATGCACACATGTGTAATTCGTCCCCTAGGAGCGCATGTTAGTGAATGGTAGTTTAGGATAAGGAAGGGACAAGGACAAATTTTATTATTTTTGTGTTTGTAAAGTTTAGGGATGTAGCTGTAATGTAGGAGTTATATTACCACTAATCTTTATCTTTCCTCTTAAGTATTTGATTTTGTTGAGTTAGTAGGTTCATTACTAGCCAACCCTCCTTTAGCTGCAATTTTAAAGGGTAGCCTTATTTTGTACAGATCATTTTAATAATGCATCTCGATTCTAGAATTTCTTTGTGTTGATTTCTATTGCGTGCTCCCACAATTTCTACTAAAAGTGGTATCAAAGTGGGTTTTTCTCATGGAGTTGTGTTGTTTTATGTTCAAAACAAACGCAATTGCAAAAACACGCAAGATGATAGAATCGGAATAAAGGATGGAAAGGATTGAGAAAATGATGGAGGCAGTTCTACAACATACCATTACCGTCTGAGAAGCCTTTATCCGGGGTTAAGAAATCAGGTTCTATCTCTTATGCACACGTGCAAACATTTTAAGGTCTGTTTATAATATCTATATACATATTTGGGTCATGTTTGGCTTTCACCCGTGTAAGAATAAGAGTATCTACACCCGCTAATTTTTTTTTTCAGATTCATATTTCCTTGAATTTCAACCATTATAATAAATAATCATGTCACATTGATTATGAATTCCAAAAATTAAATTGATCTGATGTGTATACGAGGGCCCCGTGGGTATAGTTGTATTATGTTAATTAAATATTTTCATTTTCATGTTCTTTTTAGGTTATATCCTTATTTAGTGTTAGGACGTTCACTAGAGGTTAGTATTCCGTAGAAATATTTTATAGTGTGCCCTCCTTAGTCTTTTTTACTTTTAAGGGTGATTGTGGCTAACAAGATAACTTAGCCCACAAATGAGGCCTTTGGAGAATCATTGCATTTACGAGAAACCTTTAATTCTAAATTGTGTGTATTATGGTCAATAATAAGTCAATTCAAGGCTTGAATTATTTAGTTACATACCACAGGGCGTAAAACTTCTTATGTTTTACAACAGTGCAAGGGGATTGCCCTGTACACACGTATTTAGTCTTAAGGACACACTTTTGTTTGAAGTCTGTGAAAGGAATCTGATTTTTTGCGTCATTAACTTCAGCATATCCATAAATTTCATGTTTTCACTTTAGTACCTTCATAATTTCAACATTTCGACTTTAGTACCTCCATAATTTCCACACAGGAAGCTTTTAAGGGGGAATTATGGTGGTTGCGTGATTCTCAAGGGAAGCCACCAAGTGTGATGGGGTCTTGGCCTTCGAGAGCTGTCACTTTACTCGATAACCACGATACGGGCTCAACTCAATTACTTATTTGTCTCATTATTTCTCAATTTTTCCTAGAAGTCAAGCTCATGTTCCTCGAGTAGTGTCTTTTTTCACCTAAATTTATTTCATTTTTGCAGGTGCATTGGCCTTTTCCCATAAATCATATCATGGAGTAGATAAATTTCTCTTTTGTTTAGATTGTATTATCATCTTCGATAATTTGAATAGATTTCACATGCCATATTTCTTATTGAAAATTTATGAGAAACAATTCGGTTAATAGCAAGGAAAACAACTACACTGCAATTCTTGTTAACCAATAAATAAATAACTTTTTGGTTATGTGTCCTTGTAATGGTAACTTTAAAAAATGTGATGGATGAAGCCTCTATAACCATGTCACTTTCCTGATAAATATTCTTTGGCTTCACTATTCTCGTGTGGACTAAAAAAGTATTGAAATCGCCTAAGTGTCGAAAATTGTAATTTTTACGCGTGGATAGCCACACCCTTGGTCTTGAAAAAACATTTCAAAATTTTTTTGGATTGTCATTTTTCTAGTGTTTATCTCAATTTCAGTAATGCTTCTATTAAGGTAATGGAATGCATAAACTACGAGTTCATTGTGGATGCAGGATATTGGAGAGAGAGAAGGTGGTGGTAGCATTAATAGTGATGACATTGGAGACTATGGCATTGAGATGGCGGGTTTTTGTTTTGGTTTGTGTTTTTTATTTAAGGTAACATTATTAAGTTTTGATTGTGTTAGTACATTTTGTAACGATTTAATAATAATAATTATTATTGCATTGATGTGTTTATTGATGAATATGTAGTAGAAATGCAAGGTTTTGTTTCTTGCCAAGAATTTTCTTCCTTTTGTCAATGCGAGGGTGACATTTGATGGATAATTTTTTTTAATATTTAAATTTATATAATGGTTCATAACACTTATAAAAAGAACATTTTTCCTTACATATTACTATTTGTAAGTGTTTTGAATAGTTACAAAAAAAAATCATTTGTAAGTGTTTATAACCGTTATAAATTAAAAATGCTTACTGAATTTTGCATGTGTTTTGAACAATTGCAAATGAAAATTTTGTAAGTGTTTAAAAAATTTGCAAAAGTTAATGTGCAATTAATCAGAACACTTGCAATTTTTTCTATAATTGTTTTCGGAAATGGATATGTGTTTTCAATAAACACTTACAAATGACATTTGTAACGGTTTTGAACACTTGCAATATTTTTGCAACGCGCCGATTTGTAAGTGTTTTAAAAACTCACAGATGGCATTTGTAAGTGTTTAAAACACTTACAAATCTCTTGTTTTCGTACATGTGGAAAAGAAAGACACCTGTTAACTATGGATTTTTATGGACTTTCGTGAGTTGAACCAAGCCTGTCCAAAGGATGAATTTCCATTGCCCACTATTTACAGCTTAATAGTAGCTATCATGGGTCATGAAATCTACAGTTTCATGGATGGATATGTTGGCTATAATAAAATCATAATGGATCTAGACAATGCAGAAAATACTTCCTTCCACACACCATTAGGAATTTTTTTCTACAAGATCATGCAATTCGAGCTAAAAAAATGCAGGTGTCATGTACCAGCCTACTATAATGGCAATATTACATGATTTTTTTCATGATATATTGGAGTTATACATGGATGAGCTAGTGGTGAAATCAAATAAGGAGAGCAAGCACATTCAAGACCCGAGGTGGGTGTTTGAAAAGTGCCGTAAGTATAAGATGAAATGAACCCTTCAAAATATGCTTTTGGAGTAATAGCTAGAAATTTTCTGGATTTTGTAGTGAACCGGTAATGGGTGCTAGTAGACGAGGAAAAGAAGAAGGCCATCCTACTGATGCCACTGCTAAAGAGCCAAAGGTAGCTTAAAATGTCTTAAGGAAGGTTTATTATCTATGGAGATTTATACCAGCACTAGCAAAGGTGACCTACCCGTTCTCTTCGTTGATGAAGGAAAAAGCCAAATGGGTTTGGTGAGATGCACAGAAGAAGGCCTTTGAGAAAATTAAGGAGATATTAGCATCATTTTGGTACTTCCAGAGGTGGGTGCATTACTACTGCCCTACCTAACTTTGACAGAGAGGTCCATAGGAGCCTTGCTTGCCCAAGAGAGAGTAGGGGTGGAGAAGCCCGTTTACTACTTGTCACATGTAATTTTGAGCACCGAAACCATATAAACTAGTGTGTAGAGCAACTACCTAGTTTTGGTATTTATTTCCAAGAATTGGAAGCATTATTTACGAGACTTAACAATACATATCATCACTAAGTATGATCCTATCAAGTACCTTCTATCACAAACGATCTTGGTCGAAAGAGCAATGAGGTGGTTCTTGATTTTTTTTAGTATGATTTGAAGTGTTTGGATCCAAAAACTATCAAGATTAAAGTGGTAGAAGATCTGTTAGCTCACTTCCCAAGCCAGAGTTTTGAGTCTCTGAGCGAAGAATTATCGGGAGAGAATTTCCAATCCCGCTTAGCTGAGGAAATAGAAGAATGAAAGATGGAGTTTCCTGTGCCCAAGAGACTGGTGGAAAAGGTATTATCACTGTTCTAAAAAACCCGCCTAGGCTTAAGGCTTGGGAGAAACACCTCGCCTTACGCTTTCATGCCTTATTCTTGGTAAAACCCTTAAGGCGCACTTTTTTGTAAAAACAACAATGATTTAGTGAAACGATGTCGCCTTTTAAAGAATTTGTTTACAAACCGGACCATTATCTCATCCAAAATAATGAAATAGTAATTTAATTTGCATATATTGAGACATATTTTTATGATCTGTGCAATTTTTGTATTTTAATAGCCTTTATATGGTTAAAAAATATTAAAATATATTAAGAAGGCCTAAACGCCTTTTTACGCCTAGGCCCGCCTAGGCTTCTAAGGCTTAAGGCTTGGCCTCCACGCCTTAATCACGCCCCACGTTTTTTAGAACCTTGGGTATTATATTCTCCAATGGGATGGAGAAGATCACCCTGTCCTTCAAGCTTGACTTTAAATGTTCAAATAATGAGGCTGAGTATAAAACTCTCATTCTGGGATTGTTGGAGGCACAGAGGATAGGCATTAGAGTGTTATGCTTACGATGGGACTCCAACTTGTAAGTAAAACAAATTAATGGGGAGTTCGACCTCAAGATTTCCAACTTGGCATCATCAGGGTCCATCATCCCAAAATTTCTGAGTCAGTTCTTGAAGATCACCATTAAGAGTCGTGCTCTCACAATGAACAGACATCAGATGAACTAGCCACTATAGCCCAGAAGTTAAAAATGGATGAGCTAGAATACACCATAATGGTACGATGAAGAACTATGCCTATCGCAATCAAGTCTTTATTTCCCAGTGAAGAATCGGAGGATTGGAGGTCCCGATAGTAAAATAGTTGGAAACCTAGGAAAGGAACGATGAAAATGTCTGAGTTGCAAACTACCATATACTTCGAGGGAATCTCTATTTAAAGAGCCTGGGTATTTTTGTCCAGATGTGTCATAGAAGAATAGGCCAAAAACATTCTAGCAACAATGCATGAAAAGAATTATGGGGGTACAGACATACCCCTTTATTGTTGATTATAGCGTCGGGGGGAGGGGGGGGGGGAGGGAAACTACTATTGTACCACCCTAAGCATGGAGGCCACTAATCTGTAATAAGGCTACTTTAAGTGCTAGACCTAGTTCAATCACTAAGATGAGGCCAATTTTGTAGAAGTGTTGGAAGATTAAAGGACACCCTATATAGCATACCTATAGGATAGAGAGCTGCCAGCAGAAAGATCATATGAGATCTACCTCACGCAAAGAGTTGCTTGCTTCTATCTAGTTGAAAGGGAGGTCTATAAGAAAGGATATAATGAGAAGGCAACAAAGTGTGTGGCTAAGGGAGACATAGAAAGAGTACTGAGGGAGGTACATGATCCCTCTTATATGGGAGCTGCCAAGTTTTATGATCATGTGATGGCGCTGGGGTATTGAGGGCCCATGATGGAGGCTCACTCTATCAGCTACGTAAAGAAATGAAGGTCCGACCAAGTACCTGGAAACATGGTGAATGCCCTCGTAGTAAGTCTTCAAATCCTAGTAACCCCTTATCCCTTCAATACTTGGGCATTTTATTTAGTGGGAAAGACCAACCTAGACTCTCATGACAAGACTTTAATCCTTGTTGTCACAAGGCTGTACACCAAGTGGGTAGAAGCCATCCCTCTAAAGAGAGTTATTGATCAGGTGGTGACCCAGTTCATTAGGAAATATATCATATGAAGGTTTGATATCCCTAAGATGATCTTGAAAAATAATAGGAAGTAGTTTTTATGCAAGGAGATGGGTCCCCTCACCGATAAATACAAGATTTTGCACAACAGTTCAACAATCTCATACTCGAAGGGCAATGTCCAGGAAGGGGCCACAAACAAGACACTGATTAACATTATGAAGAAGATGCTTGAGGATATGCCTAGAGCTTGGGATAAAAAGGTACCGATGGTTCTGTAGGCATACAGATATTCAAAGAGGAAGTTGATAGGGTTTACTCCATTCTCGCTAGTCTATGGGACCGAAGTTGTCCAACTGGTGGAACTAGATGTACCCTCAACTAGGATTGCCTTTACAAACGAACTCATACCAGATCCTTAGCATGTGCAGTTAGAGGCATTATATGAGCATAGATATAAGGCCAAAGAAAATTTCAAAGTCTACACCGAGAAGCTGTCTAGGGCTTACGAGAACCTGGTTAATCCTAGGGAGTTGCAAGTAAGGGAGTTAGTCTTACGTGCATCCACTCACCATTTTTGAAGTATGTTATCATCTAAGTTCAATCCTAATTCGAAAGGCCCTTTTGTCGTGTGAGGGTAGGCAAAGCGGGTTACCCACCAGATATCTGAAGTTGAGAGTGAATGCCTCTAATCTAACTATAAGTGGTTGAAAAATTACTATACCTAGTTCTCACTAAGTTTCATTTCTTTTGAGTGTTTGAATGGCCTACTCTAATATAGAATTGTTTTTTGTCAAGAAAGTCATGAGCAAATATTTGTAAACAATATACAGTACAAAATAAATGAATACATGTTATTTTGATCATTACTTGATAATTTGTGCATTATTTATTTACCTACTTTATGTGGTGGGTACACCAGATTCATGCCTTCTCTTTCTTAAAAAAATAATAGTAACACTCTTTACTAGACTAGAAGAGGATCCATGAAAAAAGGAACTTTCCTCATTATACCTGTGTTGGGGGGGGGGGGGGGCGTAAATCCATCCTATAGGTAAAGTATAGTGAGAAAAGTCCTTAGAGATACAATAGTTTAACTATTTCAAAAGGCCAACAGGAGATCGTCCTCCAAATATATTTTTTTTTCAGAAACTACAGATTTATAACCTAAAGAATAAGTTCTAACCTTTGTTCTCAAGAGAGTAAGTTTTACTTGCAAGTTTATATGAAAATGTGAAGAAGGGGGTCTACCCACTCTCTAATGTGGAGATTTTCAAAAAATTCACAATTAAAAAAATTCTCAAGTTAAGGTTTAGAACAAGGACCCCGCAAACCAGGGGAAGCTTTAGTATAAAGAAATAATTATTCTCGTTGGTGGGTTTATTTTTTTATGTATTTGAAAAGGAGAAGGAGGTCACCCTACTCCAAGATATTCACTAAAAAATTATATACATGCGAATACCCCACGGTTAGAGGGGCAACTCCAAAATGATAAGTTTCCCAGATCATTGGCAAGTGCACCACAGAACACAGGGCAATTCTAATTGAAAAAATGCTAACAGTAAATAGAGCAGGTCATAGTAAACAAATGACAAAAGCATAACAAAGGCAAGGAATGAAAAGAATGAATGGAAATAAATTAATAGTTTTAATTAATATTAAGTAGCCTTTTACATGTATGGAAAGAAAGAAAAGTACAAGGTAGAGTCTACATATCAAAATAATCTATCAATTAAATAAAACAAAAAACAAATCCTTCCATGAGTGCATATCTACATTATATGGGCTGTCCTCCTCAATAAACTGTTCCTCCAACCTGTCCATCCTGGCATCGTTCTCAGTATCACTAGCCGAAATCTTGTCCAACTTGGCCTAGAGCGACTGAGTTTGACCCCTGATCCCAGTAGCCTATGTCGGACGCTGCTAAACACTAGACTTCTTAGAGAGCTAGACTAGTTAAAAATGATAGACCTTATGTAGATCGTGGAGAGCCTGAAGAAATAAGGAAGTCCTGGCGCTGGTCAAATCGACAAGAGGAGTAGACAAAAAATCATAGATGTGATTAGAGAGGGCCTTCAGATTTAAGAGAGTAAATCTATCAATGTTCAGCACATTTTGGGACATGAAAATCTCGAGATTATGCTCAATGATGATCTCCAGAACTTCTCACTCATGGGTCCTGAACTTAGATGTCAATATCATCTACCTCAATATCATCATAACCTGTGTTCCTTGAGCTTTCAAAGAGTTAGAGATGAATTCTCGCTAGAAGAAGCAACACCATCCGAGTGAGTGGCCTCAAAACTATGATCCTCCTCATCAACTGCCTCGACAGGCTCACTCAAGGGATCCTAAAAATAAGAAACATAGAGATGATAAGTCATAGAAATAGAAAGATGAAAACTTAATGACTTTTTCTAAAAGTGAAGAAAAAAAAATACAAAGCTTGCCCTAAGCTCAGAGGGGTAAGTATGCTATTGCCAAAGCAAAAAAGTCGTGCCTGACTCTAGATGCCGACCTAACAGAGAAAAGGCAAAGATAACAACAATATACTTTTCCATCATTAGAAATAAAAATTTTAAGAAATAACAAAAGTAAATTAGGTATGATAACTTAATACATGAGGAGTGTGCAGTATAGCACTCTCAGCATGTTTCGCTGAACTAAGAACAACTGTCACACTAACCTAAAAACAAAGATACATGGGTGTGAGGGTGAGCACACTTGCATAGAAAAAGAAAGAAGAAAAGGGGAAGTAGAAAAGAGAATAGTGTATGACAATATAATACCTCTCTCACAGCGGCTTCCCCAAGATGTTCTACAGTTATCGAAACAGTTGCATCACTAACCTAAAAACAAGGAAATAGGTAAATATTAGCGAAAACTTTGGAAAGAAAAAGAAAGTTTGAAATGTATGATATACTAAGTGTTTACATGGGCAATTTCATCTGACACACTAGTCAGAGGTCCCACAGTGACTAGGATAGTAGCAGTGCTAACATGAGGCTCAAGATATGAGTCCTGCAGATAGAGGGACCACATTTATAAATATGTCAGATAGACTTAAAGATTCTTGTGCATAAAATAAAAGGAGAGAAGTCTAAGCAAAATGAACTAATATGTGCAAAGGATTACCAGGGGGAGTCACTGACCCAGAATTCACAATAGGTCTCGCCGATAATGGGACCTCAACCATACTATCTTGATGGTAAGAAAAATTAGAGAATTTTTAGCAAAAGAGTGGCATAGAAAAATATTTTCTCATACAAGGTATACATAGTAATAGTGGGGTCATCTCCACAAGAGTCAACACATGATCTACGGGTGATGCCTCAATAGTGATAGCCTAAAAACCAAGAAACGAATAAAAGTCATCATAGAACATTAGAAAATGTAAAAAATTAAGTGGTGCAAAAGAGAAATATACTACCTAGAGGGTCACCTCCGTAGTACTCATAGTAGGACCCAAGGATGGAGGGGTCTCATTAATAATAGTCTAAAAAGGAAAAGGATACAAATTTTAACAAATTCCTTGTATAGTGAAGAAAAATGTACATACATGTCTTAAAGTTGAATAAAGTAGATAACAAAAGAGGCAGTATGATGGTGTTTTCACCATATCAGTGGAAGTAAGAGCCTCAATAATTGCATGGGCCACTGGAGAAGTAGTTGAAGAAGTGGCCAATGATATGGCAACATGGGGAAGATAAACCAAAAATAGCCAATGACAAGTCATGCGAATAAAATTTCACTGATAAATAAAAATAAGTCAAGAATGGAAGAATTCAAAAAATACTTGAACTCCTAAAAGGGAAGAAGGATGAAGGGTAACCACTGGAATGTCTAATGCAATAGTAGTGGACTGTTCACCACAAGATTATTAGAAATAAACACAAACTAAGGAAATAGTTGATCGTAGCAAGGATGAGTAGTACTTAAGAAGAGGTGATAGCCTGTGAAACAGGCTCATTGAAAGCGATATTAATGATCGACTGAGATGGAAAGGGGGTATATGTGGGTCTTGTTATCAATGGGCATACAAACCCGGGGGGGTAAATTTCCTCCCAAAAGGAGATAAGTCTGGAATAGTAACATTAGTGAGCAATACCATCCCCCTAGTATTGGAAGGGATACGTAAAGATGATCCCTGTAAGGATGAAATACAAAAGCAAGAGAGGCACTGTAAGTTTCAATCACACATAAAAACTTAGAGAGAAAAAGATGCAAAAAATGAAGAAATTCAAATACCTCCGTTGGTCCATCTGAAGAACTATCCACTATAGAAGAAACAAGTAGTGAGGAAGTACAATTATGAGGAATGGTCCTCTATATGTACATATAGAAGAATACATGAAAAAAGTCTAAGAGGCAACAAGTTAGAAGGTCTTCAAAGTGTTAATTCTTACCTAAACAGAATGAGAAGACACAAAATGAGTGCTCGTAGTGATAGGAAACACAAAAGAAATATGTAAAAGGAAAAAAAGAATTAAGCTACATCGGTAAAGTATTATAAAATCAAAAAAAAATAGAGTTAGTTGAATAAGAGGATGTAATGAACCTCTCTAGCCAGACTCAGAGAAGAAATGAGGATGTAATTCCTTCACTTCAAAAATGTGCTCAGATAAGAGGATGAGGCGAGGGATCATCCATCTCAATAAAAGAAACCTTTAAAGTCTCACGAGAAAAAAATAATCAGACGAAAGCTACGAAAGTCAATAAGATAAAATGTCAAGCAAAGAAACTCAGGAGAAAAACTTACAGCAATTAGGCGAGTGCTCTTCCAATATGGAAGATGTCTAGTGGTAAGATAAGTGGTGAAGGGAGAATATATCATAGTATCCTCTCTGGAAGACTCCATCAAAACTAGTAAGAAAGTAGAAGCGTCAGGATAATGTTCACTATAAAGGTCTATATCACTCACATCATTTAAAGAGGAACTATTATCATCATAGGAAGGGGTGCTTCCGTACTCAACTAGTTCCTTTGTATATGAGCGAGAAGAGGAACAACACGTGAAACCTCACGAGATCCAGTTTCACTAAGTAAAGAGAAGTTAGATATAGTACCTTAAGTAACATGAATAAAAGAGATATGAGGCTCCCGAGAAGACAACCCTAAGGCTTCATAGCCTTAATCGCGAGCATTTTTATAGGTCTCCTCCACCCCTAGATCATTAGTGTCAGAATCCTGATCTAGTGTAGGAGAAAGAGAAATAACTTCACCACCAACTTTCATCTTCTTTTTGCCTACTCTGATCCTCATTGGTGAAGGAGGAGAAGTAGGGGAAGAAACATGAGAAACAACGGAAGCAGGAATGAAATTTAACATATCAGTGTCAGGATGCTTCCTTCGAGAAGTAGCTTGAGCTTTGGCCTTTCCCTTACCTTTTTCCTTAATTGATTATGGATCAGGATGCTAGGAATATATGGATTCTTCGAGCAGGATCCTTACCAGGGTTAGAGTGACTTACTCAAGACGGTTTTCACAGTGGTGCTATGATGCCACAACTTTCTCCCGGTCTTTTTTCCCAAGTACTTGTCATTATTAGGGATTTTGGTAGGGATGGTTTTGCAAGCGATATCCTTTACACAATTTTAAATGAGGCTCACCTGCCTCGGATACAAAATGATCTATAGGTGAGTGAAAGAAGGAAGGTAGTCACGAGGAGGTATAAATAAACTACTCAAATGATAAGCCTTATGGAGCATCTCCTCGAAAGTAAAGTTTGCACAAGCCTCAATGTTTAACTCCGAAGGGGGAAATGTTCGAAGGATAAGAGGGGGAATGAGCACCCTGATCATACCCAAATTGCCTCCTAAATTTCTCAGATTGATAAAATTCAACACTTTGACCTAGCTCAGTCAAGGAAGGAAGAGTACCTAGGATGAACATGTCCATCACAGTGATATGTTGGTAGGAAGGAATAACTTTTACATTTTAGGGATAGTATAAAGTACCCCATATCTTCAGAAGGATGCCCAAGTAAATGTGCCACCAGCACGTTTGCAGTAGGGACGGAAGTAAAATTAATCAACATTTTTAATCAAAGACGCCAAATAGTTCCTTGGGTACTTTTTATGCCACCTAGTAATTCGACCAGCATCACTATGATAGGCCCTCGCTTTTGGGGTAAAGTTATGGAAGTGCTCGAATAAGAAAGCCATCAAAATAAAAGAATTCGTAATTTTAGTGGCATCATGATGAGCACAAGACCTCTCAACATCAATATGAGCATGATCCAACTAAGTGTAAATAGACCCAAGATTCAAAGATGCGAGGAGAATATCCATCCCTTAATCAAGACTTACTGCCAATCTGAATAACAACTCACGAGGGGAGTGCTCTGGTCTTTGAGGGAATAAAAACTTACTTAATAAAGTGATGAAAAAATATGCTAAGTGTGAAGGGTAGTTGATCTTTGGGCCCTCTAGACTCCTTGTCACCCTTCTCAAAGTCTCACACATGGGAAGCTACCCGAAATCCTTGAACCAGTATCTTTGCCACTTGGCCAAAGAATTTTTGGTAGTACTAGTCGGACAAATAGATATATACTTAGAACACTCACTAGGAGATGAATAAATCTCTTCTATTATCTCATATATAAGGAATTTTTTTCCATTTAGTCCCTAGTTCCTAATTTACATCGTGTATAGCGTATCCCGTTCCAACCATCGAAGTTATTCATGTTCACATGTTAAAGAAGACGGATACGGATATTAATCATCTTGAATAAAGTTCAACGACGAGATATAATTTAGGTAGGGATTTATTTTTGTGTTACTTATATTTTTTACAAATTATTGGGATACTTTTCTAAAATGTTTTATTTCAAAACGAGGCATTTTTTAAACTTAATTTTTTTTTCTGAGATACCCGTAGGCAGACATTAAAAAATAGTTTCTATCGTTCAAACGACATTGCTATGTTGTTTAAATGACATTAGCCTCTCGTTAGATAGGTCGTTTGATGCCCAGGGTCTCATATGGCTCAAACAAGAACGTACAATTGTATGTTTTAACCGGTTATTAGTAAGGTCGTTTGAAAGGACTTCAAATGACATCACGTAGTAGTTCAAACGACCTTATGATCTTGTTTAAACGAGATTCCATCGCCTCAACTTTTTTGTTTGCCTATAAAAACTTATTTTGTGAGGCTTTTTGATTAATAATTTTTATTTACGTAAAATGTAGAACAACTGCATAATAGACTTCCCTTTTTAGGGAAAATTTCAATTTTCATTCACACAAAAAAATTCCAATTACTTTTGTGAATCTTCTTTGGAACCCAAAAACTTTTGTAACGTAGTTATTCTTGTGGAGTGTTGTCTCTACTCCTGATCTTGGGGATACTCGAGGGTATTTACTACTGAAGGATGAACTACGATTCTTATAATTCTCATGGAAATCATTGATGATTAACGGTTACATTCTTTGTGGGTTCTTGCAGGAATTCATTGTAGCATTTCACTTGTAAGTTTGTAAGTTGCGATTTACATTTTATTAGTGAAATAAAGGTGTTTCCCTGTAGGGATTTTTCCCGTCATTTTTTGGTTGCAAGCTTATATGATTTAATGATTTCAATCACATAGATACATGTTTAGGGTCTAATTAAAATTGGAATTTTTGGGATTGACATCTAATTAAATAAGTGTAATTCATTAAAATATTGTGAACTCTCAAATCGATATCACACATCCCGCATTTACAAATTGGTATCAGAGATTTTACCTCGCATTATTACCATTATAAATTTCTACCAGAGCTTTTCGCTCATGTTATTACCATTACAAATTGGTATCAGATCAGGTTTCGCCAAATTAACACGACATCCTTTTTCTTGCAAAATTGTTTTTGTGATATCAATCTCTTTGAAAAATTGTAATTTTTGTAACGGATAAATTATATAATCGGATGCCTGTCGTTGATGTTACAAATTTTGCCTATTGAAAAGCCCATATGAGATCTTATTCAAAAGTTATTGATGGCTCGTATATGAAAGAGGGTGGACTCCTCTCCCTATCACCGTTAATAATGTCATAAATACCAAACCCGTGTGATATTAGACTGATGATGAGTTTAAATGGAGTACTTATAACTCTCGAGGCCTTAGTGATATTTGGAGCCGTCATCCCCGATGAGTTCCGACGTATTATGATGTCTACCACGTTAAAAGAGGCACGTGCTATCCTTTAGTTGACACTTGAGGGTACCAACACAATTACGGAATGAAAATTGCAAAATTTGACCACCTAGTTAGAGACTATCACTATGATAAACTCTGAGTGTTTCGATGAGTTTTATGCTAGGTTGTTGGAAATAGTTAACATGAGTTTAATTTGGGTGAGAAAATGAATGATTCGAGAGTTTTGAAAAAGATTTTGAGGTGACTACCATTCCTATTTAATCCTAAGGTCTCTGTTTTAAATTCTTAAGGTGTATTAGCTTCACTCAGGGTAGAAGAATTCGTAGGAGACCTTTAAACTTATGAGATCGAGATGTTTCCTAAAACCATTAAACTGAACGATAGAGGGATAACTTTAAAGGCTCAAGTTAAGAAAAAGAAAAAAGAGAGAGTTTGTGAGTTTAATTTTGAGTGAAAGGTTAATTTAGATGACTTGGCCTTATTTGAATTTAAAAAAAAAAAGCTTCTCAAATTTTCAAAAAATAATTCTTCCAACAAAAGAATTTTTAAGAAAAATTAAAATAAATATTAGGTGAAGGGGAGCGGTGAAAATAAAGAAGATATAAGATGTTATGAGTGTGAGGGCAAAGGTAAATGGGCAAAGGACACAAATCTTTTGAGTGTCCCACTATGCTAAAGAGGAAGGGCAAGAAAGTTGCTAATACGACCACTCATGAAAAGTGCGTTGCTTTCATTGATAGTCACGTAAGCACATCTAGTTTGTTCCATGATGATGATGACACTTGTAAATGTGAGAGACTTGATGATGTTTCGAGCCATTCGAAAGATAGTCAGTGTGAGGATGAGACCTCAAGTGAGAGATAAGGGGATCTCCAAAAAGTGTTTAGAGATTTGAACACCAAGACGTTGAAAGCCAAAAAGTTGAATAAAGAGTTTGTTCTTAAGGTGTTAGATTTTAAGAGAGAGATAGAAGTTTTGAGGATGTGTGAGGATGGAAATAAAATGAATCGACCAACACCGTGGATAGTCTTACGGGAGATCTTCAATCTTCATTGGAGACTTGGGAGAAACCTGAAGTGAGTGTATCACATCTCGAGAGAGATATCGAATGTGCCCGGGATGTCAAGTTCAATATAGAGGACACATCTTAGATGGTTGAAAATATGCTCATCGATCCCTCTTTGGGTAATATTGAGAGACTAGAAATAGTTTATGACGGTGCGTCCACTTCCCGTGTTACACTTGAGCCGGTTCCCAAGTTTGTGATAGGTCCATATGGCTCTCAATCTAATACACCTAGGCATCCATTTCTACATAAGAGAGCACGTCCTGATTATTTTGAGAGAGACGTTCCTAGGCCCGTGTATGTTTATTCCTATTGCAAGAAAATAGGAAACCTTAGGGAATTTTTCTTTAAGTTGGCTAGTTTGTCTAATAGGTATTTACCTCGTTATGCTGCTACATGTGTTCCCACACGCACTCCCACACATGTTACTCTGCTTGCTACTGCACATCACACGAGAGGTTTTGGCAGTTTCCATCTGCAAGTTGATTATTTAGTCAAGACTTGACATGATTTGATGGATGTTTTTCATGGGATGTCACCACCTTTATAAAACACCTCCGGAACTAATAATTGAGGTTTAGACTTGTTTGCTAGCCCAGGATGATTTGTATGTTCATATATTTATGCCTATTGCTAGTGTGTACTACCATTTTTTTTATTTTGTACTTTGATATATTTTTTAAAAAATCTAAAAATAGTTTGGTTTTTCTTGAAAACTTTCAGAAGAATACAAAAAGATTTTCTATTTTTATAGAAAAACTAACAAAAGGCAAAAATATTTTATTTCTAATAATTTTTTTTGAAAAATATAAAAATATTTTTTTATTTCTTTTTACATTGTATATGAATGGACATTTAGGATGACCAAGTGACAATATCATTCCATAATCCACGTGAATTTTTTTATAGTATTTTGAGACACATATTCATTTCATCCATGTGCTTGATAATGTTTGGAGTCATTGAGATGGGATAAGTGATTACTTTCTACATGTTTGACTCATGATTTCATTTAATGCACATATGCATCAACTTATTTGAACATTGTACTTGTCCACATGTTGGTCAAACTATTTTCATATCAATTCTGTATTTAAAATGAATCAAATGCGATAAAATGAGACAATGAAAGTTTGTTTCTCTTGAAAAATATTTGAGAAAAATCAAAAATAGTTTGTGGAACCTTTTGAGTTTACCCTTGGAAGAGATTATTGGATATATGATTGTGATGATTTGCTATGATTATTGTGACCAAATCCGGCTTACTATTTTTGTTTATTTTTTTCTTGTTTATTTAGGACAAATAAAAAGGGTAAAACAAATTATGAATTACGGGGGAGTGAGAGTTTGAATTATGGGGGAGTAATTGATTTGATTTGATATTTGATATATGTTTACCTCTTTTCAAACTCGATACGTCACGAAGGTATTTATTTGTTTATTATGTGTAGGACTTCGATGAATATTTGAAAAGCACACAACAAAAGAATAAGAGAAATTAAGGAGAATTGAAGATTTGAAGGTTGAAGATTTTTGGAGACTTACGTATTTAATATTTTTCCACCTTTGGGTTTCTGGGAGGGTGTTAGATTTGTATAGGATATTTGTTGATAATTCAGATGTTTTTATTTTGTACCAGAATATCCATAGAGGGAGATTTTTGAGGACAAATTTTCCATCTAGTCCCTAGTTCCTAGTTTACATCATGTATGGTGTATCCCGTTCCAACCATCAAATCAATTCATGTTCACACGTTCAAGAAGTCGGGTCTGAATATCAAGAATCTTCAACAAAGTTCTACGATGATGCAATTTTGGTATGGATTTAGTTTTTAGTTACTAAGATTTTTTACTATGTATTGGGATACTTTTCGAAAATGTTTTATTTCAAAATGAGGCATTTTCCAACGTAAAATGTTTTCTAAGAAACCAGTAGGCGGACTTTAAAAAATCATTTTTGTCATTCAAATGACATTAACATCTAATTAGATAGGTTATTTAATTCCCAGGATCTCATATGGCTCAAATGATAGAGTATTGTTTTATTGTTTAACAGGTCGTTAGTAAGGTCATTCTAAAGGACTTAAAATGACATCAGTGTGTAGTTTAAAAGACCTTATGATCTCGTTCTAATGAGATTCCGCCACCTAACCTTTTTTATTTATGCAAACTACAGAATAACTACAAAATATTCTTCATTTTTTTGGGAAAAATTTGTTTTTGATTTAGAGAAACAAATCCCAATTAATTTTGTGAATCATCTTTGTACCCCAAAAACCTCTGTAACGAAGTTGTTCTTGTGTAGGGTGGGGATGCTCGAGGGTATTCACTGCTGAAGTAGGAAATTTGGTTCTTGTTATTGTAGATAGAATCATTGTAGACTAAAGGTTGTGGTCTTTGTGGGTTCTTACAGGAATTCATTGTAGTATTTCAGTTGTAAGTTTTTAAGTTGAAATTTACATTTTATTAGTGAAATAAATGTTTTGCCCTGCGGGGAATTTTATTGAAATTGTATAGTTGCATGCTTATATGATTTAATGCTTTCAATCACATAGATGAATGTTCAGAGTTGAATTAAAATTGGAATTTTGGGGATTGACATCTAATTAAATATGTTTAATCCATTAAAATATTGCAAACTCTCTAATTGATATCGCACATCCCGCATTTACAAATTGGTATTAGAAATTTTAGCTCGCCCTATTAAGATATCTTCTAAGATTAAAGTAATCTCACCCCACTCAGTTGTAAACGTGTGTAAGTCCCTGCTCCAATGAGAGGCCAAGAGATTGAAAGAAATGGCATGTTTTTTAATTGTGCAAGTCGTCAAACTATTAATAGTTGTAACAAGTCCAAGCCCCTCGACCACAACCTTGTGCGAGGGGGTGGCAAATATGTGATTTACCCAAAGGGACCACTCATCAGGAGCAGCTACACAAACCATGAGTTCAATATTAGATTGGGGAAATCACCCTTGTCCACTCGCACCCGAAGAACAGTGTAAGGCAGAACAATGGGAAGGTGAGCAGACTCACCTAAATCCACGTGGGGTTTCTCGACTATCGTGGCAACAAACTCCTCCTCAAAATTTGGGAGGGATGTCATAAAAGTGTCCTGGGGCCCAAAATAGGGAGCAAGGCGGTATATACCATAGTATATCTTTTGATGATTGTCCAAATATTGCTTCTGCAATTTTGAGTAGGTGGTGTTCGATGAGGAACCACTAGCCACAACATCCCTAGAAACTGAACCACCCATGGCGGTGGGAGCAGCACTTGAAATGGTGGTGGCCACAGTGGTCACGCCAATGGCCAAAACTAATGAAACTGTGATGGAAATGGGTAAAGAACCTATTAAAACCTTAGTGGTGGTGATGACGATGGCAAAAATGGGGACTTTTGGAGAAGAAGCCATGGACGTTTGAGTTGAGAAGGTTGGAAAGAAAAGATGTAATGACAGTTCATACTTTCTCTCTATAAGGCTCTATGAAATTTTAAACGATAGTAAAGGTAAAATGAAGAGAGGTTAAAAGGACCCTTTTTATATGAGAAGAGGTACGCGTGTAGGGGCAACCAAAAGACAAAAAAAAAATCATTACCTAAATGATGGGATTTTAGCTACAAGGTTGACACGTGTCACCTCGAGACCACAAATCCGAGTTAAAGAGGTAGAAGCACTTATTGACTCTAGAAAAAATAATGAAGTGGTTATGAGAACCTGTCAAATCCCAAGAAAAATATTTCGCACAAAGGCCTTTGGTCTACCTAAAACAAAGGGTTTTGAACGAGGGTACTAATGTAGAGGCGTATCACTAACAATACGAACCAACACCTCAAGGGTGAGGGGTTCACCACGAGTGGCCATTTATACCAAACATAGTACAAAAGGTAGTTTATGGTGAGAGGGTCCCCTCAAGTGGACCATCTTCAAAGACCAGTACAAATGGAGGCTAGAGGGTGAAAGGGCCCACCACATATGACCCCTGAGCCAAGATATTCAAAGTCAATAATTTTATGGCGAATGATTCCACCATGAGTGGCCCCTCAACTAATAAAAATGCAAAAAATAATAGCGGGTGGCAAGGGGGTGCACCACGAGTGGCCCCTTAACCACAAATAATGTCAAAGGAGACTTATAGCGAGGGAGTCTAAGAAAAGTGACCCTCTGCTAAAGAAAAATATATAAACAAGAGGGTTCACCTCTAGTGGCTTCCTCTCACTGCATAAAATGTGAAACAAGGTAAAATGAATTAAGGCGAGATGACTCACCATGAGTTTCCTCTCTGCTCAAAAGTAATGAAAGAAAAGGAAATGACTGAGGGCGAGGGGGATCCACCACAAGTGGTCCCTCGTCCCAAGAATTATTACTTTTGAAGAAACAAAGTACTATTATTTTTTTTCTTGCACATGTAGCTTAGTTGAGCAAGCAGGGCTCAAGTAGGATAGTTGGGATCTCCTTGCAGTTTTGGTTTGGTGCTTGAGAGACAAGGTTTGTTAATCAAGATCAATAACTTGGCACTTTAAGAAAGATAGAATACTAGTAGAGGGACTCTAGGAATCACTCAAACACTTACACAACCCACACTTAGTTGGAACTGAAGTGAGTAGCAAAGACACTGGTCATAAGAAAAAGAACTTTTACAAAATGATTTTAGAGAGGGAGGCCCTCAAGGTCACTCTCAAGTCTTAAAAGTTTTTTGGAGGAACTTACCATTTAAAATGATATTTACAAAATCGAATATTTTTTCACTTTTAGGAGACATATTTTCCTTTTGACTTTTGGTTTGCACCAGGTGTCACCTGTCAGAGGGGACATGCAACTACAGACATATAGGGACAAAACGTACATTGCAAACCTTGTACTTGAGAGTCCCTATCATTTTTGGCACCCCAAAAGGTCCAAATTAACCCTTGTATTCAGATACTAATAGGACCATTTGGTAAGGTCAAGTCACAACATAAACTCAAGTTAAGTCGTTACTTTGCCAAAATTATGCTAGACCTAGTATTCTATCACTGCTCTCTCTCTCTAAGTGCTGATTGATTGTCTTTTCTCTCCCATCATTCTTATAAGATCTCTCTCTCTCTCTCTCTCTCTCTCTCTCTCTCTCTCTCTCAGTTACCATCATTATTTGTGAATTCCATCTTCCTGTAGGAGAAGGTGATAACATTTACTCAATTTTTCCTAGATAATAAAAGGTTTAGTCATACAGTTGCTCTTGAGACCTTGAAGATAGAGTCGATTGGAGTGGGTCACACCTCACCCATTCCAGTTTTATACAGACCCTAGTTACACAACCCTATTACAGTGGACTTAGATCCAAAGTCTCTACGTTAGTGATGAGTTGAATCTGGAGATGATTCCCTCTCTTCACGTCTCCAAGATTTTCTCTTTATTTTATGTTCTTTCTATCCTCTTAAACTCTCTCTAACTCTCAAATATGCAGAGATTGAAAAGTGGGGCTATCATCCACTTCCCGGACCTTTAAATACCTCCTAGTTACACCCTAATTTCTTTTTTCGATAAAACCTTGGTTGTAAAATAACCATCATATCCTTATACGGATCCTTCTATGTCTAAAAACCCCCCGGACCCCCATCATAACACGCAGGTGGCTATTTCGACACTTTTCAGACCACCGACGCACTCAAAAAGGTCATCCAAGTCACCCAACTATAAATATGCTAATAACTCCTTAACTGGGCCCAACACATGCATACCGTACCGTACACATCGCCCATAAAGTACACTGCTCCGCTGATGTAATAATCTATTGACATAATATAATAAACTGTCGCTTTCACTGATACGTGCCATATAATAAATCAAACATCTATTACTTATCACACACAAGTAAATAATAGTAATAATAAATATCAATTCTTTATTTCACTAATCAATATTTATTAAAACCAAATTTAATTTCCCCTAATTAAATTAATAATTATAAGAATAGTAAAATTAAATCATCATGAAAGCACGAGGTATTACATTCTTCCCCCATAATAATGGAATTTTATCCTCCAAATTTGAACCAACCTTCCATGAAAATATCTAGATACTTTTCCCTCATCTCAACCTCACAATCCCACGTCGACTCAACAACATTGTGGTGTCCACTTTATACAGGCACTAATGGTACCACCTTTGACGAAAGCTTTCGCTTGTTACGACCCAAAATACAAACATGTCTCTCCTTATAAGAAACATCTGACTACAAGTCAATATTCTTAATGATGACACATGGAACACGCTATGAATCCATTAAAAATGCTTCGGTAAGGCGAGCCTATATGTAATTGTCCCTAACTGCTTGATAATGGGAAAAGGACCCGCATACCTAGGCTCGATGAAAGAGTTGGCGCTTGCGTTCAATTAAGAAATAATATAATAAACACCTTTTTAACCCAAACAAGCCCTAAACATGCAACTAGGTGTGATTGAAACAATATGAAATCATGCAAGAGTTATTCAAAACACACATAATTAAGGAAAAATCCCCCACAGGGGCAAAACCATTTGTATATCACTATAATTTGTAAGAGAAGCGGCTTACAATCGGATTACACTGAAATACAAGTTTTTGACTAAGAATTACCCGCAGGCTTCGGATTCTGTAGTCGCGGCTGGAAGACTCCTTTTCCAGTAGGGTTGGCAGCTGGAACTATCCCTGTCCAGTAGGGCTGCAATGAAGAGGAAGAAACGGTCCACTTCACAAGGTTTGAACAACAACAATGGTGTTCTTGGGTTACCAAACTTGATTCACATAGATATGGAAGATGTGTGAATCTAAAAACCTAGAATCATAGGACTCAATAGGTGAAGACTTTAGGGTTGATATGCTCTGAAAATCGTTGAAAAGTCTTCGAAAAACCAATTCCCGTAGTGGGATTAAATAGGAGAACTTAAGCCCTAAAATTCGGAACATGATCTGAACACGATCTGTATGGAATTATCCTCGTCGGATCGGTTCAGTTTGTTTAGGCGGATCGGTCCGGATGAAGCGGATCGATTCTTTTATCCGAAGGCGGATTGATCCGGATGACATCGGATCGGTTCGGCATTTTGGTTTCATCAGTTCGCTATGGATCCGGGGTACACTGGCCTCATCTCAGCAGGCGGATCGGTCCGGTCTCTTTAGACGGATCGGTTCTTTTATCTGAGCTGGATCGGTCCGATCTGTTCCCTGATTCTTTGATATTCGGATTCCGTTGATGATGAATGTGGGGATTGAATCTTTGCAACGGTGTTACGGCTGATGACATATACAAGTATGTTGGACAAAAATGTCCTTACACTCGAACTTCAACTTATTCCCAAACTGCATCACTCCCTTTATGGAGATACCTGCAAAAACACCTGATCACCCACGTCAAACTCCAAAATATTTGGTTTCATCGGCATAACTCTTCTTCCTGTCCTAAGCTACCCGAATATGACTCCTGATCAACTCAATCTTCATTGAGGTCTCATGATTCAAATTTGGCCCGTGAAGTTTATTGTCCCTCACCTCTTACTAATAAGAGGGAGAATAACAAGTTCGCTCGTACAAAGCCTCAAACGGTGTCATGCAATAGTAAACTGGTACGAGTTATTATATGCAAACTCTTCCAAAGGTATATACTGCTCGAAATTACCTTTAAAGTCCCAAATACATATCCTCAACATATCCTTATACGGATCCTTCTATGTCTAAAAACCCCCCGGACCCCCATCATAACACGCAGGTGGCTATTTCGACACTTTTCAGACCACCGACGCACTCAAAAAGGTCATCCGAGTCACCCAACTATAAATATGCTAATAACTCCTTAACTGGGCCCAACACATGCATACCGTACCGTACACATCGCCCATAAAGTACACTGCTCCGCTGATGTAATAATCTATTGACATAATATAATAAACTGTCGCTTTCACTGATACGTGCCATTTAATAAATCAAACATCTATTACTTATCACACACAAGTAAATAATAGTAATAATAAATATCAATTCTTTATTTCACTAATCAATATTTATTAAAACCAAATTTAATTTCCCCTAATTAAATTAATAATTATAAGAATAGGAAAATTAAATCATCATGAAAGCACGAGGTATTACATTCTTCCCCAATAATAATGGAATTTTATCCTCCAAATTTGAACCAACCTTCCATGAAAATATCTAGATACTTTTCCCTCATCTCAACCTCACAATCCCACGTCGACTCAACAACATTGTGGTGTCCACTTTATACATGCACTAATGGTACCACCTTTGACGAAATCTTTCGCTTGTTACGACCCAAAATACAAACATGTCTCTCCTTATAAGAAACATCTGACTACAAGTCAATATTCTTAATGACGACACATGGAACACGCTATGAATCCATTAAAAATGCTTCGGTAAGGCGAGCCTATATGCAATTGTCCCTAACTGCTTGATAATGGGAAAAGGACCCGCATACCTAGGCTCGATGAAAGAGTTGGCGCTTGCGTTCAATTAAGAAATAATATAATAAACACCTTTTTAACCCAAACAAGCCCTAAACATGCAACTAGGTGTGATTGAAACAATATGAAATCATGCAAGAGTTATTCAAAACACACATAATTAAGGAAAAATCCCCCACAGGGGCAAAACCATTTGTATATCACTATAATTTGTAAGAGAAGCGGCTTACAATCGGATTACACTGAAATACAAGTTTTTGACTAAGAATTACCCGCAGGCATCGGATTCTGTAGTCGCGGCTGGAAGACTCCTTTTCCAGTAGGGTTGGCAGCTGGAACTATCCCTGTCCAGTAGGGCTGCAATGGAGAGGAAGAAACGGTCCACTTCACAAGGTTTGAACAACAGCAATGGTGTTCTTGGGTTACCAAACTTGATTCACATAGATATGGAAGAGGTGTGAATCTAAAAACCTAGAATCATAGGACTCAATAGGTGAAGACTTTAGGGTTGATATGCTCTGAAAATCGTTGAAAAGTCTTCGAAAAACCAATTCCCGTAGTGGGATTAAATAGGAGAACTTAAGCCCTAAAATTCGGATCATGATCTGAACACGATATGTATGGAATTATCCTCGTCGGATCGGTTCGGTCTGTTTAGGCTGATCGGTCCGGATGAAGCGGATCGATTCTTTTATCTGAAGGCGGATCGATCCGGATGACATCGGATCGGTTCGGCATTTTGGCTTCATCAGTTCGCTATGGATCCGGGGTACACTGGCCTCATCTCAGCAGGCGGATCGGTCCGGTCTCTTTAAACGGATCGGTTCTTTTATCTGAGTCGGATCGGTCCGGTCTGTTACCTGATTCTTTGATATTCGGATTCCGTTGATGATGAATGTGGGGATTGAATCTTTGCAACGGTGTTACGGCTGATGACATATACAAGTATGTTGGACAAAAATGTCCTTACACTCGAACTTCAACTTATTCCCAAACTGCATCACTCCCTTTATGGAGATACCTGCAAAAACACCTGATCACCCACGTCAAACTCCAAAATATTTGGTTTCATTGGCATAACTCTTCTTCCTGTCCAAAGCTACCCAAATATGACTCCTGATCAACTCAATCTTCATTGATGTCTCATGATTCAAATTTGGCCCGTGAAGTTTATTGTCCCTCACCTCTTACTAATAAGAGGGAGAATAACAAGTTCTCTCGTACAAAGCCTCAAACGGTGTCATGCAATAGTAAACTGGTACGAGTTATTATATGCAAACTCTTCCAAAGGTATATACTGCTCGAAATTACCTTTAAAGTCCCAAATACATATCCTCAACATATCCTTATACGGATCCTTCTATGTCTAAAAACCCCCCGGACCCCCATCATAACACGCAGGTGGCTATTTCGACACTTTTCAGACCATCGACGCACTCAAAAAGGTCATCCGAGTCACCCAACTATAAATATGCTAATAACTCCTTAACTGGGCCCAACACATGCATACCGTACCGTACACATCGCCCATAAAGTACACTGCTCCGCTGATGTAATAATCTACTGACATAATATAATAAACTGTCGCTTTCACTGATACGTGCCATATAATAAATCAAACATCTATTACTTATCACACACAAGTAAATAATAGTAATAATAAATATCAATTCTTTATTTCTGTAATCAATATTTATTAAAACCAAATTTAATTTCCCCTAATTAAATTAATAATTATAAGAATAGTAAAATTAAATCATCATGAAAGCACGAGGTATTACATTCTTCCCCCATAATAATGGAATTTTATCCTCCAAATTTGAACCAACCTTCGATGAAAATATCTAGATACTTTTCCCTCATCTCAACCTCACAATCCCACGTCGACTCAACAACATTGTGGTGTCCACTTTATACAGGCACTAATGGTACCACCTTTGACGAAAGCTTTCGCTTGTTACGACCCAAAATACAAACATGTCTCTCCTTATAAGAAACATCTGACTACAAGTCAATATTCTTAATGACGACACATGGAACACGCTATGAATCCATTAAAAATGCTTCGGTAAGGCGAGCCTATATGTAATTGTCCCTAATTGCTTGATAATGGGAAAAGGACCCGCATACCTAGGCTCGATGAAAGAGTTGGCGCTTGCGTTCAATTAAGAAATAATATAATAAACACCTTTTTAACCCAAACAAGCCCTAAACATGCAACTAGGTGTGATTGAAACAATATGAAATCATGCAAGAGTTATTCAAAACACACATAATTAAGGAAAAATCCCCCACAGGGGCAAAACCATTTGTATATCACTATAATTTGTAAGAGAAGCGGCTTACAATCGGATTACACTGAAATACAAGTTTTTGACTAAGAATTACCCGCAAGCATCGGATTCTGTAGTCGCGACTGGAAGACTCCTTTTCCAGTAGGGTTGGCAGCTGGAACTATCCCGGTCCAGTAGGGCTGCAATGAAGAGGAAGAAACGGTCCACTTCACAAGGGTTGAACAACAGCAATGGTGTTCTTGGGTTACCAAACTTGATTCACATAGATATGGAAGATGTGTGAATCTAAAAACCTAGAATCATAGGACTCAATAGGTGAAGACTTTAGGGTTGATATGCTCTGAAAATCGTTGAAAAGTCTTCGAAAAACCAATTCCCGTAGTGGGATTAAATAGGAGAACTTAAGCCCTAAAATTCGGAACATGATCTGAACACGATCTGTATGGAATTATCCTCGTCGGATCGGTTCGGTCTATTTAGGCGGATCGGTCCGGATGAAGCGGATCGATTCTTTTATCTGAAGGCGGATCGATCCGGATGACATCGGATCGGTTCGGCATTTTGGCTTCATCAGTTCGCTATGGATCCGGGGTACACTGGCCTCATCTCAGCAGGAGGATCGGTCCGGTCTCTATAGACTGATCGGTTCTTTTATCTGAGCCGGATCGGTCCGATCTGTTCCCTGATTCTTTGATATTCGGATTCCGTTGATGATGAATGTGGGGATTGAATCTTTGCAACGGTGTTACGGCTGATGACATATACAAGTATGTTGGACAAAAATTTCCTTACACTCGAACTTCAACTTATTCCCTGTGACAACCCGCTCACCAAAATAAGGGGTGGCCAGCCCAATACTCCAATATAACGGAATCATGGATGGAATCATTCTCAGCATCATAACAAAAATATAGAGTATCCAGGATAACCACCCAGTATTTCGGAAAACGGGTTGCCAAAAATTTTGATTTGAAAGTAAATAAATGAAAACAAACAACCCGATTCGTGAAAGATAAGGGAAACCCCAAGACATATATAAATAATATAACACAAATACAATAAAAAGACCGAATATGTAACCGGTCACTAAACTGATACACCAAAATACATACGTACGATGAGTTCCTTAAAACATTTCATTAGACATTTACAAAAGCTTGGGACTCCCGCCCGAATAACAGACTTGATCTTAACTAGAATGAAAATGAAAGCGTCTATACCAATTGTATCCCGTAATACCCGCAATGCATCACGGCTCGTCGAAAATATCGAAATAAGAATTCAAATCAGGCATCCTTGCGGCGGAGTACCTGAGCAGAGACAAGAAGAATATGCAACAGGAAATGCAACCGGTCAGGGCCCGGTTCTATATGATTACCAGATGAATAAAGAGTATGACAGTTATGCAATATAAATCGTGAAGAAAGAGAAACAAGAAGCTACCTATACAATTTAAAACATAAGCTAAGTAGGAATAAAAATAATAAGCATTAAACTAAAAACTTCACCCAAGGTGCTAATTATTTTATATATCTTTTCCTTAGCAGGAAAATATATTTATAAACACAATCTTTTGCTCTTTAAGGCAATTATATTTCAATTTTACCCTTTGTAAAAATCCTTTCCTTATCAGGAAAATAATCATTTTCAAATGCTCTTTATGGCATTTATATGTGCTCTATGTGGCACTCCATCATGCTCTATATGGCATATCAAATACATCAAGTCCCACTTGATTATGAACTGTTATAATTATGTACATATAACGAATTCTAAGACCGCCCGTCCGGGTTTCCCCACTGGGCGCGCCCCTAAATGACCATCATCTTCCAGGGCCTATCATTAGACAACCTGGGCACCTATATCGCAAGACGTCGGGAAGCGTCCATGAGCCTGCGTGGTAGCCAAGACCACACCCGGAATCTCCCTACCCCCGCAGAAAAATATACAACCATAAGCGCTCCCATGGCCTAGGACTATATCCACCCTGCATTCATTAGCCAGGGGGCTTCACCTATCGTGCGGACTTCCCTTAAGATGGTATTTAGAGAGGTGTGTAACATCCATTTTATTTATCATATCAAAATCAAGTAAATCATTATTTACCGGTTTCATGATTTAGTAAATTATCATTTACTACTATCAATACCACTTCCATTATGTTTCATTTTTATTCGAAACCATTACTGTTTACTTCTAGTACTAGATAGAGCTTATAATCCGGAGCCATACGATAGCTTATATCAACACTACAACCTCAAAGGAGTAAATAAACTCTTCATTATCTCCAAGCATTCTAGGAGGTTATTTTAAAACCCCAAGGTTATCATCTTTCGAAGGAATGAAATGACTTTCAATTTATTCTCCAAACTCCCCTTTATGGCGTTATTATGAACCACCAAGGTTAACATAGTTCAATCGAACTTTTAAAGTCTCCCAACATTCTTTTGGGGTGTTAATATAAACCCTCAAACTCGTATAGCTTAATTAAGCTCCTAAGGTCTCCCGAACATAACACTACATCTCCTAGTTTTCATAATAATTAACTACAAGAAAAGAATGCCTTATCATTAATAGGCCTAACCCCGGAAAAATCCCCACATAACCCATTCCTAATCTAGGGTAGACATCTAACTCATCTCACACTCTAGGACTCTAAGTTTACTTCATTCAAGAAGGTTCCTAGTCCCTATATTTAAAGAAAAGGATTAAAATTGAGTTATAAAATTAACTCAAAAACAGCAGGAAAACGAATCGATTCGCCCAAGGGCCGAATCGATTCGCCCTAGCGAATCGATTCGCCTAGAAAGCGAATCGGTTTGGACAACCAAATCGGTTTGGACAACCAAATCAACCTTCTGCAATTGACCGAATCGATTCGGCCTTAACCCCGAATCGATTCGGGTTATGCAGACCTGCCAATTCCCCTTAGCGAATCGATTCGCCCAAAGGGCCGAATCGATTCGGACCTGCAAAATTACCAAAAATGGCTACGAAGGGTTATGAACCCTAAATCCTCCAAACCCCAAATCTCTTCCTTTTCATACACAACCAACCACAAAAATCTACCCCAAACTAATCTACATGATTATTAACCATCAAAACCCACAATTTCTTCAACATAAATCAAGACTAGGGTTTAAATCCCACAAATTCTACATTCAAACCATAAATGGAAATACACAATTATCATACAATTTATGCATCTTAAATCACATATTAGCAAGTAGAAAACTTGCCTTCGGGTTGATATCTCAGATTTATTTGGGGAAGAAGCAATCCCAAATCCTCCATCTTCAATCTCTCTCTCATTTCTCCATTTCTCTCTTCTTCTTTCTTTCTCTCCTTTCTCTCTAAGTTCAAGACATAAAATGGGGAAAAATAAGGGATTTAGAAGACTAAAATCGTGGCTTAACATAATTCTCCCAACTTAAGTGGTTAATACCACATTAAAATGACTCGCAAATACGCATATAAGCTAAAACCAGGTAAAAGTGCCCGAAACACAAAAATACAATATGGCACTTATTTTGACTGTCTCGCACCTTCCGAGACTAACTACGCCCTCTAAACTGGCATCCGGAAATTTATAAATTATTTCGAGTTCCAAAATAATTTAAGCTAAAAAGGCCATTTAAAATACATGACACTACAGACATGCAACCAGATGTTATTTACCTTTACATACAGTAAATATGCATCAACCTAGTAAATATTAACTTTTCAATTCATTAAATTAATATTTACTCCAGTCCCCACATTTCATATAATTACCTTATGTGGTAAAATTAGTATAAAATGAGCCTCCCGGAATCGAGGGTTGTTACATACTCCCTCCCTTAAGAGGGAATTTTGCCCCCAAAATTCGGGCATACCCAAATCTGATAAGGGTATACTACTCTAAACTAGGATTCTATCATCCTAAACAAACTCCTCGTTATTGCAACGTCCCAAATGGACTCAGACTAAGGTCGACCCTGTCGATCTCTGTCAATCATCTTATGTTCTCTAGTCTAGCAGCACAAGGCGCTCTTCACTAACCATCGATTCTAGCTTCCTATGGAGGAACATGCTATCCACATGACTCGGCACAATTAGCCAAATCTTCAAAATTATGTTACATCACCTCGGGGCACCCACACCAACTCTAAGTGGTTTAGCTTCAATGATACACAACTATCCCCCGCATCGACGTATCTCATCAAGGCGTATGGCTTAAAAGCCAAATCCCTAAAGAAATATTCTGAGACCACTCCAAGTCCAAGGAACATATTACCCATGGTTCCATCCAACTAGCATACGAATTACTCAACTGACCGCGCTAGGTCACTCACGATACCATGCCTTAGGAAATGATCCATAAGACCACTCCAAAACCTAATGGTTGCATGAAAATATCCATTCCTACCATTTCCATACGGTTCCCATTACTTTGCGAAAACTTTTACTAAACCTTCGACACGAATATATAGTCTCGGTCCACCCTACGATAATAGGCACCTCCCACGGTCTTACTATTCCTCCATCGAGAACGGGGCATACTTTTTTACAAGTAGTCCGTCCAAGATGGCCGGGAGTGCAACAGTCTGACCAAACGATTAACCATTTTTTCAAATGGGATCGTGACCAGTTCGATGCCGGTAGTCCAATGCAAACGTCTATGAATATCCTTCTTCATTCCACCACTACTCTTCTTCGCACGAGTAGGTGAAATTGTGAATCACAAATCGAAATGCTCTCGCTATAGAGTCTTCTGAGTCATATTCACTCTACTTGGCCTTCCCTGCCATTACCATCATCTCTGACGAGTTCTCTACTCGACACGTCCACTAGCCCAATCGCATTTCCTTAGCGAATGAGAAAATATCAAATCACTAGTTCTTCTGGACCCCGAGCACCAACTCCATTCCTCCCACAACATATTGCAACAACTTGTTGCTTACGAGAAGGACCAAATTTCCTGCCCAGGAAGTAGTGCCTTATCTATTTAAGGTGATCACTACCACGATCAATCTTAATTCAAGCACGGGATATCACTTTCCACGAGTTTAAGCTTGTGCAACGCATAAACAGTGAGTCTATGCCCTAGTATCATTACTCCCCAATCTTGGCAGAACTTACTCATTAAACTCACTCTCGAGCTTACAATCATGGCTCAGGAGTGAGGATCCACCCGTCCTTATTAACTCCCCGAAAATGAAGTTACCAACGTAACATTATCTCTAAGAAATGCCTCATATCCTTCGGCCGAACCTACCAAACCTCTCGAGACCCCATAAATCTCGTTCCTAGGGATCGAATCCCTATTTAGAGTTAACCCACGACTTATTCGTGGTCAACTCCCTAACGCTTTCCTAAACTAACACCACCTACCCTCAAGGTCTTACATCCAAAAAAAATCCTAAGGTCTATCTATATATATCCTACCTAAATCGTAAGCATATAATACTAAATATATCCCTAGTGCCCAAGACCTTACTCAAATTCCGACATTCGCTCGGGTTCATGCGTGGGACGTCTCGCCGAAGCGAAATCCAGACAAGGAACCCTCCCGTTACACTACTACCTCGCATCGTCAGTCATTAAGATGTGACGGTCTAAGACACATGATCGGGATCAGTACAATTCTACAAATAAGATTCTACTTCTAGACTTTACCTTAGCATTCTATACATGAAATAAGAGAAAGGAAATATGGCATCTCTCCACTCCCAACGTCGTTAAGGTTCACGCGTGGAGCGTCCCGCAAAAGCGGAATCCAAACAAGGAACCCCTCGTATGCATTACTACTTAACTTTGTTGGTCGTGGAGATAAGTCATAGCATCCACACACAATGCAAGTAAACAATAGAACACCCAAACCAAGTAACACATATGACACATATACATTTAAAAAATATCATCACTCGCTTCATAACGAGTGAAGAAAAGATAGAACTTCCATACCATGGAGTCATACAATTACTCTTCTATAATAGCGTAAATACTACTACAAGCTCAATATACACACCCGAGTCTATCGTAGACACAATGCTACTAAATCTTATCCTAAGGAATATACACTACCCACCTATAAGGTAGAATTCCCCACCACAGTTCGTGCCTAGCACTCCGAGTCAATACTAATGGTTCTCAGACTCCATATTCGAGCCTTAGACCTACCAACATTATCTCCACCAACTCCCCAACCAGGCACTTTACTCTTGCCCTTGCTCTCCACTCAACGAAGCTTAAAATGAGTGGTTCCACACTCCACATCATAGCCGTTATTCCGACTCTGGCTAACAATAATTGCCCATGCAGTCCCTCTTACTTTCTCAGTAAAAGAGGACACGCTCTTGGCCTCCTCTTCCTCAGTTCATTGAAATCTCCCCAGGTGGGTGTCCACCGATGGGGTTTCACGATTCTTACTCCATCAGAAGTGTTAACAACACCTATTTTGGAGCCTAACACTTCATGGTGCATGATCTCGTTTCTCTAACCGTACAACACCATGTTCGCCATTGGTCTTTAACCGAACGTCTTGTGAACATTCGGTAATCCACCTTCTCCTCAGTCCAGTTATCCCAGAGAACCTCGCCATTGCAAGTATCCACCGGGCTTCTCTATGGGTCAAACTTCTGGCACCCACGAATATAGTGACCACATTAACATCACCACAACACTTCTTCTATGGGTGAAGGATTTTCCTCCATTCTACTACAGGGCACTTCTCCATTTCAATATAACATCGCGTGAATTCTCAAGTTTAGTACCACTTCCTACTTCTAGCGGAACTTGGGAAACTACATCAACCGAAATGTGCAGTCGTAATAGCAAGACAAGAAAGTGCTACAAGAAGGGAGCGACTTCTAAAGCGGTCCCCCTCCCCGACCACAACTTACAGTTCTCCACACACCTTCCCATAATGCCCTTCTTCTATCGACCTATTATTCTCACACGAATACGCAAAAGATTTATAAATTCTACCTCATGGTAGAAGGACGAAATCTCACAAGAAAAATCAACGATCTTAATCCTAAGGCTTTACATCAAATCAAGAGCAACGCTGAAAACTTAAGGCATCCACACAGATTCCTAAGGACTCTAGAACCTGATGCTCTGATACTATCTGTGACAACCCGCTCACCAAAATAAGGGGTGGCCAGCCCAATACTCCAATATAACGGAATCATGGATGGAATCATTCTCAGCATCATAACAAAAATATAGAGTATCCAGGATAACCACCCAGTATTTCAGAAAACGGGTTGCCAAAAATTTTGATTTGAAAGTAAATAAATGAAAACAAACAACCCGATTCGTGAAAGATAAGGGAAACCCCAAGACATATATAAATAATATAACACGAATACAATAAAAAGACCGAATATGTAACCGATCACTAAACTGATACACCAAAATACATACGTACGATGAGTTACTTAAAACATTTCATTAGACATTTACAAAAGCTTGGGACTCCCGCCCGAATAACAGACTTGATCTTAACTAGAATGAAAATGAAAGCGTCTATACCAATTGTATCCCGTAATACCCGCAATGCATCACGGCTCGTCGAAAATATCGGAATAAGAATTCAAATCAGGCATCCTTGCGGCGGAGTACCTGAGCAGAGACAAGAAGAATATGCAACAGGAAATGCAACCGGTCAGGGCCCGGTTCTATATGATTACCAGATGAATAAAGAGTATGACAGTTATGAAATATAAATCGTGAAGAAAGAGAAACAAGAAGCTACCTACACAATTTAAAACATAAGCTAAGTAGGAATAAAAATAAGAAGCATTAAACTAAAAACTTCACCCAAGGTGCTAATTATTTTATATATCTTTTCCTTAGCAGGAAAATATATTTATAAACACAATCTTTTGCTCTTTAAGGCAATTATATTTCAATTTTACCCTTTGTAAAAATCCTTTCCTTATCAGGAAAATAATCATTTTCAAATGATCTTTATGGCATTTATATGTGCTCTATGTGGCACTCCATCATGCTCTATATGGCATATCAAATACATCAAGTCCCACTTGATTATGAACTGTTATAATTATATACATATAACGAATTCTAAGACCGCCCGTCCGGGTTTCCCCACTGGGCGCGCCCCTAAATGACCATCATCTTCCAGGGCCTATCATTAGACAACCTGGGCACCTATATCGCAAGGCGTCGGGAAGCGGCCATGAGCCTGCGTGGTAGCCAATACCACACCCGGAATCTCCCTACCCCCGCAGAAAAATATACAACCATTAGCGCTCCCATGGCCTAGGACTATATCCACCCTGCATTCATTAGCCAGGGGGCTTCACATATCGTGCGGACTTCCCTTAAGATGGTATTTAGAGAGGTGTGTAACATCCATTTTATTTATCATATCAAAATCAAGTAAATCATTATTTACCGGTTTCATCATTTAGTAAATTATCATTTACTACTATCAATACCACTTCCATTATGTTTCATTTTTATTCGAAACCATTACTGTTTACTTCTAGTACTAGATAGAGCTTATAATCCGGAGCCATACGATAGCTTATATCAACACTACAACCTCAAAGGAGTAAATAAACTCTTCATTATCTCCAAGCATTGTAGGAGGTTATTTTAAAACCCCAAGGTTATCATCTTTCGAAGGAATGAAATGACTTTCAATTTATTCTCCAAACTCCCCTTTATGGCGTTATTATGAACCACCAAGGTTAACATAGTTCAATCGAACTTTTAAAGTCTCCCAACATTCTTTTGGGGTGTTAATATAAACCCTCAAACTCGTATAGCTTAATTAAGCTCCTAAGGTCTCCCGAACATAACACTACATCTCCTAGTTTTCATAATAATTAACTAGAAGAAAAGAATGCCTTATCATTAATAGGCCTAACCCAGGAAAAATCCCCACATAACCCATTCCTAATGTAGGGTAGACATCTAACTCATCTCACACTCTAGTACTCTAAGTTTACTTCATTCAAGAAGGTTCCTAGTCCCTATATTTAAAGAAAAGGATTAAAATTGAGTTATAAAATTAACTCAAAAACAGCAGGAAAACGAATCGATTCGCCCAGAAAGCGAATCGGTTCGGACAACCAAATCAACCTTCTGCAATTGACCGAATCGATTCAGCCTTAACCCCGAATCGATTCGGGTTATGCAGACCTGCCAATTCCCCTTAGCGAATCGATTCGCCCAAAGGGCCGAATCGATTCGGACCTGCAAAATTGCCAAAAATGGCTACGAAGGGTTATGAACCCTAAATCCTCCAAACCCCAAATCTCTTCCTTTTCATACACAACAAACCACAAAAATCTACCCCAAACTAATCTACATGATTATTAACCATCAAAACCCAAAATTTTTTCAACATAAATCAAGACTAGGGTTTAAATCACACAAATTCTACATTCAAACCATAAATGGAAATACACAATTATCATACAATTTATGCATCTTAAATCACATATTAGCAAGTAGAAAACTTGCCTTCGGGTTGATATCTCAGATTTATTTGGGGAAGAAGCAATCCCAAATCCTCCATCTTCAATCTCTCTCTCATTTCTCCATTTCTCTCTTCTTCTTTCTTTCTCTCCTTTCTCTCTAAGTTCAAGACATAAAATGGGGAAAAATAAGGGATTTAGAAGACTAAAATCGTGGCTTAACATAATTCTCCCAACTTAAGTGGTTAATACCACATTAAAATGACTCACAAATACGCATATAATCTAAAACCAGGTAAAAGTGCCCGAAACACAAAAATACAATATGGCACTTATTTTGACTGTCTCGCACCTTCCGAGACTAACTACGCCCCCTAAACTGGCATCCGGAAATTTATAAATTATTTCGAGTTCCAAAATAATTTAAGCTAAAAAGGCCATTTAAAATACATGACACTACAGACATGCAACCAGATGTTATTTACCTTTACATACAGTAAATATGCATCAACCTAGTAAATATTAACTTTTCAATTCATTAAATTAATATTTACTCCAGTCCCACATTTCATATAATTACCTTATGCGGTAAAATTAGTATAAAATGAGCCTCCTGGAATCGAGGGTTGTTACATTCCCAAACTGCATCACTCCCTTTATGGAGATACCTGCAAAAACACCTGATCACCCACGTCAAACTCCAAAATATTTGGTTTCATCGGCATAACTCTTCTTCCTGTCCTAAGCTACCCGAATATGACTCCTGATCAACTCAATCTTCATTGAGGCCTCATGATTCAAATTTGGCCCGTGAAGTTTATTGTCCCTCACCTCTTACTAATAAGAGGGAGAATAACAAGTTCGCTCGTACAAAGCCTCAAACGGTGTCATGCAATAGTAAACTGGTACGAGTTATTATATGCAAACTCTTCCAAAGGTATATACTGCTCGAAATTACCTTTAAAGTCCCAAATACATATCCTCAACATATCCTTATACGGATCCTTCTACGTCTAAAAACCCCCTGGACCCCCATCATAACACGCAGGTGGCTATTTCGACACTTTTCAGACCACCGACGCACTCAAAAAGGTCATCCGAGTCACCCAACTATAAATATGCTAATAACTCCTTAACTGGGCCAAACACATGCATACCGTACCGTACACATCGCCCATAAAGTACACTGCTCCGCTGATGTAATAATCTATTGACATAATATAATAAACTGTCGCTTTCACTGATACGTGCCATATAATAAATCAAACATCTATTACTTATCACACACAAGTAAATAATAGTAATAATAAATATCAATTCTTTATTTCACTAATCAATATTTATTAAAACCAAATTTAATTTCCCCTAATTAAATTAATAATTATAAGAATAGGAAAATTAAATCATCATGAAAGCATGAGGTATTACATTCTTCCCCCATAATAATGGAATTTTATCCTCCAAATTTGAACCAACCTTCCATGAAAATATCTAGATACTTTTCCCTCATCTCAACCTCACAATCCCACGTCGACTCAACAACATTGTGGTGTCCACTTTATACAGGCACTAATGGTACCACCTTTGACGAAATCTTTCGCTTGTTACGACCCAAAATACAAACATGTCTCTCCTTATAAGAAACATCTGACTACAAGTCAATATTCTTAATGACGACACATGGAACACGCTATGAATCCATTAAAAATGCTTCGGTAAGGCGAGCCTATATGCAATTGTCCCTAACTAATTGATAATGGGAAAAGGACCCGCATACCTAGGCTCGATGAAAGAGTTGGCGCTTGCGTTCAATTAAGAAATAATATAATAAACACCTTTTTAAACCAAACAAGCCCTAAACATGCAACTAGGTGTGATTGAAACAATATGAAATCATGCAAGAATTATTCAAAACACACATAATTAAGGAAAAATCCCCCACAGGGGCAAAACCATTTTTATATCACTATAATTTGTAAGAGAAGCGGCTTACAATCGGATTACACTGAAATAAAAGTTTTTGACTAAGAATTACCCGCAGGCATCGGATTCTGTAGTCGCGGCTGGAAGACTCCTTTTCCAGTAGGGTTGGCAGCTGGAACTATCCCTGTCCAGTAGGGCTGCAATGAAGAGGAAGAAACGGTCCACTTCACAAGGGTTGAACAACAGCAATGGTGTTCTTGGGTTACCAAACTTGATTCACATAGATATGGAAGATGTGTGAATCTAAAAACCTAGAATCATAGGACTCAATATGTGAAGACTTTAGGGTTGATATTCTCTGAAAATCGTTGAAAAGTCTTCGAAAAACTAATTCCCGTAGTGGGATTAAATAGGAGAACTTAAGCCCTAAAATTCGAAACATGATCTGAACACGATCTGTATGGAATTATCCTCGTCGGATCGGTCCTGTCTGTTTAGGCGGATCGGTCCAGATGAAGCGGATCGGTTCTTTTATCTGAAGGAGGATCGATCCGGATGACATCGGATCGGTTCGGCATTTTGGCTTCATCGGTTCGCTATGGATCAGGGGTACACTAGCCTCATCTCAGCAGGCGGATCGGTCCGGTCTCTTTAGACGAATCGGTCCGGAGGAACCGGATCGGTCCGGTCTGTTCCCTGATTCTTTGATATTCGGATTCCGTTGATGATGAATGTGGGGATTGAATCTTAGCCATGGTGTTACGGCTGATGACATATACAAGTATGTTGGACGAAAATGTCCTTACAAATCTCCCCCTATGTCTATGCCGGAACAAACATAAAAAATCCGAATTATCTATAATCACAATGCCTATACAAATCTACCCTTCCATGAACCCAAAAACTGAAAGTGGTACAAATGACTAAGGCTGCATCGTTTGTTCTTCGAATCTTCAGAAATCTCACCGCTTTTCTCATCAGGGTGTGCAACATGGGATTATCAAAAGATGTACCTACATACATGAGACAAAGCAAATACCAAGTGACGTATCAAAATGAGATAAACATAAGCATATATATCAATTTGATATACCCGTTTATATCCTTGGCCTGGCTGAAGATTATCTCCAAAACGGACGACCCTACGAGGGGCCGACCCTTCACCAGGCTCCAGCTGGCCTCCACCAGGCCCAGACGACCTTACGAGTGGCCGAACCTTCCCCAGGCTCCAGACGACCCTACGAGGGTACGACCCTCCACCAGACTCTGGACGACACTACAAGGGGCCGACCCTCCACCACGCTCCGGATGACACTACGAGGGTACGACAGTACGAGGCCAGAATTAAGCCAGACTCACTACCGGAATGGACTTTGCCCTCAGCCTCGTCTCATAGGCCGAGGGTAACATCATCACAGCGCGTGGTTGGGGAGAGGCGTGGAACAGTGCGCGTGAGGCTCCCATGGCACGTGGAAGACTGTTATAACCAAATCACACCCTCACGTGAGGGAATATTATGTCATCATTGGGCATCTATAGGTGTCAACAGGGGGTTGGCTATATCATCATTCACATGCACCATGCATACTTGGGGGGTACACTACACCCCCCAAGACCTATATATACTTGTCACCTACAACCCTACAGGGGATCGATCCATGAACAGTAGCCCTAGCTAAAACTCTGCTTGTACACACAGTAGAGAGAGAGAGAGAGGGTTATATGCATTGTATCCAAGGCCATTAGTGCCCATACTTAGTGGATCACACAGTCACAGTGGATGTAGGCCAAATTGGCTGAACCACTATACATCATTGTCTTAATTCCTCTTATACTCATCCCCTTCTACACACTTACATACTTATATACACTTGTACATCTCTATGGCTGCCATGGCTACTACTGTTTGAGCTCACTATCACTTATTCGGTGATGCTAAATCTTAGCATCATCAGTTTGGCGCCGTGTGTGGGAAAGAGAAGACATCTCTTCCTTTGTACAGCTTGACCTCACTGGGCACTCTGGTGGTGAACCAACACTCCCCCTGAGAGGAGGTGTTTCACCATTGAAAGAGACCCATTAAGGTTCCCAAGCTCACCATACTTCAGCTGTTCTAGCTCAAACGCATGGCACCTGAGATGCCACCACCACCACTTCCCCCACTGGATGAGGGGGGAAGACCCAGTTCCAGTTAGCCGCCACCTCAGTCTGAGATGGCTGATGTGGCGGCAACCCTAAAGTCTCTGGCAGCAAGCCAACGGATGATGCAGGAGCAATTCACAGCTCTGAGCCAGAACATACTGAGACCACCAGGGGTCTCACCTGAGATGATTACTCCGGCAGCAGTCCCAGGACAACATGAGGCCAGGCGACCACCCCAGGCACCACGCAAAGAGCTGCCACTCCCTCAACGGCGTAGGGATGTTGCTGACCCCAGGCGTTTACGCCTAGGGAGGCAAGGAAACCCTTGCCCCGAAGACAGGTATGACGATCTGGAAGGTGAGGAGGCCCCAATAGAATGCTGGGAACCGTATGAGGTATCCAACAACACTGTGCGACCTCTCCAGGATAGTAGAGGAAAGGGCGTGAGACCAAACCCTGATGATCGCCCGAGAGGCTCTGCTTTTGATCGCTTGAGTAGAGGGTCGGACTTTGAGAGGCTAGGACCAGTAAATGACCTGCGGGATAAGTTGTCCTGGTCAAGAAGTGCTGCGAGGACCAGGCAGGAGGCAGCAGATGGCCGACCCCAGGGGCGGGATGACGGCCAAATGGAAGTGAACAGCCGATACAGGCCTGCTGCAGCAGAACCCTCCGTCCACCTTCAAGAGGTGGCTGGGGATAACATCGGCCGCGCCGACCCTGTGAGGCCCTGGAATGACTCAATCCAGCGGCTAGAGGATAAAATAGGTGATATATTGAAGAGCTGGGTGTGACACCCCGCCTAATAAAACACCGGGTGATCAGTCCTATACCAAATTAAAACAGGAATCCCAGTTGGTTCATCCTTAGCATCACTGTCGAAATTTTTTTGAAACTTACTAGCCACCTAGTATTCCAAAAGCTGGTGCCAAATTTTAACTTTCATTTAACAAAACAGTACATGCGTAAACATATATGAATCATCCACACAACTAAATAAAAAGTCAACTGAAATATTAATTACACAACTTGCCGAATAAACCGTCGGCCACCAAGGTAAAATAATCAAATACAAACATCCAAGACCTGATATATTACATCTGGAAACCGTACTGAGAAGTCTGGGCAACAAGCCCTAAATGAAACTGAGCTGAGAAATGATTCCTACTCTAGGAATGAATAAATGATGCGTCTAATCCAAACTCCTGCTAGCATCCACATATGTCGCAGCTCCGTGTCCCTGGAATAGAATATCAATCCTGGCGTCCCTGTGGCTGGACACCTAAAAGGTTTTGAAAATAGTTTTATAGCAAGGGGTTAGAACCCAAAATATTTTGAAAATATTTAGCAAGTGAATTAACTGCAGTAATTTAAAATGCATGAATGCGCTTCATATTAAAGTTAGTGTCGCGCTCCCTTGTGGACATTCTCACCCCTCCACTATTGTGCACACCTAACGGTTATCTTAACCCCACCTAGTTGTACTATCCCATCCAACTAGTCCTGGTATAACCTCCCCTTTGCCATACTACTCTAACCCGAGTAAAATTATTCCTGAAATATAAGTTATCTCACTAATTAACTTATTTAATTCCTTCTTACTTAAAAGCATATAACCGTAACATAAGTTATATAAATTAAATACATCACGCACTGTATTACCCATATATGATTAACTTAATTAATTTCTCATTAATTAACAGCATATAACTGTAACCCAAGTTATATAAAGTAAATACATCACACACTGTACTATCATCTACGTATAATATTCACTACTACATTATACGTACCTTTACCAATAACCACACATATCACACGTGTACTCATCCTTCCGAGTATGTCCTCACCGGATGATTTTCTCTAAAGTGCCATCTCACTAGGTGTGCTCACATAACCTAGTTACCCAAGTTGGATTCGCTCACCAACCGCGTTCAAAACCAAACGAAGTGGAGGCGGTCATATCCCTTCCATGGAAGTGAGATGCCCCTCATTCCATATAACGGACGCTATGACCTGGGGATATACACGCCCTACTCCTCGAGCTAGGGGATTCACCCACATCGCGCAACCTCCCATGATTGCACTAGAGTATAACTAAAATAAATATCTAATCTGTGATACTTAATAGCATAGACAATGTATACACATATATATATATACTATCACTACACCGTATATATATATATATATATATATATATATATATATATATATATAACATAAACCCCGGCTCCTCCGTGCACTCATAACCTGTAACACTAGCCTATAATGTCCTGAGTCTCTCGCCCGACTCAACTAAATAAGTTTTCTCACTTATTAGTTTATCATTATCCCAAGCCTATGGTCCGACTCTAATTTAATTAATTCACACATTAATTAATTTATACCGATCCGAGTTTGTAGTCCGACTCTCTTTTAATTAATCTCATGTTAATTATTTTAACACTTTTCCGAGTCTACAATTCAACTCCCATTTAAATTAATTAACCCACCTATTAATTTAAATACCTTCCCGAGTCTACAACCCGACTCTAGCTAATTAATTATACATTAATTAATTTAACCCTTGGTATCGCCCAACCATTACCTGGACTCACTCACTTGGCCCATAACTTGACCCTTCCCGAGTTTAAATTCCAACTCCAAATTTACTTATTTCCTCAATAATTAAATAAATACCTTGGTGTCACTTAACCAACATGCCCGGACTCGCTCATGTGGCCCAAAATTAAATATCACCCGAGTCTAGTCCCCGACTCCAAATTAATTAATTTAAATGAGTAGCGTTACCCTACTACTATACTCGAACTTATTCACCCATTTCGTTATCTTATATTCTCAGAATTTATTCGCCAAAATTCATTCGCAAAGTGCCACATATAACTCCCCCACTACCCTCAATTATACTCCCTTATAATTGTTAAGAATTAACTCCCATAATAAATTTTTCTCTCTTAATTATGCTAGGGGAAATTTACAACTAAAATCTTAACCCATAAAAATCCATAAGGCAAACTGCCGAAATAACTGAAGGGTCGATCGATCGATCCCCAACCGTCGATCGATCGATCGAACAGGTGGTCGTCTTCTCCACCGATCTGTTTCTGCCATAGTCGAATTTCCAAGGTCTTATCTCTCTGATTTTCAACCTTAACTCATTATTTTTAACCAATCAATTACTCCCAAAACAAGTCCCAATCATCTACAACTGTTTTGGCATGCTCTATTCATACCATAACTCACTATTTCTAAAATGGATTTTCTCCGATTAATTTCCATCAATTCATCTCAATTTTGTTCATAACTCCTACTGGATTTCACATTCCAATCAGACATTCATTTTCAGAATTATAAAACACAACTAATTCTCACTTTGAATCTCATTCAATTATTCTATTACCCAAAATCCCATTTTTGTACCCATTTATCCCCAAAACGAATTTTAGTATACACATCACTAAAATATGAATTGGATATCACAGTTTAGGAGTAAAAATAGTTAACCACTTGCCTGGAATTTCTCGTAGGGTCTGATTTGTTGTCGACATCCCTTAATTTGGCTCCAAAATCCCCAAGTTAGCTTTTGATTGTTTTCCCCCAATCTTCCTCTCAAACCCTAGGTTAGAATAATGTTGGCTGCTCCTTTTCCTTTTCTTAGGTTTAGGTTTAAGAACACAAATCCCGTTTTTAGCCTAATGGGCTAAATTAAAATAGCCCAAATCACCCCGTGCGGGCCCGGCTATGCCCAAAAATATCCCGAGACCCAATCGCTACCCCCGGGTACTCTTTTCTGACTATCTCGACCCATCCGGACTCAACCGCGCACTCAGAATCGCCATCCGAATTAATTTATAAAAATCCTTACCTCACCCCCAATTTAGTCTATACCGACTCCCGGCTAAGATAATCGCATACCCCGTCATTACTACCCGAAATGACGCAATTAGATTATTACTATTCACTTAGTAAATAAATTTACCTAAATATTGACCATTCACTCCCCGATTAATATTTAAACATATATTGCCATATTTAATTCAATTAAAATTACAACCCACAAGTAATTTAAAATTCTTGAATTAATTAAATATTAAATGCACAAAATACGGGGTGTTACATACTTCCCCCCTTACAAAGGAATTTCGTCCTCGAAATTTAGATAAGCCTAGTGTTCCAATATTCTCATTTTACTCACTAGTCATACCCTTATAAGCTAGCGATATCTATCTCTCCCGCTTTTCTTTATAAGTTACCCAAATATGCATTTTATTATCCTGGGCGCCCATACACCCTATACCCGTACTCTACCGCACTATAATTTTCTCGACTATGCTAGTCGTAACCCGTAAGATAACTTCCAACTCGTAGTCATATCCCATACGTATATATATATATATATATAGTGGCCGAGGTACCCACCCCATGTACTAACGACCAACCATTTCCCACCCTGAGGATTATACCATAGGGCACAATGTAATAATTAATATTATTATTACCAAGTCTACAAATCTCACACAGTAGAAATACTCACAAGTTCATTTATGTATATATATTTATATAGTCACATCATCCCTATACATATATACCAATCCTGCGCCCCCGGGCTAACGCCCAATTGTGCACCTACTAGGAGAATCCTGCATCCCTAGGTTAGCACCCCTTAATGTGCCTATTAAGAATATTCTTGTACCCCCGGGTTATCACCCATTAGTACACTTAACAATAGAGTTTTTTTTTTTTTTTTTGCATCCTCTAGTTATCACTCATTAGTGCGTTTAACTATAAGTTCCTTACACCCCCAAATACTTGTCTCTCAAACGCAAAGTATATATGCCTACCCTCAGGCTACCAAGACAATGTAAGATACCGCGCCCTACAATCACAAGTCCTTGCGCAAAATCAACCCCGAGCTATCTCTCCCTGTCCGAACGTAAATCTAACCACCCCGATTCACTTCAATAAATACCCCCACTCCCTGGGATAAAATGCGAGAACATAAAACCTCCCTATGTGTCCTTCGCCCCACGCAAAACAACATATATATACCCATATATAGGCTAGACGCCCTCTCAGTTGATACCTAGTACCAATCATACCCTCGTGTTGCGAACACCAAAACTTTACCCCACTATCCACAATAGTTCAGATCCATCGCTATCCCGTCGATATTTGGGAATAATAATCCACCCTAATCCCATATTTATCAACACTATAAATCCCTCTCATAATTCAAACTTTCACTCAGTTTACACTTCACTCTCTCGTGAAGAACACTAAAACTCCGCCACCCCACGGAAAGTTTATCCACATACTACGGCTGCTACCGCCAACGCACCCACTAAATTCGACTCATCTGCGAACTCTAGTGGAGAATAAGTCTTATCTTGTGACACCCTCCTTGTCACTCAAAACATACCCCATGCCCATAGGATAAAATATAATTACCTCCATACTCCAGTTGCAATGGCTAATCCTCGGGTTCCGGAGCAGCTTTCCCCTGCCCGAACGCACCCATGACTTGTTATAGTGGCTGTACATTCAGGACCTCATCCTGTAGTTGACCCTTGTATCGTTGAGGGAACTCCCTCTTCATGTGTCCCTCTTCCCTACTAACGAAACACCTCCTAAAAATTCCACCCTACCACTGATCCCTTCCTTGCTGGCCATCCTGTCGATAGCCCCCAGTTCTAAATCGTTTGGCATGATTTCCCTACCGAAAATCCTTCCCTTGATCTCCCTCTGTCTGTTGTCTGATTCTCCAGACTAACCCATCCATAGGCCTTGCTTTCTTTCTCTCTGCATCGCTTACCTCATCCGGTACAAAATTTGCCAACCGAGTAAATTCTTCCTCGTAATCGGCCGCTGAACGGTCCCCCTGAGTCACTACTCTAAATTTTTCTCCCCATTTCGGTCTCCACCGCTGGAGGAAAAATACTTGCGGTCGAACCGCACCCAAAACTCTGCAATGGCTCGTATAACCCTTTCCTCCACTGTGGTGATCGGCTCCCACCACTGTAGTGCTACCCCCACTAAACTAGAAGTGACTAGCAATTTGCTACTACACCTCATTGTAACCTACTATGTACAGGTGGCGCTGGATATCTCTCATCCGCTGACACGCTAACACTATATCTGAACCCCCCTCGAAACTCTGGTGAAAACCTCTCATACTTGTCGTCACCCCTATGGCCCCCGGGTGGGACTGAACATCTGGTGCCACTAACACTTGTGACTGATCCCACGGAAAAATACCTCGCCATTGCGATCATTATCGCTTCACTTCCCGTGCCACCACGTCAGTTACTTACGCTGACGAAATCATCTCTAGCAGTTGCTACGTAACTCTTGCTCCTGATGAGCCTCCCTAGTCTCAACTCCCCCTGCTGCCCTAGCTGCTCTCGCTCTCCTGGGCATCATTTGGAATGAGAATCGAATTTGTATGAGTTCACTCTCAAATATAAATTTCGCAGAAGAACGTATATGCGCATACGTATGAAAAATACAACAATCCTATGATAGGGCTCTATATCAAAGATTGCTAAGCTGAAACGCGAAAAGCCGCACAGATCCTAAGGACACTAGAACCTGATGCTCTGATACCATCTATGACACCCCGCCTAATAAAATACCGGGTGATCAGTCCTATACCAAATTAAAACAGGAATCCCAGTTGGTTCATCCTTAGCATCACTGTCGAAAACTTTTTGAAACTTACTAGCCACCTAGTATTCCAAAAGCTGGTGCCAAATTTTAACTTTTATTTAACAAAACAGTACATGCGTAAACATATATGAATCATCCACACAACTAAATAAAAAGTCAACTGAAATATTAATTACACAACTTGCCGAATAAACCGTCGGCCACCAAGGTAAAATAATCAAATACAAACATCCAAGACCTGAAATAATTACATCTGGAAACCGTACTGAGAAGTCTGGGCAACAAGCCCTAAATGAAACTGAGCTGAGAAATGATTCCTACTCTAGGAATGAATAAATGATGCGTCTAATCCAAACTCCTGCTAGCATCCACATATGTCGCAGCTCCGTGTCCCTGGAATAGAATATCAATCCTGGCGTCCCTGTGGCTGGACACCTAAAAGGTTTTGAAAATAGTTTTATAGTAAGGGGTTAGAACCCAAAACATTTTGAAAATATTTAGCAAGTGAATTAACTGCAGTAATTTAAAATGCATGAATGCGCTTCATATTAAAGTTAGTGTCGCGCTCCCTTGTGGACATTCTCACCCCTCCACTATTGTGCACACCTAACGGTTATCTTAACCCCACCTAGTTGTACTATCCCATCCAACTAGTCCTGGTATAACCTTCCCTTTGCCATACTACTCTAACCCGAGTAAAATTATTCCTGAAATATAAGTTATCTCACTAATTAACTTATTTAATTCCTTCTTACTTAAAAGCATATAACCGTAACATAAGTTATATAAATTAAATACATCACGCACTGTATTACCCATATATGATTAACTTAATTAATTTCTCATTAATTAACAGCATATAACTGTAACCCAAGTTATATAAAGTAAATAAATCACACACTGTATTATCATCTACGTATAATATTCATTACTACATTATACGTACCTTTACCAATAAGCACACATATCACACGTGTACTCATCCTTCCGAGTAAGTCCTCACCGGATGATTTTCTCTAAAGTGCCATCTCACTAGGTGTGCTCACATAACCTAGTTACCCAAGTTGGATTCGCTCACCAACCGGGTTCAAAACCAAAATTAAGTGGAGGCGGTCATATTCCTTCCCTGGAAGTGAGATGCCCCTCATTCCATATAACGGACGCTATGACCTGGGGATATACTCGCCCTACACCTCGAGCTAGGGGATTCACCCACATCGCGCAACCTCCCATGATAGCACTAGAGTATAACTAAAATAAATATCTAATCATTGATACTTAATAGCATAGACAATATATACACACACATATATATATACTATCACTACACCGTATATATATGTATAACATAAACCCCGGCTCCTCCGTGCACTCATAACCTGTAACACTAGCCTATAATGTCCCGAGTCTCTCGCCCGACTCAACTAAATAAGTTTTCTCACTTATTAGATTATCATTATCCCAAGCCTATGGTCCGACTCTAATTTAATTAATTCACACATTAATTAATTTATACCGATCCGAGTTTGTAGTCCGACTCTCTTTTAATTAATCTCATGTTAATTATTTTAACACTTTTCCGAGTCTACAATTCAACTCCCATTTAAATTAATTAACCCACCTATTAATTTAAATACCTTCCTGAGTCTACAACCCGACTCTAGCTAATTAATTATACATTAATTAATTTAACCCTTGGTATCGCCCAACCATTACCTGGACTCACTCACTTGGCCCATAACTTGACCCTTCCCGAGTTTAAATTCCAACTCCAAATTTACTTATTTCCTCAATAATTAAATAAATACCTTGGTGTCACTTAACCAACATGCCCGGACTCGCTCATGTGGCCCGAAATTAAATATCACCCGAGTCTAGTCCCCGACTCCAAATTAATTAATTTAAATGAGTAGCGTTACCCTACTACTATACCCGAACTTATTCACCCATTTCGTTATCTTATATTCTCAGAATTTATTCGCCAAAATTCATTCGCAAAGTGCCACATATAATTCCCCCACTACCCTCAATTATACTCCCTTATAATTGTTAAGAATTAACTCCCATAATAAATTTTTCTCTCTTAATTATGCTAGGGGAAATTTACAACTAAAATCTTAACCCATAAAAATCCGTAAGGCAAACTGCCGAAATAACTGAAGGGTCGATCGATCGATCCCCAACCGTCGATCGATCGATCGAACAGGTGGTCGTCTTCTCCACCGATCTGTTTCTGCCATAGTCGAATTTCCAAGGTCTTATCTCTCTGATTTTCAACCTTAACTCATTATTTTTAACCAATCAATTACTCCCAAAACAAGTCCCAATCATCTACAACTGTTTTGGCATGCTCTATTCATACCATAACTCACTATTTCTAAAATGGGTTTTCTCCGGTTAATTTCCATCAATTCATCTCAATTTTGTTCATAACTCCTACTGGATTTCACATTCCAATCAGACATTCATTTTCAGAATTATAAAACACAACTAATTCTCACTTTGAATCTCATTCAATTATTCTATTACCCAAAATCCCATTTTTGTACCCATTTATCCCCAAAACGAATTTTAGTATACACATCACTAAAATATGAATTGGATATCACAGTTTAGGAGTAAAAATAGTTAACCACTTGCCTGGAATTTCTCGTAGGGTCTGATTTGTTGTCGACATCCCTTAATTTGGCTCCAAAATCCCCAAGTTAGCTTTTGATTGTTTTCCCCCAATCTTCCTCTCAAACCCTAGGTTAGAATAATGTTGGATGCTCCTTTTCCTTTTCTTAGGTTTAGGTTTAAGAACACAAATCCCGTTTTTAGCTTAATGGGCTAAATTAAAATAGCCCAAATCACCCCGTGCGGGCCCGGCTATGCCCAAAAATATCCCGAGACCCAATCGCTACCCCCGGGTACTCTTTTCTGACTATCTCGACCCATCCGGCCTCAACCGCGCACTCAGAATCGCCATCCGAATTAATTTATAAAAATCCTTACCTCACCCCCAATTTAGTCTATACCGACTCCCGGCTAAGATAATCGCATACCCCGTCAGTACTACCCGAAATGACGCAATTAGATTATTACTATTCACTTAGTAAATAAATTTACCTAAATATTGACCATTCACTCCCCGATTAATATTTAAACATATATTGCCATAATTAATTCAATTAAAATTATAACCCACAAGTAATTTAAAATTCTTGAATTAATTAAATATTAAATGCACAAAATACGGGGTGTTACACCGGGATCCCCTTCAGAAGGGATATACCATAGGCTCACCCTTTGTGGAGAAGATAGTCGACTTCCCTACGCCATCAAGGTTCAAGCCACCTGTGGTCACCCCAAGATACGATGGGAGCACCAACCCTGTCCATCATGTTGAGATGTATCAATCGGCAGCAGACATATACTCTATCTCAGATGAGATGAGATGTCGTGCCTTCTCCGGAACCCTGACAGGGACTGAACACGTTTGGTACACGTCTCGTCCAAAAAATTCCATTGAAAACTTTAAGCAGTTAGCAGACCGGTTCATCCACAACTTTTGCTTTGGAGTAAGGCCTCAGAAGAAGACCACCCACCTGCTCTATGTCAAGCAGGGGAAGAATGAGAGTCTGAGGGACTACATAGTCAGATTCAATAAAGAGAAGCTGGAGGTAGAAGACTACGAGGAAAGCATAGCTATGACAGCCCTGATTGGAGGACTCCAAAAGGGGAAGATGTTATGGAAGCTTGCTGAAGACCCTCCGAGGACGATGGCCCAATTGCTGTCAACAGCAGGAAAGGTGATGAACGCCGAAGAGGCGATGGCCGCAAAATATGAAGACGAGAAGGGAGGTACTGGTGGGGGTAAGTACCCTAAGAAGAACAAAGAGGGGAAGAAGAGGTCCACGGACGACAAGTTCGCTGCTTACACCCCTCTGACGGTCAGCTGTGAGCAAATTCTCAATGAGATAAAGAGTGATCGATCCCTGAAGTGGCCTGAGAAGCTAAGGGCAGCACCTGGAAAGAGAAATAAGAACCTGTGGTGTGAATTTCATCAAGACCATGGTCACGTGACAAACAAATGCTTTGCTCTGAAAGATGAGATTGAGAAGATGCTGAAAGAAGGGAAGCTCAGAAAGTACGTCGACAGAGGCGCCTTCAAGAGGGGCCGAGGGGACGACCCCAGAAAGAAGCGAGTCGATGCATGTAGAGAGGGTCCTCAAAAAAGAGCGGACGACCCTTCTGATGATGAGGACAACCCTGACCTCCCGTCGAGAGACGATCAGGGCCCCGTCAAGAGGCTTAATATGATCTCACTCGGGGTGGGAATGATCTCTGGGGGTCTGGCAGGAGGAGGGTCGGAAGTCGCAGATAGGAAGGCCCACGTGGCAAAAGCCAGGGCAGTGACGAAGACTGTCCTCTCGACATCTCTGGAGGCCAAGCCAGAAAAGAGGAAGAAGGTGGACATGGACACACTGATAGTAGGGTTCTCACGAATGGACTTCAAAGTCCTCTTAGCCCCGCATGATGACCCACTCGTCATCACGACCAGGGTGCATGGCTGTGAGGTGCCGAGGATCCTGGTGGATGGGGGCTCATCTGCAGATGTAATGTTTTGGCCATGCTTCAAGGCCTTAGGTCTCAGCCGTGCTAGACTCGTCCCGTACCATCATCCGTTGATTGGATTCAGTGGGGAAAAAGTTCACCCCCATGGAGTGTATGAGGCTGACGTTAGGATGGGGGACGAGTGGCCGAGATGGCTCACAAGGAAGGTCAGTTTCTTTGTGATGGATGAGCATGTGTTTTCAGCCTATAATATCATATTGGGGCGGGTGGCCCTCAAAGGGTTCGAGGCCGTACCGTCTACGGTCCACCAGATGATTAAATTCCCTACCCCATACGGGGTGGGGGAGGTTCAGGGAGACCAGACGACAGCGAGAGAGTGCTACTACAACTCCGCTGAAGAAAGGGAAGCACACAAGAGGGCTACAACCACTTACAACATTGATACCCTAGACCCCAGGGACGAGACGAAGCTCAAAAAAGGAGAGGCTGCTGAGGAGGTAGAACCCATCATCCTCGATGAGGATGACCCAGGAAAAACCGTCCAAGTTGGTAAGTCTCTGAAGCCCAGTATAAAGTAAGACCTCATCAAACTGTTGAGGAGAAGACGAAGCGTCTTCGCGTGGAGTCATGTAGATATGCCAGGGATCGACCCTGCAATCATGTGCCACAAACTCAATGTGGTAGAGGGAGTGAAGCCGGTAAAGCAGAAGAGGAGGATTTACTCTAGAGAGAAGTACGAGGTCATCAGGGATGAGGTTAAAAAATTACAAGACGCCGAGTTTATCAGGGAGGTCATCTACCCTGAATGGCTGTCCAACGCAGTCATTGTCCCAAAGGCCAACGGGAAGTGGCGGATGTGTGTGGACTTCACAGACCTCAACAAGAACTGCCCCAAAGATAGCTTCCCTCTCCCTCACATTGACCAGATGGTAGACGCTACTGTAGGCCACGAGCTCATGAGTTTTATGGATGCCTACTCAGGGTATAACCAGATCTTCATGAACACTGAAGACTCGGAGAGGACTGCCTTCATCACTGACAAGGGGACATAATGCTACAGGGTCATGCCCTTTGGCCTAAAGAATGCAGGGGAAACGTACCAACGCCTCGTGAACAGAATGTTCGAAGACCAAATTGGGAAATCTATGGAGGTCTACGTAGACAACATGCTGACGAAGAGTCTGAAGGCAGAGGATCATGTGGCAGACCTGGAGAAGACCTTCAATACGATGGACAAGTACGAGATGAAGCTTAACCCGGCCAAATGTGTCTTCGGGGTCGGAGCAAGGAAGTTCCTGGGGTTCATTGTCAACCAAAGAGGCATCGAGGCCAATCCTGAAAAGATAAAGGCCCTTGTTGAGATGAAGACCCACAAGTCCATTAAAGACGTGCAGAGACTCACAGGGAGAGTTGCTGCCTTAAACAGGTTCGTGTCTAGAGCCACAGACAAGTGTTTACCATTCTTCAAGATCCTTAGGAAGGCTTTCGAGTGGAACGAAGAGTGTGATGAGGCTTTCAGGGACCTGAAGTTATACTTAGGGTCTCCCTTGCTGCTGTCACGACCCATGCAGGGTGAACAATACGTGTACCTCGCCGTCTCAGAGTCGGCCATCAGTGCATCCATCGTGTGAGACGAAGACAGGATACAAAAGCCTGTGTATTTTAACAGCAAGGCACTCCAGGGGGCAGAGCAAAGATACCCGAAGATGGAGAAGTTAGCCTATGCCTTGATCCATGCCTCGAGGAAGATGAAGCCGTACTTTCAGTCCCATACAATGGTCATCCTCACCGACTCTCCTCTTAGGCAGGTCCTACACAAGCCATAAAAATCAGGTAGGTTGATGGCCTAGGCTATAGAGCTGGGGGAGTTTAACATTGTGTACCAACCTAGGACTGCCATTAAAGGGCAGGCATTGGCAGACTTCGTGGCTGAGTTCACTTGGGAAGATGATGAGGTCGAAGGTGAGACCCTTGGGATGATGGATACAATAGACAGACCCGCCGACACACCCGCAGATAGGGCCGAGACAAGCACTGCTAGAAAGAAAGCGACTGAAAATGAAGAGGGAAAATACATCTTTATACAGGGGTCCCTCTCTGAGGGAAACTTTTCAGAGGGAAAGACTCTGTGGAGCCTCCTCGTTGACGAGTCCTCCTGTGACAGCGGAAGTGGTGCTGGACTGATAGTATCAGCACCCGACGGCACAGACATCGAGTACGCCCTGAGGTTCAATTTCAAAGCCTCCAACAATGAGGCTGAGTATGAGGCCTTGATAGCTGGCCTTTCCTTTGCCAAATCTCTTAGCGTCGGCCAAATTGTTCACAGTGATTCGAGGCTGGTGGTGAATCAGATACTAGGAGCCTATGAGGCCAAAGACGAGAGGATGGCTAGGTATCTTGAGAAGGTGAGGTCATTGCTGAAGGACTTTAAAGAAGTGAAATTCAAGAGGATACCTAGGCTCGAAAATTGTCGTGCTGACGCCCTTGCAAGGTTGGCCTCAGCTACTAGGACAGACATAAGGAGGACAGTCCCGGTAGAAATCTTGCTTCGACCAACTATTGAATACGTCGAGGGAACACTTGGCATTTGCATGAATGTTTCTCAAGAAGCTTCATGGATGGATCCTCTGATCAGATACATTAAAGGGGGAGAGATGCCAGAAGCAAGCCAAGAGAGGAAGAAGCTGAGATACAGGGCTGCAAAGTTCACTGTCATCGGAGACACGCTGTACAAAAAGGGGTTTCTGCTCCCCTTACTTAGGTGTGTGCATCCCTCAGAAGTCCCTTCTATTTTGCAAGATGTGCATGAAGGGTCGTGCTCAAGCCACATTGGGGGTAGATCCTTGGCAAAGAGGGTGATCACCCAAGGCTACTGGTGGCCGACCTTGGGGAAAGATGCTGCCGTATATGTTAAAAAGTGTGATAAATGCCAAAGATTTGCTACCATCCCTCACCAACCTCATCAGACTCTTACCTCCATTACATCCCCATGGCCGTTTGCAGTGTGGGGGATTGACCTGGTAGGACCCTTACCGAGGGCAGTCAATAACTATCGGTTCCTCATCGTAGCAATTGACTACTTTTCAAAGTGGGTAGAGGTCGAACCAATGGTCACGATCACGGAGCAGAAGACCTTCCAGTTCATCTGGAAGAATGTGATATGCAGATATGGTCTACCCAACACCCTCATCTCGGATAACGGGACCCAGTTCAAGAATGCCTCTCTGCAGAAGTACTGTGAGAGGGTAAGTATCAAACAATTTTTCTCCACCCCAGGCCGACCTCAGGCCAATGGGCAAACCGAAGTTACGAACAGGACAATCCTAGATGGGATTAAGAAGAGGCTTGAGGAGGAAAAAAGGAAGATGGGTCGAGGAGTTATATGCAGTGTTGTGGGCGTACAGGACGACAGTAAAGACCTCTACTGGGGAGACCCCATTCATGTTAGCTTATGGATCAGAAGCAGTCATCCCCACCGAAGTCGAGTTTCCCACTCATAGGGTCCAAATGTACGACCCCCAGGGAAATACGGAAGAGAGGAGACTTGACCTGGACTTGATCGAGGAAAGAAGGGAGGATGCTGAGATAAGGCAGGCTTCCTACCAGCAGAGGACCGCAAGGTTTTACAATCAGAGGGTGAAACAGAGACCTATCGCAGTAGGAGACTTGGTTCTCAAGAAGACTTGGCAAAAGCCCAACAAACTCCATCCTAATTGGCACGGCCCCTACAGGGTCATCGATGAAGTTGTCCCTGGGACATATAGACTACAAAACCTAGAAGGGGAACCTTTTTCCAACCCCTGGAACGCAGATCATTTGAAGAAATACTACCAGTAGTGTTGTAAGGTCTTGATAGACCAAAGTTGTAATAGGAGTTGCTCCAACAGGACACTTTGGAAAATTAATGAGAAATATGATTCCCCTCACCCTATAGTTGTCAGTTCCAGTATGCATGGAAACATCTACCAAAAACCATTAATTTGGTTAGATGAACCCTCGGTTATAATGAGGACCAGTGGAGGGGACGACCCATCCACTGTTCTCAAAAAAGACGAGGGTAGACTACATAAAAATCATTAATTTGGTTAGTTGAACCCTCGGCTATAATGAGGACCAGTGGAGGGGACAACCCCTCCACTGTTCTCAAGAAAGACGAGGGTAGACTTCATAAAAATCATTAATTTGGTTAGATGAACCCTCTTCTATAATGAGGACCAGTGGAGGGGACGAACCCTCCACTGTTCTAAAAAATGACGAGGGTAGACTACATAAAAATCATTAATTTGGTTAGTTGAACCCTCGGCTATAATGAGGACCAGTGGAGGGGACGACCCCTTCACTGTTCTCAAGAAAGACGAGGGTAGACTTCATAAAAATCATTAATTTGGCTAGATGAACCCTCAGCTATAATGAGGACCAGTGGAGGGGACGACCCCTCCCCTGTTCTCAAGAAAGACGAGGGTAGACTTCATAAAAACCATTAATTTGGTTAGATGAACCCTCGGCTATAATGAGGACCAGTGGAGGGGACGACCCCTCCACTGTTCTCAAAAAAGACAAGGGTAGACTACATAAAAATCATTAATTTGGTTAGTTGAACCCTCGGCTATAATGAGGACCAGTGGAGGGGACGAGCCCTCGACTGTTCTCAAGAAAGACGAGGGTAGACTTCATAAAAATCATTAATTTGGTTAGATGAACCCTCGGCTATAATGAGGACCAGTGGAGGGGACGACCCCTCCACTGTTCTAAAAAAAGACGAGGGTAGGTTTTATTTAAAACCATTAAATTGGTTCATTGAACCCTCGGCTATAATGAGGCCAGGTGAGGGGACGACCCCACATTGGTCCTCAAAAAAGACGAGGGAAGGGTTAGTAGCATCATCATCAATAAGGAGCCAACCATAAAAGAAGGAAATAAGGAAGACAGCAATGATGGAAGGAAGAGACGATGGTATTAATATAAAGCGTCCAAGTGTTTTACAATACATAGAACAAAAATACAAAAATAAGGGTATGGGCCACAGACGGCCACCCTAACGGGCGATATCAGAAGGCAGAGCCTCAACATCAACCAATGGGGTCTCTTCAGCAATCATGACTAGCCGATCCTCAGACGTGCCGACCCCCTCAACATGAACTTAGGACTCCACTTGCGACAGGGCCTCAGCAATCAAGGGATCATCCAGCTGAACTACCTCAAGAGAAGGGCGGATGGACGATACTGTGTCGGTAAACTTTAGGAGGACCCACCGACAGGACGTCCTAATTCCCCTCTCAAGATATTCAAGGCCGAACCCTTGGAATTCGTCAGAGACCTTGTAAGCCTCAACAGCATCAGCCTCGGCTTTCCGGACAGCTGCTTCAAGGTCAGTCTTGTGCTTGGCCTCCATATTGGTTAAGGCCTCGTCCTTGTCCTTGATCAACAAGTCCTTAGCATGCAGATCGGCATCATGCTCATCAAGGACTCTAGCGTGCTCAGTCCTTGTACTCTCCAGCTCGGCCCTCGCAGTGTCCAGCTCTGTCCGTAGGTCGGCCTCTTGTTGAATGGCCCTCTCAGCTTCGTGAAACTTTTGTTGATTATCGGCCATCCACTTGGTGGCTGAGGTCAAGGCACAAACAGACTGCAAGAAAAAATGAACAAACATCAAGATGGGCCGAGGTAACAGTTAGTAAGAATAAAATTAAAAGGTCAAGACCAATACCTGAGCAATGGAGTGCAGACCATAGTCGTACACTTTGGCAGGGGCATCTTCGCCAAGAACTCGAAGTCAGAGGCCGACGGTGCAGAGAACATCGAGGCCTTGGCTTCCCTCAAGTTTGTGATCAGCGATGAGGGGTCGGCCCTCAGATGGGCTAGATTTTGAGACCAGAAGGCCCCCATGCTCGATGAAGAGGTTTCCCCCTTAGAGGCCTCGACCCTGGCCCTTGTCTTAGGGTCAGGCCGATGCTCAACTGGAGCCTCAGGCTCCTTCCTTTTGTGGCTATCGGCTGTCGGCTCAACAACCGTCGGCCCTGAGGCCCTCATCTTCTTTGGAGCTTGCTGAGGCTCCTTCCCCTTCTTCTTTGACAAACCAGCGAGTAGGCTTGGAGCAGTCATTTCCCAGAGGTAATCTGACACACCTACAGTTAGACCTGAAAAGGGTACCATGCATCAGAAAAATACAGAGATAAACAAGAAACACTTCAAAAAAGTAAAGAATGGAAAACGTGCTGTATAACTCACATAGTTTCGTCAGAGGGCCGACCCTCAGACCAGCTTCTTTGAGGTACCGAGGGGTCATCAAATCTTCGAACTTTGGGATCTCACCCCCTCTCCCTCGTCCCCTCAGATACTCAACAATATCCATTTCCTCCAGGCTAAGTCCGGGGTCTGACCTAGCTTTCATTGAGGGATTAGACCATTTGTTAGGGACCCTCAGACCATCGGCAGAAGGGGACGCCTCGGTGGAGCACTCCCACGCCCCAGATATGAAGAAGAATCTCTTTTTCCAATCATGATTGGAAGTTTGACCCACGTGGAGAAGTTTCTTCTCAGACCTTCTCGCCCCTAGATGATAGTATCCGGGCTGTTTAGATGAAGAGGTGATGTTGTAACAAGCCAAGAATACATTGGATGAGGGCTCATCAGTGAAAGCGTTTTTCCAAAAGGAAATATAACCCAGAATCGTCCTCCAAGAGTTGGGTGGAAGTTGAGAGGGGGAGACGCCCAGAGCCGACATAATATCTACAATGACAGGGTGGAAGAGAAGTCTGACACCTACCTTGAACATTTGCTCATAAACTGCAACCTCTCCCTCTTGACAGTCAAAAACCCTCTCAGTATCAGAGGGAACCCTCATAGTTACCCAGAGGTCACTCCGTAAATATGCCTCCATATCAGAAGGTCTCTATCCCTAACGGAGGAGATAAAGGACGAGGTATGGGAGGTGTCAACCTCATCATCTGTATCATCGTCCTCGTCCTCATCTCCTTCCCCCTCATCACCTGCAGGAGGACCCTGGGGAAAAGCCACTTGGAAGGCATTGGGGGATAGGGTTGTCACAGGGACAGCCTCAGAGGGGATCGTACCTTCGGCCTCTCGGGGAGGGCTAAGGTCAGACGTGTCCCTTCTACCGGACGTTTCAGCACCAGTTGGCGAGGAAGCTTTCTCATCTATTTCACTTGATTTGGGTGTCTCGTCCGGACGAGATGACGACCCACAAGACTCAGAGGGTTCAGATGGTCTTATGGTGGCAAGAGGAACGGGAAAGATGGGTCGTACCCAATTAGGGTCGGCCCCTCGTCTCCTCTCTTCCTCTTCCTCTATTCGTCTGATCTCGATAAATAGTTTCTCTCTCAAAGATGGGAATTCACACACTAAGTTGTAAAGCCATTTAAGCATTAAAGGGAAGACCCTACACTTGGAGAAATTACACTAGACTTGGCTAATTCAACTATAAACACTTGGGGGATTGACCAGGTTTGACTTCTGGATTAAACCAAAGAACTAAAAAGTTTTTGTCAAGAACGTTCAAGAACTAACAACCGGAGAAGACACCGAAAAAGGCTATGAGGGAACTCTAAGAAAGTGCCGACCTACGACCCTAAAAAATACACAGAAATGAAGACAAAAGAAGGCGCGGGGAGAAAAGGTTACCTAATGAGGAGAGAACAAGAGTGCTGCGAGGCCTAAAGGATTGAAGGCTGCAAATGGCGACTGGTTCTAGAGAGAGAGTAAACTTAGGCGCGAAGAAGAAGAAGCTGTGGAGAGAGAGAGTTTAAAAACTCTTAAATACCTTGGTAATAAATGGGCACATTTGCCAAGAAGGGTATAATCAGGGCACAGAGCCCCATGCAAGTGTGCAGCCGCCCTGCCTTGGGAACTTGAATGGCAATGAGTACCTGCCCATGTGTCACTCACCTAACTGGTCATACACGCATCTCAATTTCAGCATTATCCCTCAGCCATCTCAATGACACCTATGGCTAAGGGCTGGGGGTGATTGATATACCCGTTTATATCCTTAGCCTGGATGAAGATTATCTCCAAAACGGACGACCCTACGAGGGGCCGACCCTTCACCAGGCTCCAGCTGGCCTCCACCAGGCCCAGACGACCCTACGAGTGGCCGACCCTTCCCCAGGCTCCATACGACCCTATGAGAGTACGACCCTCCACCAGACTCCGGACGACACTACGAGGGGCCGACCCTCCACCACGCTCCGGACGACACTACGAGGGTATGACAGTACGAGGCCAGAATTAAGCCAGACTCACTACCGGAAGGGACTTTGCCCTCGGCCTCGTCTCATAGGCCGAGGGTAACATCATCACAGAGCGTGGTTGGGGAGACGCGTGGAACAGTGCGCGTGAGGCTCCCATGGCACGTGGCAGACCGTTATAACCAAATCACACCCTCACGTGAGGAAATATTATGTCATCATTGGGCACTACAGGTGTCAACAGGGGGTTGACTATATCATCATTCACATGCACCATGCATACTTGGGGGGTACACTACACCCCCCAAGACCTATATATACTTGTCACCTACAACCCTACAGGGGATCGATCCATGAACAGTAGCCCTAGCTAAAACTCTGCTTGTACACACAGTAGAGAGAGAGAGAGAGGGTTATATGCATTGTATCCAAGGCCATTAGTGCCCATACTTAGTGGATCACACACTCACAGTGGATGTAGGCCAAATTGGCTGAACCACTATACATCATTGTCTTAATTCCTCTTATACTCATCCCCTTCTACACACTTACATACTTATATACACTTGTACATCTCTATGGCTGCCATGGCTACTACTGTTTGAGCTCACTATCACTTATCCGGTGATGCTAAATCTTAGCATCATCACAATTTAAGATGATATTCTCAGAATTTCAAAACTCCCCCATAATCAGATAATTTATTCTCCCCCTTTTTATGATGACCCCAAATAGACAAATGAGAGAAATAAATGAAGCAATCAAGTACCGGGGTGACACAAGGCATAAAAACACACCATGAATGAACATAAAACAACCAAGTCTGTGATGGCGTAAATGAATGGGTGTGATCAAAATTCGATGGGAAAATCAAAGCATACAAGCATGACATTTGTGCATGATGAATATTGGATATTCCTAATGAATAAACTCAAATGCTTCCTTTGGTGTAAAAGATTGGAAATATAAGACATTGACTATATCAAATCTACAAATCAAAGCTCAACGTGATTTCTACACCAATAACGTCCGAAATGATTTTCATGCTTTTTCAGGACTTTCAAGGAAGTGCAACCCCGTTTTTCAATCTCCAACCAAACTCCCTGAGATTTATATTTTGAATAGAGGAATACTAAATTCTCAAACTTTGGAGAATTGGGTGAAACCTAAATGGTCCATATTTGGCATGAATTGCGTTTTATTGCCTTATCAATTTTTTTGGGCTCTTTTAACCTCTTAGGACCTCGGATATTAAAATTCCTCCATTTTTTAGGTCCATTTTAACGGTGGCTTTTGCGCAAAGGATAGGAATCAAGTTTCGCAGCCCCTCCCCGTTATGAAAATATACACACAGTCTCACCAAAATGGTTTTTACATGCAATCCAATCTTGTCAAGTTTTATCGCATATTGTACATTGTATAGACAGAATTGAGACAGAAACACTCAGGCCAATATGTGATAGACAAGTGCAATAATCAAATATAGTCGTGCATGTGTGCATTAAAGGATATAGGAGTCAAACATGTAGGAAGATATCACTAATTACATCTCAAGGACTCCAATCAATGTTAAGCACATGGATGAAATGATGTAGCCTCTCAAATCTCTATAAAGCAGTCACATGGATAAATGGAATGAACTTGTGACTTGGCTATCTTAAATGCTCATCCATAAAAGGAAAATCTCTTTTTGAATTTTTTAAAAATTTTATCAAAATAAAATCTTTTTGTGTTTTTCTAAAAATTTTCTAAAAAGAAAATCCTTTTTGTATTTTTCAAAAGAAATATAAAAAGCAAAAAGAATACACAAAGCTGTACAAGTAAGCAATGGTACATATAAAACAGACTAGCAATAGGAAGCATATGATATGAACATGAAGTAGCATCCTATTCTAGACATAGACCAACCCCTCAGTCAACTGTGCAAATCCCCAAAGACTTCCTAAGACTCTCAAATCTAAGGGCATCTAAAGGTTTCGTGAAAATATCGGCTAACTGACGGTCGGTGGGAACAAAACTCAGGGATACAGTGTTCTCCTCAACTAACTGACGAATAAAGTGCTCACGTATCCTGATGTGTTTTGTGCGCGAATGCTGAACTGGATTGCGGGATATATGTATTGCGCTCGTGTTATCACAGGAAAGGGTCATGGTGTCCTGTGATATCCCATAATCCTCCAGCATTTGCTTCATCCACAAGAGTTGTGTGCAACAACTCCCGGCGGCTATGTACTCAGCCTCCGCAGTGGACAAAGAGATGGAATTTTTCTTCTTGCTCAGCCAGGAGACAAGAGCACAACCAAAATAGAAACACCCACCAGAAGTGCTCCTACATCCATCTACATCCCCAGCCCAATCAGCATCAGAATAGGCGGACAGACGGTCATCAGTATCAAAGGAATACCAAATCCCGTATGAGAAAGTCCCACTCATGTATTTAATAATACGTTTTAGAGCAAGTAAATGTGACTCTTTTGGGGATGCCTGATATCGTGCACAGACTCCAACACTAAAGGCGATGTCGGGACGACTGGCAGTCAAGTAGAGAAGACTACCTATCATACTCCGATATAAGGTTTGCTCTACGTCCTTGCCTGAAGTGTCCTTACTAAGCTTGGTAGTGGTACTTATAGGTGTACGTGCATGCTTAGCGGAGTCTAAACCGAATTTCTTCACTAGGTCTCTAGCATACTTGGATTGGGAGATGAACATCCCATCCTCTAGCTGACGAACCTGGAGACCAAGGAAGAATGTAAGCTCACCAACCATGCTCATCTCAAACTCACTTTTCATTTCCTCCTCAAAGTGGTGAGCATGCTGGGAGCATGTGGATCCAAAGACTATGTCGTCCACATAGACCTGGGCAACCAAAATAGCATCGTCATCTCTTCTTACGAACAACGTCATATCTACTCCCCCTCTCTTGAAGCCACGAGCTAAGAGATAGGAAGTAAGCCTCTCGTACCAAGCACGGGGTGCTTGCTTCAAACCATACAAGGCTTTCCTAAGATAGTAGACGTGTTCTGGGTGCTGAGGGTCTTCAAACCCTTTTGGTATTTCCACATAAACCTCCTCCTATAGAATGCCATTCAGAAAGGCACTCTTGACATCCATCTGATATACCTTGAAGCGCAGATGACATGCGATGGCGATCAGGAGACGGACGGACTCAAGCCTCGCAACAGGAGCAAATGTCTCCCCAAAGTCTACACCCTCTATCTGTGTGTAGCCTTGAGCGACCAACCTAGCCTTATTTCGGATTATGGTACCATATTCATCAATTTTGTTCTTGAAAATCCACCTGGTACCTATCACATTAGTATCACTAGGTCGGGGGGCTAATTCCCAGACATTATTCTTTTCAAGCTGAAGCAACTCATCCTGCATAGCAGATATCCAGTGTTCATCGTTGAGAGCTTCTTTATGGTTCTTGGGCTCGACTTTGGACGTGTAGCAAAGATGGCTAACAACGTTCTCTAGCTGAGCACGAGTCTTGACCCCTAGAGTGGGATCACCAACAATGGAAGAAGGGTCATGACTCTTGTGAACCCAAGCAGGTGTGTCCCCTAACTCAGGAATAGGGTCCACAGAGTGTGAGAGAGGAACAGGTAAATCACTGTCAGAACAATCCTCATCCTCACACTGAAGGTTAGGATCAATAACCGTTAAAGGTTCGTCATCTTGTACGGTAACGTTTATTGATTCCATAACCCTAGAGCTCTTCAGGTTAAATGCCCGGTATGCTCTACTATTCGATGAATATCCTAGAAATATTCCCTCGTCGCTCCGGGAGTCGAACTTTCCAAATTGCTCTCTATCCCGTAGGATGTAGCATTTACTCCCAAAAACACGGAAATACGCCAGGTTGGGCTTCTTGCCGGTCCACAACTCATAAGGTGTCTTTAGTGTGTGTGGGTGCAAATAAACCCTATTCACCGTGTGGCATGCAGTAGACACTGCCTCTGCCCAAAATCTCCTAGAAACTTTACGACCTAGAAGCACAGATCTAGCCATCTCTTGGATCGTTCTATTCTTTCTCTCAACAATCCCATTTTGCTGAGGAGTTCTCATAGCAGAAAACTCATGTTTGATCCCAAGGCTATCACAGTACAAGTCCACCTTTGCTTTCTTGAATTCAGTGCCATTGTCACTACGTATTCTGTTAATAGTGACACCGTATTGATTTTGCAGGACGCGGTACTTGGTCGTTAAAAATTCTACAGCATCAGATTTCTCTCTCAGAAAACCTACAATGGAGTACCTGGAGAAATCATCTACCATCACGAGGATGTAACTCTTACCACCTAGACTCTCAGTACGAGTGGGACCTATAAGATCCATGTGAATCAACTCCAGAACATGAGAGGTGGTAATGGAATGCAACTTCCTATGAGGACTACGAATTTTTTTTCCCAACTGACAGGGTCCACAAACAGTCGAAGTTGACTTTCCAAGAGGTGGTAAGCCACGTACTAGGTCCTTTTTAGATAAACGATTAAGATCTCTAACGTTCACGTGACCTAGACATTGGTGCCACAGATCCATAGGAGTGATCGTGGCGCTGTTGCAAACAAGTGAGGATGTGGGCTCAGTCCCATAGCAGTTATCCTCTATCCTCACCCCTTGCACTAAAATTTTACCGGCTTGATTATAGACCTTACAAGCTTTCCGGTCAAACTTCACTGCAAAATCATTTTCGCACAGCTGGCTGATGCTAAGAAGGTTTGCTTTCAAACCTTTGACGTACAGCACATTCTCTAGCTTTGGAAATCCTGGTAACTCTACTGTACCTCGTCCTACTATGCTAGATTTGTTACCATCTCCAAAGGTGATTCTCCCATCATTATAATCCTCAAGATGGGTAAAATATGAGACATCACCTGTCATGTGTCTGGAGCATCCACTATCAAAATACCACTGTGAGGTATTATGGGCTTTGAGAGCGACATGGACAACAAGGGCCTTTTTTTCTTTCTTAGGAACCCAAGAATAGGTACCTTTTTGTATTCCCTTGTTGTTGTAGGTTTTAGCCAGAATGTGGGGCGCATTCATTGATGGTAAGGTCATTCGACGGAATTCCTCCATCAAACTCTGTGATGTGGCGGCTAGAAACTCAACACGCTCTCTCAGACTGGCAAACTCATCAGTATGATGTGGAGGAGCAAAAGGACGTCGTGTCCGACCAAATCTATAGCAAAACTCCCTAAGGTGTCCATTTCTTTTGCAATGGGAGCAAAAAGGCACATTATTAGGAGGACCTTGGATTGTTTTTCTTGGTCGAACTCTCCTTCTTGGTTTTTGATGACAGCCATAAGGAGTCGTAGTAAACTCAGGAATTGGCCCGAGTGCAATTTGGGATGTGGAGGCACCATCAAAACCTATTCCTTGTCTGTCACCAAAACCTAAAGCGGGACCGAGGAGCATCTTTCCCATCTTCCCAGATCTGTCCTCGATTTGTACCTTGACTTTCCTAGCTCTCTCAAGGTCATGAGTAAGCTGGGCAACAAGGGCTTCAAGTTTCTTCCGAGTCTCCAGGGAGGAATGGAGCTCACTCGTAAGACTAGCCACTTGTTTAGTCAAGTTCGCTTTCTCTTTCTCAAAACTTCTCGCTCTCTCTCTCTCTAAGCAAATTCTCTTTACTAACCCAGGCAGACTCTCTCTCTCTCTCATGGCGGTGCAGATGGAGGACTCTCTCTCTCTCGTTTCTTCTAACTCTTCTTCTAACGCGGTGATCCTAAGAACTAACGCCTTGTTACGTTTTTTAGTTTTTAAAGACTCATTATAGAACTCGGCGTAGGTGCGTTGAAGGTTACTCTCGTCCTCAGTACCTTCCTCCTCTCCCTCACTCTCTTCGCTCTCGCTGTCGAGGTGTCCCTGTGAAGTAGCATCCTCATCGTCGTGAGATGCACTAGGAGGACTCACATGACTAGCCATGAACGCATTGAAGTTACGCTCATGCGGTGACACATCTCCCGAGTCCACCGACTCGACCTCACTGTCGTCACTAAGGGTAGCATTTAGGACAGCTTTACCCTTTTCCCTATTCAGACGAGTGGCACACTCAAACGCTCTGTGTCCCTTACCGTCGCACTCAAAACATCTCTCACTGTCTTTAGGGGGTTCTTTGAAATCTTTCTTTTCAAACTTATTTTTCTGAAAATTCTTTTTATCTTTGAGGTTTCCACTTTTTTTTAAATTTCAGAATTTTCTTGAAATTTTTAGCAAATAATGCCAAATCATCTAAGTCAAACTCACATTCAGAATCAAAATTTTCTATCTTTCTAGATGACTCGACTTTCTTTCTAGCCGACCCCTCACTTTTTCTCTCTTGGGATTTAAGGGCAATTCCCTTATCTTTTGGCTTGGCAGATTTAGGAAACATGTCTATTTCATAAGTTTGTAAATCTCCTACCAGTTCTTCCAATTTTAGTGTATTTAAATTACCCAAGGAATTTAGCACAGTGACTTTAGGTTTAAAACGCTTAGGAAGGGAACGAAGAATCTTTTTAATAACTCTAGCATTTGGAATATGTTCACTAAGATTATAGCTAGTATTAACAATGTCAGAAAGCCTAGCATAAAATTCATCAAAACATTCATTTTTATGCATGGTGATGGTTTCAAATTGTGTTGTTAAATTTTGCTATTTTGACTCTTTAACAGCATTTGTTCCTTCATGGGTAAGTTGCAATACATCCCATGCCTCTTTTGATGTGGTACACGTCATTATGCGTTTAAACTCATCAGGTGTGACAGACCCAGAAATAGCACTTAGACCCTTAGAATTAAAAGATGACCATTTAAATTCTTCATCAGTCCAAGAAATGTCAGGTTTCAAGTTGGTCACATTATCAACAGTCACGGTGGGAGGAGTCCACCCTCGTTCAACCAAAATCTAGACACGTTCATCAATGGCTTTTAAAGCCGACCTCATACGGGCTTTCCAATAAGCGTAATTTGTCCCGTAAAAAATAGGCATTTTATAATATGACTTCTCCATTTGAACACGCACTTTTACAAAAATCAATTTTTTAGAAAATTGATATCTTAGAAAAATTTTGCGGAAAAAGGAATACACGATAGAATAGCGTAACCTGCTCTGATACCAATTTGAAAGAGTTGGCGCTTGCGTTCAATTAAGAAATAATATAATAAACACCTTTTTAACCCAAACAAGCCCTAAACATGCAACTAGGTGTGATTGAAACAATATGAAATCGTGCAAGAGTTATTCAAAACACACATAATTAAGGAAAAATCACCCACAGGGGCAAAACCATTTGTATATCACTATAATTTGTAAGAGAAGCGGCTTACAATCGGATTACACTGAAATACAAGTTTTTGACTAAGAATTACCCGCAGGCATCGGATTCTGTAGTCGCGGCTGGAAGACTCCCTTTCCAGTAGGGTTGGCAGGAACTATCCCTGTCCAGTAGGGCTGCAATGAAGAGGAAGAAACGGTCCACTTCACAAGGGTTGAACAACAGCAATGGTGTTCTTGGGCTACCAAACTTGATTCACATAGATATGGAAGATGTGTGAATCTAAAAACCTAGAATCATAGGACTCAATAGGTGAAGACTTTAGGGTTGATATGCTCTGAAAATCGTTGAAAAGTCTTCAAAAAACCAATTCCCGTAGTGGGATTAAATAGGAGAACTTAAGCCCTAAAATTCGGAACATGATCTGAACACGATCTGTATGGAATTATCCTCATCGGATCGGTCCGGTCTGTTTAGGTGGATCGGTCCGAATGAAGCGGATCGATTCTTTTATCTGAAGGCGGATCGATCCGGATGACATCGGATCGGTTCGGCATTTTGGCTTCATCAGTTCGCTATGGATCCGGGGTACACTGGCCTCATCTCAGCAGGCGGATCGGTTCGGTCTCTTTAGACGGATCGGTTCTTTTATCTGAGCCGGATCAGTCCGATTTGTTCCCTGATTCTTTGATATTCGGATTCCGTTGATGATGAATGTGGGGATTGAATCTTTGCAACGGTGTTACGGCTGATGACATATACAAGTATGTTGGACAAAAATGTCCTTACACTCGAACTTCAACTTATTCCCAAACTGCATCACTCCCTTTATGGAGATACCTGCAAAAACACCTGATCACCCACGTCAAACTCCAAAATATTTGGTTTCATCGGCATAACTCTTCTCCCTGTCCTAAGCTACCCGAATATGACTCCTGATCAACTCAATCTTCATTGAGGTCTCATGATTCAAATTTGGCCCGTGAAGTTTATTGTCCCTCACCTCTTACTAATAAGAGGGAGAATAACATGTTCGCTCGTACAAAGCCTCAAACGGTGTCATGCAATAGTAAACTGGTACGAGTTATTATATGCAAACTCTTCCAAAGGTATATACTGCTCGAAATTACCTTTAAAGTCCCAAATACATATCCTCAACATATCATCGAACACTTGATTCACACTTTCGTCTACCCACCGGGGTGTGGGGGATATGTCATGCTTAAACGCAAGTCTATCCTAATCACCTCCTGAAAACTCTGCTAGAAGTGGGACGCAAAGATCTTATCCCTATATGAAATAATGTCGAGTCCCCCTCCTTCTGAGTGAAATGTCACTATATCTGTTATGAAAAGTTGTACAAACTTCTCCGTTGTAATATACATCCAAGCTGGAAAGAAATGGGCAACCTTAGTCAATCGATCCATAATAACCTAGATGGAATTGTGACCCCTTTATGACATCCATAATCTTGTGATGAAGTCAATTGATATACTATCCCATTTCCAAACCAAAATATCTAATGTCTATAGATTCCTGCCTGGTCTCACCTTGACTATCTAACACGTGGTGCACCTTGAGACAAACTCTGCTATGTCCTGCTTCATATCGGGCCACCAATACTGCCTCCTCATATTGTGGTACATCTTATCCCCTCCGGGATGTACCTAAAATTGTGACCCATATGAATCTTCCATAATTGTTTATTATAGGTCCTCATCATCTAGGATAATCAACCTCCCATTGAAGCCTAAGCCACCCTCAAAACTTAGTTAGTAAGACTCCACTCCACCCGCCAATAACTGTTGAATCCTCTATTGATAAGAAAGATCCCCTGCCTATTCCTTCATAATCCTCAAATGATCTCGGGTGTGATGACCATCACTACTATATATGTCGGGACTACCTCATCCTCCTAACAAAGCTCAACCCACTTTATGTTCCACACTGCTGCCAACTACCCTGCCGGCATACGACTCAACGCATTTGCCGCTATATTAACCTTCCACGGATTATACTCAATGTCAAACTGGTAATCCTTCACAAACTCAAGACACCGCCACTGCCTCATATTCAGTTTCTTCTAGGTGAAAATATACTGAAGTGCCTTGTGGTCCTTGAATAATAAAAACTTCTCCCCTAGTAGATAATGCCTACAATTTTGCAAGGCAAAAATGACTGCCGCTAACTCTAGATAAAGCTTGGGATAGTTTTTCTCATGGTACTTAAGCTTGTGAGATGCATAATCTATAGCCTACTCCTCGTGTTGTAGAACTCTTCCAAGTCCTTAAAAGGAACTATCCGTAAAAATAAAGTACTCCACTCCTCCCTTAGTCAATGCGAATATTGGTGGTGAAGTCAACTTATCCTTTGGCTCATCAAAAGCTGACTAACAATGATCATTCATAAGCACCCAAAAGTCTCGTGTTTTTACCTCAAATAGAAACATTTTATTTGTTAGTTCTCGATAAAATTGGTCTTATGCGGGTATTTTATTTATCATGTATGTAAAAACATACTTATGGTTTCAAATGCATCAATTCAAGGCAACTTGAGAAAAAAATGACTACATATGCACTTTTAAGGGAAATTGGTAAATTAATATAACTAATTTCGGACTTAGACAAAGCACGAAAATCGTAGGTCTTGAATCAAAGTACGTCGGGGTTCAAACAACGTATCAATCGGAGTTCAAATGAATAAGTTATGACCGTGCCAATGAAAAAGTCAAAGTCAAAGCCTTGGATCATAGCCGAAGTAAATCCTCATGACCCGTGCGCTATTAAAATATTATCGGCATCAAAATTAGGGTCTCGTCGGTTCTTGTGGTTCGTCATTTGAAGATCATATAAAAAAGTTACAAGGATTTGGGTGTATTGTGCAATTAAGGAAAGTTGGGAAAACAAACAGGGGTATATGTTATTTCGCTCTGAATAATAACTAAGATGGAATTTGGCTAAGTGGTGCACTCACTTTCACAACTCACAATCCACGTGGGTTTAAGTTTTACTAGGGAGAGGAAATCCCAATTTTTACATTTAAATGTTGGGCTCCACATAGCGCCATATGGGCGGTCCACATGGAAGCACAACTGCTATTGGATCAGCATCCCGTACGCGCAACACTCGTACGCCTGATGCGCATCACGCGTGCGTGTCTTGCTCTTTAGAAGATTCCAAAATTCACTTAATACACTTCCCACCCTATTTTCTTATTTCTTTAATATCTTCTTCATTAATTATTCTTTTCTCCTCATTTATTTTCTAAAAAGAAACCATTTTTTCATTTCCTCCCATGCCTCTATTAATATCATCCAACCCATTTTAAATTAAATATTCGATGCCCTTGCCCCCTTTATTATTTTATTTAATGGAATATATTTTTGGAAAATTCCTAAAATGGCCCCAAACCCAAATTTCCAACTATATTTGGTCTTCATTTCAAAGAGACAAACCTAGTACTAATTTAGGAGCTAATATTCGTAGTTAGAAGACACCATTCTCTTTATAGGTCAATTAGTTTAGTGTTGTCTCTTTTATTTCTTTTGTAATTTTTAAAATCGAATGGTAGAAAGGAGACTCTAACACGTTTATCTACATGCATATGTGACTACCTTACACATATATATATACTTGAATGCATGAAATCAATTGTATTCTAAAAAATGTTACTTATTCCGATTAATTCACCTTATTATTATAAAGAATTCCATTCTTCTTAACATGACATTTATTCCATGATTTAACACACCTGATTAAATACTTTAAACAAATAGACATTATTTAAGGGAAATCATTTCTTTCACAGAAATTACTCACTTTATTTGTACAAATCCACATTAGTATTTTCATTGAAAATCACCTTTAATACACGCAAATACCATGTTGAAAAATACTTATTTTTCCCTTGAAAACTTTTCTTAAATACACCCTTGTATTAATTACGGGTTAAACCTCTTTATGTTGCTTAGGCACACATTTGCTCACTTCACTTTACCATTTCTTTACTTTATGGTCATTAATTAATTTTTACATTTCTTGTCTATTTTACCCTTTACTAGAACATTTATCAGTTCATTCAAGTTAGGTTGCATTTTCATATATTCACCACATAACCCATTTCTTGACATGTTCCATTTTCTTTATCTTTTTTCTCGGAATCTTCCAGTATACACAGTTTTTAACGGGATCTACACCATCGATTATGCTACCATAGGCTCTGGCCAGTGATTTTAGGTCTTTCATCCCAGGGCAGGCTCCAAACCCTCCTTAATTATCCCAATGTCATCCAAGTCCTTATTAATGTGTTTTAACACTTTACAAACGTCCACAATATTCCATTTTTCCTCTTTTCCTTCCGAAGCCAAAAATTCGAGGTTCCACCCCAACTTCTGTCACCTTTTAAAATCATAATTTCTTGTCCTTTTTACTCTAACATTGATTTTATTCCAAAATCATATTCATTTAGGATCTTTTTTATGTAAAACCTTTTCCAATATTTTTATTTCATAAAAGTATTCCACTTTATATAAAATTACCATTTTACCCATTTACTTCCGAACTTGTCATTTTCATTATTTTTGCACATTTTATTTCTCAAAACACTATTAAGTTGCCCACACTAACATCTTAAGTTTTTTTAACTCATTAAAAGTTCTTTAAAACTTTTGGAGAGATATACTTCTCAAGTTGAAAATCCTTTTATTTCATTTCATTCTTTTTCTAAGAAATCATTGAACATTTAAAGACTACTTTATAAGAAAAATTCCATTTCTCTTCATTAATACTTGTAGTCTTAAAACCATACACTTATCACATTCCCAACACATTCTTCACACAATTTTAGGATTGAAATTTATAATTTCTTTATTTCATGTTTAATCCAAATAAACCCTCATTAAACTTGTTTATATATTCAACATACAGGTTTATATATATATATATATATATATATATATATATATATATATATATATATATATATATATGGGATTTTAAGTCTGAAAATCCTATTCAATGGGTTAAACATATCATTTATTCTTGAAATGTCATATTATTGCGTAAAAATAATTTTCAAGGCAAAAGACACTTTCGTTTCTTCAAAACTGGAATGGAATGACCATTTACACAAAAATCCCATTTTTTCATAAGAAAACTTGAATATATATTCGTAAATTGTTTCTAACAAAATAAATATTCTTCTAACATTTTTATTCCATACAAATATTTAATACCAAGTTTTTTTTAAAATATATTAATTTACTCAAAACCATTGAAACCCATTTTACAAACCCATGTTTAAAAATCATAACAAATATCATTCTTATAATAATGCATCCCACTCTTATATTCAAGCTATAAGACTACTAATACGAGAAATAGAGTCTTAAACTAAGAGTAGAGTTTTCCCACCTCAAATGGAGCTCCAAAAATTATAGGATGAAGAAGATGGTTATGAAAACCCTCCACCTCCTAGGGTGGCCCCGAGGAGGTTGCTTATCTCCTCCATAAATGTTTTAAGAAAAATCTCCTCTTCAAACTCCATTAATCTTCCCTTTTCACTTTCCAAAACCCCCAGCAATGCCTCCAAAATTCATAGATCTACCCAACGATGGTGAAATGGGTGTATTAGGCTTGTTTGTGGTGGAATACTAGTAATATATGGTGGCATGAGGTGAGGATATAGTGTAGCGATGATGGAAAAGGGCTTTGGGGAGAAAAATCTCCCCACCTCTCACTTCTTCTCCACCATAATAAACCCAAGTAATTACCCAAAACTGTTATAAAAACCCCTAAACCTCTAAAATCCCATTTTGCGCAATCTGTGTTCACCAGAATTCGATACGTCATCAATCCAACGACCCAAAACATTACAGGACATAAGGTCACCCAATTTCAAAATTTTTGGGTGACCTTGTTTGAATAAAAAGGGGCCTCGTTCGAACGAGAAATGGGACTTATTCGAACAACCGTCGAACCAACTTCTAACAAATTCAATACAATGGCATATTGTTCAAAACTCGTTGGAACGCAGCTTTGAACGAGCACTGTTCTCATTCGAACGACTAGATTTTTGTTCTAACGAAATAGGTATCTCATTCGAACTAGTGGCAAATCGTTTGATCTTGCCAAATTCCTGAAATCTCATATTTTTACCCATAATATTCCAACAATTACCATCAAGGCCCAGAAATAATCAAATATAATTATAGAAGTCCATAATAATGATCCAAATCCCAAGGGTTTCACATGAAAAACGTACCACTTAAGTCGTTTAATTCAAGATTAAACAATTTAAATGGCTCCAAATAGTTTTTTGAAGAAACTCTTTAAACAAAACTAATAGCTAACACAAGATGTGTATAAAAGATTATATGAACGAGTTATTTAAGGCATAGGTGTACCAGTTTTAAAAAACAAAACTTATATAGGTTCTAAATCAGTACAGTCTCAAGAAGGTGATGAGAAGAAGGGTAACCCTGCAAGAACACAAGATTTTAACGTGGTAAAACCCCACCCAATTAGGGTAACATCCATGGAGGTCTCTACACCTCAAAAAATAAAATCAACTAAAATAGAGTAAACATATTACAAACTATATAACAAACTAAACACACAAGCATATCTAATCTAAGTCCAGAATGTTTACCAACTCCGTTGGATTATTCTGACTTCTTTGAAGGTTCTGATGTTGAGGTTGTTCTCCAAGCTTTGTAACCGCTTCTCCTTTTAGCTTTACGTTGACTCTAAAGTCAGGAATCTCTCTTCCAATAGTCCTTTAGTGTTGTAGTGTGACAAGTGTAAGTGGTGAAGTGTCTAATCACATGCATGCAACCCTCACACACTTATACAAGCAATATGCCTTATCAAATAATAGATATCGTTCTAAGATGCAGTAAGGATTTTTGAATCACAGTTTGGTTAAAAATCTCAGACTACTGATCTTTATTTTTATCCATAGATCAATAAGGAATCTTTCTATTAAAAAGAGCCAAGATCCTAAACACTTTATTTTTATTTAATATACATATTTATTTCATAAATTGTGAAATATTCACGAAAGTGTAAATCCCCAATCAAGATCTTGACTAGATCTAAGTCAGTTTTTTCTCATAAACTGTAAACATAAATGGATTTGTTGGTTTTGGTTTTGAAAACAACATGTAAGAGTAAAAACAACCAACAAACGAATATTTCTTGAAAAAAAATCAAACTAAGCAAGTTTTATGTGATATGTATCACACAGTCTCAGATCTCAACATTCTATGAAAAGAAAAATGAAATCCAAACTTCGTGACTTGGTTGGACAAGAGATTAAAGACTAAAGAGGATGAATCTTCAAAAATACGAACTCAATAAAACTCACAAAGGGTTTTTGAGGAAAAATGGCCGAAGTTTGATTTAGGACTCTCTCTCTCTCTCTCTCTCTTTACTCTTAATTCTCAAATGAGCCAAAGTCTCAAACCATTCCCCACTTGGTCTCTATTTATATTACTCACAGAAGGATCTAGAAGGGTTGGTGAGAATCTACGGTTGGGATTGCTTCAATTGAAACACAAAGCAAATCTTATGGCTGCGGATGGACCGTTGTTAAACATGCTCTGATAGGATTGTTATAAAGATATGAAAGCCACTGATAACTAATGATCCAAGGGATAGAATTAAGTCTTAAGGTTGCGAGAGCTAACAAACACAAATCCAATCGCTCACTAACCAACACGTCAAAGGAAACGATCAACCCTCAAACACGTGTTTATAAGATTTAAAAAATCTCATTTTCCACCACAAAAGTCTCTGCCGCTTTCGTATCCTACCCAAGAAAGGTTTTAGGAACAATAGGAAATGAAAAATCAACCCACAACATTTTTAAAACCAACTTTTAAATGTTTAGAAATGTTTTATAAATTCCTAAAAATTATTTAACATATCCAAAAAATTATTGAAAAATCATGTTTATGGGAATTAACACACATATACCGAAATTGATATGAATACAACATATAAATGTAATCGTAGGTGCAGTGTTGGTAGTATACCTTTGAAACTATTAGAGGAATTGATATATAGAGTCTGAGGCTAATTGGTAGACTAGGATATGACTCAAATTTTGTCACTATTTCCAAAATAGACAAGCTCCTATATAATGTAGACTCAAGTGAGTCAAAGATATAGGGTGCTTCAATCCCCTCCGTTGGAGATATGAGACAAATATCATTTGAGTCATCAAGGACTCGTAGGGATACAAAATATAAGACAATCCTATTCCTATACAAAATTCTATCTACCCCATATCCTAGAAAAAAAATTACATTACTCAACAATAAAAAAACCAATACCCTAACAACATTCTAATAAAATGAGGTACTGATATCCTAAAAATAAGATAATTGAGATAAAAAACATTAGTTGAAGTAATCAAAATAATGTCCGAGTGGACTCAAAGTTTCTCCCCCGTTTTGTCTCAAATGGACAAAGGGTTTACACACAGGTAAGAGAGAGAAATATCAAAGCATAAACATCAACGATACATTACACTTCTTCCATAACCACCCCAATTGATTTACGTAATGATTCAAACCGTATATTGTCCAAGTGTTTAGTGAATAAATCAACTAATTGCAATTCAGTTGGCAGGTAATTAATCTTCAATTCCTTTGATTCAACCAACTCGCATATAAAATGATGTCGTATTTTAATATGTTTAGTACGAGAGTCTTGAACATGTTTTTTGGAAATATTAATTGTGCTTTGATTTTCGCAATAGAGATGTAGTTGTTCTTCAATAATACCATATTTTTATTTAATATACACTTTAAAATGATGTAATTGTTTAGGAGCCAAGATCCTAAACACTCTTTTTTATTTATTTAATATACACATTTATTTCATAAATTGTGAAATATTCACGAAACTGTAAATCCCCAATCAAGATCTTGACTAGATCTAAGTCAGGTTTTTCTCATAAACTGAAAACATAAATGGATTTGTTGGCTCTGGTTTTGAAAACAAAATTTAAGAGTAAAAGCAAACAACAAATGAAGATTTATTGAAAAAAGAAATCAAACTAAGCAAGTTCTACGTAATATGTATCACACAGTCTTAGATCTCAACTTTCTATGAAAAGAAAAATGAAATCCAAACTTCGTGACTTGGTTGGACAAGAGATTAAAGTCTAGAGAGGATAAATTTTCACAAATACGAACTTACTCAAACTCACAAAGGGATTTTTTAGGAAAAATGGACGGAGTTTGATTTAGGGTTTTCTTTCTCTCTCTTATCTTTTTGCTCTCAATTCTCAAATGATCCAAATTCTCAAAATGTTCCCAAATTGGTATCTATTTATATTACTCATAGAAGGATCTGGAAGGGTTGGTGTGAATCTACGGTTAAGATTGCTTCAATTGAAACACAATGCAAATCTTATGGCTGCGGATGGACCGTTGTTAAATGTGCTCTGATTGGTTCTCTCAACTAACACAAGGATTGTTACAAAGACATGCAAGTCGTTGATAACTAATGATCCAAGGGACATGATTACGTCTTAAGGTTGTTGAAAGTAACAAACACAAATCCAATCGCTCACTGGAAAACATGTGTAAGGTAACGATTAGCCCTAAAATGTGTGTTTATAAGAATTAAAAAATCTCATTTTCCACCACCGAAGTCTCTTCCACTTTCGAATCCTACCCAAGCAAGGTTTTAGGAAGAATATGAAATTATAAATCAACCCACAAAATTTTTAAAACCAACTTTTAAATGTTTAGAAATGTTTTAAAAATTCCTAAAAATTATTTAACATATCCCAAAAATTATTGAAAAATCATGTTTACGGGAATTAACACACACACATACACACCTAAATTGATATGAATGTAAAATATAAATGTAATCCTAGGTGAAGTGTTGGTAGTATACCTTTGATACTATTAGAGGAATTGATATGTAGAGTCTGAGGCTCTTTGGTAGACTAGGATATGACTCAAATTTTGTCACTATTTCCAAACTAGACAAGAACCTATATAATGTAGACTCAAGTGAGTCAAAGCTATTGGGTTCTTCGTCACATTATAATGATTTGTACCCGAAAAATAATAAAATATTGGGCATGGGTATTACATGCGTAGTCGACGCTTGTGAGGTGATTTAGGACCTCCTACACACTTTGAAAGCATGCGTATTGTCAGGAGTACAATGATTACGACATAATATCTGAGGGGTATCTTTCATTAGGACTACACGATGACGGTTAATCACATCACTACAAGAACTAACATCCTCAAGGAAGCCCAAGCGTTAAAAAAATAATAATGTCGAATCAAATTCCCGGTAACATGCATATTTATGGATGGTCATAATGATGGAGGTAGTCACATCAACATGAAATATTCTCTTCAACCACGATGAAGACTCTCTGTGTAATACCCTGTGGTTTCAAAATAAAATATTGTGACTAAAATTAATTTAATAATTTTGGATTAAATTTGGGAATAAATTAAACCGCGAGATTTAAATTTAAACGGATAAAATTTAAATTGAGAACAAATTTTTATTTATGATTTCATATTTATGGGATATAAATGGGGCATGATAAGGTCACTCATGAAAAAAATTTGAATAGTAATTTACTTAGGGTTACATGTTGATTAAACATCACGAAAATATCTATGTTGAATAAAAATAATTGGGACGCATTTTGGGAGATTTTATGAGCTCATTCCGGTGTTTTAAACCTTTAAAAATAGTCTTGGCGGTATATGTACAAAACTTGGGAGGATATGGGACTATTTAGATTTTGGATTTGGGCCCATTTGAGGGTCCATATATGGGGCTTTAGGTATAACTCCAGAATTAGGTTAATATAAGTTGATTGTGGAGGTTAAGAAACCCCTCCACCATTTACCAAGAGCCCTAACAGTTACCTTGAGAAGAGAGAGAGGAGGTAAATGGCTATGGATAAGGAGAATTCAACAAATAAGGCTAAAGAACTCATCAAGAAATCATACAAGAATTTTCTTGCTAACTTTATTTGTCCAATATAATTATTAGTTCATTGGGATTTATCTTCCATGTAGAATTCTAGATTATATAAGGATTTGTGGTGATATAAAGTTATTATTAAAGCACATGTTTGTAGAGGACTCAAATTTGAAAATAGGATAGTTAAATCCAGAAATCAGGATGAGGATTAACAGTGATTTGAATGATAAGAACTCAAGCCTTAGAACCCTGGGTTTAATTGGAATGATTGTTCATATGTATAGGGCGAATATTCAAGTTGAAATTCAGAAAATTTGATGATTATGACTCTTGTATAATGATAAAATCTTATACGACTAAGAGGTGAAAAATTAAATTTTTTTAGATATGTTAATGGGTCGAAATTTTAGGATTTTGGAGGTGAGTTTGATGTTAAACCCCGTAAATAATTGTTCCAATATTAAGAACTAAGTCATAGGGACCTAATTTGATGTTAATAAAAATGTAAAAATAATTGGAATCCAATTTGGGGCTGATATTAGAAATACCGCAGTGAGAAATGTTAACAAATCTGGGTTGCTTCCCAGATCCGAATTGGTTAGACTACTAGGAGCGAATCGATTCGTCCCCCACCAGCGAATCAGTTTGGCTTATGGGGTAGGATGAGGTGGGACTAGGGTTTATTCCGGGGTATTTTTAGGATTTCATATGAGTTAGTGGGACGATGTTTGGACAAGTGAATAATTTATTAAAAATGTTTTATTGACACACAAAAAAAATTAAATGGAGAGCTTGTTTAACCAGATGGTTGAGCTTTTACAAAAATGGAGGAAATTAGTAAATAACTAGATGGTTAATTATTAATGCGGGATTTTATTATGGATAATCAGACGAGGAAGCTAGGCGATAATTATTGAGTAATAATCTATGAATATTGTAAAATAATAATATATATTAATATTTATTGTGGGGACATACTTATGTTCGTGGACGGTCCTATCGGTTGGGGTTACGTGCATTCGGAACCGTAGAACACGTCAGCATACGTGGGTAGGAATTGTGTAGGTTATAACTTTAAGTACTACATAGCAACACCACTTATGATAGATATGTGTATATGATAGGATTCATTGTCACCGCTGGGCATGGGTTGTGCAATGGTGTACTTCATAGTGAGCGCCCTACTCGTGTGTATTTTGTGTTGTCCGATATGGATAAGAAATTCCTACAGACTTACCGATGGAGCACGAATGAGATGCTACTGGTCGTTTCTTTTAGTGTCACATATATATAATCCTATAAAATGAATGCCAACATTCTTTAGTCTAACGGTGTAGACAATAAATCACAAACTCGATATTACGTAGTATACATAGTGAATGTTGTGTCATATTCATAGTTAGTATGATCGAGGGTATTTTGGGAGGTGGGTATGATGTAGATGATTACATTTTAGTTCGGTAATTATGTTATATGAATCTTATATTTAAATTGACACAATTATTTGTTATGTAATTTAGTTAATGTGTGATCGTACGTTGAGTATTGCACTTAGATGAGGGGTGAGATATTTAATGTATGCGAGTGATGATGGGGGGTGCTTACTTTTAATTAACTGTATTTTTGCACTATAAATTCAGTAAGTTAATTCTTATAACTCTAGGGCGCTGACCCAGATTATAAATATTTTCTCCGCCCAGATGCTCTTAGACAGGGTTATCAAGATTATTAACAGATCAACTTGTAACACCCCGCCTAATAAGATACCGGGCGATCACTCCAATATTAAATTAAAACAGGAGTCTCATATGGATCATTCTTAGCATCACTGTCGAAAATCCATTTAATTACAAATATCCTATTAGGTGAGCGTTAAAAACTTTTACCTAACTACTCTATTTAACGATCAAAATAAAACATCCACAATTAACTGCGTAAATGAGCTGTAAAGAAAATGAAATAAATTAAAACAACCGAACACTCGGTCAAAAATATACAACCATATCGAATATCGTGCGAAGAGTAAATAAAAACAGTTGGACCATTGGCCCGAATGTTTGTACAATATCTCCTATCTAGAGTACAAAGAAGAAGCGTCTACCGAGAACCTGCAAGCATCCACAGCTGCTACAGCAGACGTCTGACTCGAAAGAATTTCCATCCAGGCGTCCCTGTGTCTGGACACCTATATATATATAGTATAGAGAAAGAAAGGAGAGTAGACAAACGGGTCAGAGCCCGAATGTTTGAAAATATTTTGCAAGTGCATAAATGCTTTATTTTTAGAAAAATAGTTTTATCTCTTATTTAAATTAGTATCGCACTCCCATGAGATACCCCTCACCTCTCCTCTAGTAGTGCACTCCTAGCGCATCCCTCTAAACATCCTAGTCAAGCTACCTTGCTAAACTAGTCTAATACCCAACTACTATCTACCCTAGATAGTCAAACAGATGTACTAAGGGCATGACTTCACTCTAATCTCGACGCTATGTCATGTTCATGCGTGGGGTGTCTCGCGAAGCGAAATCCAAACAAGGAACCCCCCCGATACACTACTATGCGGCAAGGTCGATCGTCGAGCTCCGCCAGTCCCTCAGTACAGGAAGATATATATAATATATATATATACCATAAACATTTATAATAGTAGAGCACTAAGGATTAAACGTCTCCCCAGTCTCAACACAGTGCCATATTCGTGCGTGGGGTGTCTCGCGAAGAGAAATCCAAACAAGGAACCTCCCCGATACACTACTATGCGGCACGGTCGATCATCGGGATCCATTAGACCCTCGACACTCGATTTATACATATACATACATCTATAATGTACGTCCGGATAATATCTCCCGGACTGAGGATTTACCCAATCAATTATAATACACGTCCGGATCTACCTCCCGGACTGAGGTGTATTCCATACACAAAGTATTTATAAATACTTATCCTTTTCATTTCAAAAACTTCCATTTCCCTTCTCATATCCAGGAAATGTATTTAAAGCCAATTCATTATCATGAATTGCTTTGCCAAAACATATATCTTTTTAAAAGCCAATTTTATTAACATAAAAATGCTTTTCCTTTTTCAGTTATCCCATTTCCCTTTTTATACTCAGGAAATGTAATTAAAAGCCATTTTTATTATCATAAAAATGCTTTTACCATATCATACGCTTCCACATCCCTTCTTCCATCCGGGAGTGTTACCGAAGCTAAACATATAATCCATTTCCCTTCCTATATCTAGGAAATGTAATTAAAGCCGATCCATTATCATGAATTGCTTTAATAAAAACACGTTCTAAGACCGCCCGTCCGGATTTCTCCACTGTGCGCGCCCCTAAATGGCTATTATCTTCCAGGGCCTACCATAAGACAACCTGGGATCCTACATCGCAAGACGTCGGGAAGCGACCATGTGCCTGCGGGATAGTCAAGACCACACCCGGAATCTGCTCACCAGCGCAGAAAAATATAACAACAAACGCTCACATGGCCTATAGGACTATATCCACCCTGCATTCATTAGCCAGGGGGCTTCACCATACGAACGCAACTTCCCTTATGATAGCGATTTATAGAGGTGTGTAAACCAAATTTTTCTCATTTATGAAAATCATTATTTACCATTTTGAAAATATTCATTTTTATATTTTCAAAATCATTTCCATCATTATATACATATATATATAACTAAAACACACAGTATATACATATCCTATATATTCTTCCTAGAATATATATAAACGGCCATAGTGGCCTATAGCTTCTAGCGATGACCATAATCCCAAAGATTCCCTCCAGGAATCATAATCATGCATTCATATTAGCATGATTCTAAATCCAAAGTATTTCTTACTTTAATAACCACTATATAACTCAATCCTATTCTAAGGATGTATTGGATATCTCCAATGATACCCTTCACTCTAAGTGAAATCGACACCTATCTATACTCCCAAATTAGCCTAATTATCTCCTAGGATATACTTAACGATAATTGATATAATTATGCTTTCTATAAGCATAATTATATAGGCCTATATGCCTACGATAATTAACCTCGGGATTTATCTCACCCGAACAACCTTAAATTCAACGAGTTAAGGATTTCATTTCCTTGAACCCCAAGACTACACCTAGTCCAATCATTTAGAAGTCCCCAATATGATTTAGGAACCCTAATCCATCAATTTATATAATTATTCTATTTTCCTCGAAAATATAGATTAAGGGTTATATACTTAAAACCCTTACTGTACCCTCCTAATTTGCCTTAATTTATGGACCATAAAGTCCTAAAAGGTCTCCTAGGTTATCACCTAATTAACATCAAAGCAAGATGAAATGGAATCTATCCCATCCAAATCACCCTAAGAAAATTGTCCCTTTTTAGCAGGGGTTGATCGATCGACCCATGGCCGTCGATCGATCGAAGGATTCGATCGATCGATCCCCCAGGCTCGATCGATCGATCAAGTCGGGCAGCTTCTTCTCCGAGAAGCTGTTTCGGCCATGGAAGCTTCATCCAAGCTTCCATCTCCTCACCCAACGACCTACAACTTCTACCAACAACAAATACACCTATAATACGGGTCCTAAACATCCTGGAACCCGGAATCACCCAATATTTTTGGTTAATTACTAAAAATCTCCAATTTATCAATTTTAGGGGTTTATTCATTTTATCTCCCGAAAACCCGTTTTATCCAAGAATACCCAACCCAAAATCATTAGGGTTTGTTATACCAACAATGATATGAGATATTTATGCTCAAAATAAATAAAGCAAGTAAACACTTGCCTCGTGGATAAAATCCGACGTCCTCGAGCCGAATCCCGCGGAGGCCGACCGGAATCTCCCCCCTTTTTCTTCTTTTCTTCCCTCTCTCTCTCTTCCCTCTCTTATTTCTTCTTTCTCTTCTCTCTTCCTCTATATATAGAGAGAAAAAGGGTTTTAACCCCTAAAAACCCAAAAACGACTCGTTTACCCAATTACGAGCCTATTTAACTCCAAAATTACCCGGAACTCAATTTCGACAATCGGACACTCTTTTTCGACTATCTCGGACATTCCAAGACTCGTGGCGCAGTCGAAATTTCCATCCAAGGAACTTGACCGCAAATCACTATTCTAACCCAAAATAATTAAACGCGGTGTTCTACTCAAAATCTTACCTCTTTTGTCGCTATACTCCACGGCGGCATATAAATAAAATATTTCGACCTATATGGTCCCAAAATAATTTATAACACCCTTCGAAAATCATTAAATCCTCGAAAATCCCAAAAATCACTATTTCGAGAAATTCTCCAATTCCAAATTATACTTAATTGTGGAATTTAATCATCTCCAAAAGGTCGGGTTATTACATACTCCCCCCCTTACAATGGAATTTCGTCCTCGAAATTCAGATACATCTTACTCCCTCTAACTTGGATTACTACAAATCCTAAAACCTCAAGGGAAAGATACTAACCTAATGGTTCCTAACCATACACTATGCAGCTATCGCAATCATAAAGTGACTCTAATACGTCACTTAATACCCAACCACTATGATGCCTCTTGGCATGAGTTTCAATCTTATATACTAGGCCTATCTTAGCTAGGCGGCATACCAAATCACCTTACCAAGGTGCCCATACACCTTCCTAACTTGTGCATATTTGCATAAACGTTACGAACGTCTGACACGTAACACTCTCTCCCAATAAGGGTCTCCTTTCCTCGATGTAATACTCACCTATGGGTCCTCCCAACCCGCGAATTTCGATTCTCCTAACTTCGGCGCTACTAACTTTAGCGAACCTATATCCTAAAATTGCCACGATCTATGCGTTACCCTACCTACGCGAAACTAATATAATCCTAAGTATGTCCCTAGCGCCCAAGGCCTCTCTCAACTCCCAACAATTGCTTGGTTTCATGCGTGGGACGTCTCGCTAAGGCAAAATCCAAACAAGGAACCCCTCCACACATTAACACTTGACTTCGTTGGTCACGGAGTCCCGTTATTTCAGACATGAAACCGGGATAATCCTATCCCTTATCAACAAATGGTGGTCTGAACTCCTATCTCTAACTAAGACTCACACCACCCAGCGCTCACACTATTTCTAAGTTCTTGCGCAAACCAATACTGAGCTTTATGTTTAGCTCAACAATAATCCTGCGGCCTTAAATCATATATATAAGGTCACCATATACCCAAATCACGATAATGAAACCTCTACTCATCGAAGTTTCTTATCTCACAATAAATAAGGTGAACTCAACCTATATCTAGGTGAGACACCGCAACAATAACATGTTCCCTCCAGGAACCATGGACACGATAGACTTGCCATTTTTTTTATTTTTTTTTTAGCCTGCTATCGCTCCGAAAATACACCATGAGGTGTTATCTACATCATAACACCATACTCGTATAGACATATAAAACGAGCATCACTAACCAGATATATATATATATATATATATATATAATATATCAGCACCCGCCTCTATGGAGAATCAAGGGAAATAAAATTCCGGTATTGCGGAAAGCACATAGTCATACATTATAATGTTATCGAGACCGCCACAACTCAAAATACACACACGAGTCTAGGGCTACTAATACCGCGACTTTATCTAGTCACGCCTAATATACCTCCTCAATTGAGGTAAAACTCATAACCACAATTTCATTATAATAATTTCCCCGAGTGGATGTCCAACCATGGGGTCCTCGAATATACCCATTCTTTAGTGAGCCCATCCTTCTTGGAAAGGACTCAATATACATTGCACCTAACTCACTTAGGTACAAGGTTCACTTCTCCATACTGCTCTTTATTCACCGTTGGCCTCTGGCTGAACCTTATGTGAATAATTACGAAACGGAATTCTTCTCCTTCCTGTAGAATCACGGGGACTCACGATTAAAACTACTCGTAAGATCCCTCTGGAACCCTTATTTCCACGGGTAATTCAACTTGAGTACCACTTTCTACCACAGTAGTACTTGGTTGCTCCTAACTACTACACTTTAGTAGTCGTTGCAACAATCCTTAGCATTTGCCACAAGGAGAGTGGCCTCTACTGAGGTCCTCGTCCCCAACTTCTACCAGCTTCCCCGGCTAAGCTCCAACTCCTGCTGCCCTCCGAGCTCCGCACACGATTCTCAACGAGCGCGTAAAAGATTTCAATAATCCTCTAATATGGCAGGAGAACGAAATCTCACAAGAGAAATCAACAATCCTAATCCTGGGGCTCTATAACAAATCGAGAGCAACCCTGAAAGCGTAGTACGTCCGCACAAATTCCTAAGGACACTAAAACCTGATGCTCTGATACCATCTGTAACACCCCGCCTAATAAGATACCGGGCGATCACTCCAATATTAAATTAAAACAGGAGTCTCATATGGATCATTCTTAGCATCACTGTCGAAAATCAATTTAATTACTAATATCCTATTAGGTGAGCGTTAAAAACTTTTACCTAACTACTCTTTTTAACGATCAAAATAAAACATCCACAATTAAATGCGTAAATGAGCTGTAAAGAAAATGAAATAAATTAAAACAACAGAACACTCGGTCCAAAATATACAACCATATCGAATATCGTGCGAAGAGTAAATAAAAACAGTTGGACCATTGGCCCGAATGTTTGTACAATATCTCCTATCTAGAGTACAAAGAAGAAGCGTCTATCGAGAACCTGCAAGCATCCACAGCTGCTGCAGCAGACGTCTGACTCGAAAGAATTTCCATCCAGGCGTCCCTGTGTCTGGACACCTATATATATATAGTATAGAGAAAGAAAGGAGAGTAGACAAACGGGTCAGAGCCCGAATGTTTGAAAATATTTTGCAAGTGCATAAATGCTTTATATTTAGAAAAATAGTTGTATCGCATATTTAAATTGGTATTGCACTCCCATGAGATACCCCTCACCTCTCCTCTAGTAGTGCACTCCTAGCGCATCCCTCTAAACATCCTAGTCAAGCTACCTTGCTAAACTAGTCTAATACCCAACTACTATCTACCCTAGATAGTCAAACAGATGTACTAAGGGCATGACTTCACTCTAATCTCTATGCTATGTCATGTTCATGCGTGGGGTGTTTCGCGAATCGAAATCCAAACAAGGAACCCCCCCCCCCCGATACACTACTATGCTGCAAGGTCGATCGTCGAGATCCTCCAGTCCCTCAGTACAGGAAGATATATATAATATATATATATATATATATATATATATATATATACCATAAACATTTATAATAGTAGAGCACTAAGGATTAAACTTCTCCCCAGTCTTAACACAGTGCCATATTCGTGTGTGGGGTGTCTCGCGAAGCGAAATCCAAACAAGGAACCCCCCCGATACACTACTATGCGGCACGGTCGATCATAGGGATCCATTAGACCCTCGGCACTCTATTTATACATATACATACATCTATAATGTACGTCGGGATAATATCTCCCGGACTGAGGATTTACCAAATCAATTATAATACACGTCCGGATCTACCTCCCGGACTGAGGTGTATTCCATACACAAAGTATTTATAAATACTTATCCTTTTCATTTCAAAAACTTCCATTTCCCTTCTCATATCCAGGAAATGTATTTAAAGCCAATTCATTATCATGAATTTCATTGCCAAAACATATATCTTTTTAAAAGCCAATTTTATTAACATAAAAATGCTTTTCCTTTTTCAGTTATCCCATTTCCCTTTTTATACTCAGGAAATGTAATTAAAAGCCATTTTTATTATCATAAAAATGATTTTACCATATCATATGCTTCCACATCCCTTCTTCCATCCGGGAGTGTTACCGAAGCTAAACATATAATCCATTTCCCTTCCTATATCCAGGAAATGTAATTAAAGCCAATCCATTATCATGAATTGCTTTAATAAAAACGCGTTCTAAGACCGCCCGTCCAAATTTCTCCACTGTGCGCGCCCCTAAATGGCTATCATCTTCCAGGGCCTACCATAAGACAACCTGGGATCCTACATCGCATGACGTCGGGAAGCGACCATGTGCCTGCGGGATAGTCAAGACCACACCCAGAATCTGCTAACCAGCGCAGAAAAATATAACAACAAACGCTCACATGGCCTATAGGACTATATCCACCCTGCATTCATTAGCCAGGGGGCTTCACCATACGAACGCAACTTCCCTTATGATAGCGATTTAGAGAGGTGTGTAAACCAAATTTTTCTCATTTATGAAAATCATTATTTACCCTTTTGAAAATATTCATTTTTATATTTTCAAAATCATTTCCATCATTATATATATATATATACCTAAAACACACAGTATATACATATCCTATATATTCTTCCTAGAATATATATAAACGGCCATAGTGGCCTATAACATCTAGCGATGACCATAATCCCAAATATTCCCTCCAGGAATCATAATCATGCATTCATATTAGCATGATTCTAAATCCAAAGTATTTCTTACTTTAATAACCACTATATAACTCAATCCTTTTCTAAGGATGTATTGGATATCTCCAATGATACCCTTCACTCTAAGTGAAATCGACACCTATCTATACTCCCAAATTAGCCTAATTATCTCATAGGATATACTTAACGATAATCGATATAATTATGCTTTCTATAAGCATAATTATATAGGCCTATATGCCTACGATAATTAACCTCGGGATTTATCTCACCCGAACAACCTTAAATTCAACGAGTTAAGGATTTCATTTCCTTGAACCCCAAGACTACACCTAGTCCAATTTAATCATTTAGAAGTCCCCAATATCATTTAGGAACCCTAATCCATCAATTTCTATAATTATTCTATTTTCCTCGAAAATATAGATTAAGGGTTATATACTTAAAACCCTTACTGTACCCTCCTAATTTGCCTTAATTTATGGACCATAAAGTTCTAAAAGGTCTCTTACGTTATCACCTAATTAACCTCAAAGCAAGATGAAATGGAATCTATCCCATCCAAATCACCCTAAGAAAATTATCCCTTTTCAGCAGGGGTCGATCGATCGACCCATGGCCGTCGATCGATCCCCCAGGCTCGATCGATCGATCCCCCAGGCTCGATCGATCGATCAAGTCGGGCAGCTTCTTCTCCGAGAAGCTGTTTCGGCCATGGAAGCTTCATCCAAGCTTCCATCTCCTCACCCAACGGCCTACAACTTCTACCAACAACAAATACACCTATATTACGGGTCCTAAACATCCTAGAACCCGGAATCACCCAATATTTTTGGTTAATTACTAAAAATCTCCAATTTATCAATTTTAGGGGTTTATTCATTTTATCTCCCAAAAACCCGTTTTATCCATGAATACCCAACCCAAAATCATTAGGGTTTGTTATACCAACAATGATATGAGATATTTATGCTCAAAATAAATAAAGAATGTAAACACTTGCCTCGTGGATAAAATTCGACGTCCTCGAGCCGAATCCCGCGGAGGCCGGCCGGAATCTCCCCCCTTTTTCTTCTTTTCTTCCCTCTCTCTCTCTTCCCTCTCTTCTTTCTTCTTTATCTTCTCTCTTCCTCTATATATAGAGAGACAAAGGATTTTAACCCCTAAAAACCCAAAAACGACTCATTTACCCAATTACGAGCCTATTTAACTCCAAAATTACCCGGAACTCAATTTCGACAATCGGACACTCTTTTCCGACTATCTCGGACATTCCGAGACTCGTGGCACAGTCGAAATTTCCATCCGAGGAACTTGACCGCAAATCACTATTCTAACCCAAAATAATTAAACGCGGTGTTCTACTCAAAATCTTACCTCTTTTGTCGCTATACTCCACGGCGGCATATAAATAAAATATTTCGAACTTTGTGGTCCCAAAATAATTTATAACACCCTTCGAAAATCATTAAATCCTCGAAAATCTCAAAAATCACTATTTCGAGAAATTCTCCAATTCCAAATTATACTTAATTATGGAATTTAATCATCTCCAAAAGGTCGGGTTATTACACGACCTTGCAGTCTCACCTTGCGTATCGAACTTCAGATTGATGATTCTAAATTAGGTTGTTACTTTACTTCACTGCTTTTAACTTTTGGATGATTTTATGGGAATAAGGCTGAAGTTTTTTTTATTTCATGTTGGTCTGGGTCACCTATGATTATGTTAAGTTTCATTTACATATTATGAATGCTAAATTTTATTATTGCCTTGGATATTAATTTAAATTCAGTTTTAAATTCAATTGTGATTTACAAATAAATATTTGACATGGTTTGATGCTGAGAATGATATAGATTATATAGCAAGCCCCACCTTTGCCATGTTGTGTCTGGCTAACCTTTACGTGAGAAAATGGAGGTTTTTACACTTTGGATCATCTCCATGAATGCAAAGAGTCTGGGGGTAGATGATGAATGGACTTTCTAATAGGAACAGTCCGAACAAGATTCATCCAGGGGATCTTACGGATATCCTTTTTGTTTTCTAACATACTATCAATAGACGAATAACATTCTCACCTGTTGAAGGGCAATCGATCATTCGGTCTCAATGCCTTGGTCAACTAACCCTTATTTCAAACAAGCCTCATGATACCCATAAAGGTGGACCACTCTCCCACTAGATACGAAATGTGAAACATACAAACAAACCAGAAATGAACACGTGTCCCATTATGTTGACCACTCTCTTAAGTTAGATGTAATACCCCGTAAATTTTAATTATTTTAATTATGGGATTAATTGAATTAAATAACGAGAAATAAATGTATGATTAATCCGAATTTAAATAAATATTTACTAGCATGATGGGAGTTAGTATTATTGATGTGAATTATGTTGAATATTACTTTGTGAGTAAAGTAATATGCAATTATGAATTTATTAAAATTATCGCGAGTGAATAATACGACAGTTATAGAAATTAAGTCGGGAGGGGCGTGTCAGTCGTGTCGGGACTAAATTTAATGGAACAAATGTATGTTATGTATAAGTAATTCATATTGTCATTTCGAGTGCACCAAAGTGTCTGGAAGGGTCGAGATAGTCTGAAAAGTCTACCCGGGGGTTTAGTTTGGGTATCAGGGCAGTTTAGGCTAAACCGGCACACCGGGAGGGTATTTCGGTCATTTTAATTTTTAGAGTAATTAAACCTACAAAAATTCAAGGTTTATATAAGATGATAGGAATCGTCTTCTAGGGTTAGAATTCACAAAAGCTTAAGAGGCCATTGGACGAAGAAGGAGAAGAGGTTTCTAAGCTTAGAACCACCACCTCTACACCATTTGCACCACCATCACCACCGATGCGTAGATCGAAAAGAGAGCATTACCCCACACTATCTTCATCAAAGGATCATAACTTCTATTTAAAGGCAAGTGATTTATCTTGTAATGATTGAGTGCATATATTATCCATGGTAGTTTAGAATTGGAGAAAACCTTGAATAATTGACATTTAATAAATTTGGAGAATTTAATCTTGAATATAGGTAGGTTTTGCATGTAGATAAACTTCTAGAAATATAGAAAAAACAAAATCATGATCCATGTAGTAGGAGTCACGAATTAAAGTGGAGTTATATGATGTTCTTGAATAAAAATTGAGGAACTAGGGTTTTTAAGAAATATTCATGAGTTAATCCAAGAAAATTATGCCCCATGAAGAGTTGATGATTCTGATATGTTAGAACTTACGTATTTATGTTGGTGTAAGATTTAGAATAATTATTTGGGAGTTTGGGACATTTTAATGGATAATTTGAGGTTTAAAATTGAAGAAACCCGTAGGAAAAATTATACAGAAATCATAGGCCAATATCTGATGGATCGATTGATCGACCCAAGAATCTTGATCGATCAACTGATCGATCGATCGACCAATTTCTCCAATCAATCGAATCCCCCACAAATTTTGACTTGTTTTTTCTTTTAAGTTTCGGTCCAAACCCAACTTTTAAGAACCCTTAATGTTAATTAATTCAAAAATAATGGGACTTAGGGAAGGTCAGTAGGGTTATAGTTAAGGCCCGCAAAGAATCATTATGTATGGGATTGAATGGGGAGATTTACGAGTGTTTTTCGAATGCATTGCGATTGGAAATTTTATGGATTGGGGTTTAATTCAGATAAACGATGATTTAGGGTTCATACCAATAGTAGAGGAACACTATAGTACTAAATTAACCTAAGGAATAATTGGGTGACTTCGTAAACCTTTGGGATAGGTAAAGGTACTTGAATTTATACGATGAGAGTTATGGCGTTAATTAAATTTACGTATGATATACGGGTTATAAATACAATGTGTGAGACTTATAATATGGGATTTGTGTATACCAATATTGAACGTATAAATACTTAGGTTGTGTGAATACCTATTGTATGGATTTTTATGTGTATGTCATATCTACCATACTTGCTATTGCCAGGAGGTCTTGAAGGGGACAGTGTTATCTTGAGGAGCCCATCGAGGGGGGGGGGGGGGGGGGGGAGGGGGGAGGGGGAGGGAGGGATTATAAATTGGTACCTCAGAGCATGGGATCAAAGGAGGACTTATCTGTGAGTGGATAAGTTTGGATTATATGGGTGCGTAGGTATGTACGTGACCCATTACATCGTTATCCATGTTCACCTCCAGTTTGTGTGTGAATTGTTTTATTACGATTCTTGAGAGATTCGGAATCGATAGTACTTATTATGTACGTGAGGTATCGAGACTTGACAGCAGAGTATGTACGCATTGTTAGTTTCGCCTATGTGGGGTGTGGTATTTGTATATATATCATAATGGTGAAATATATATATATACTAGTGTTTATTCCACTGTGTTGCTTAGTAGAACATGATGATAATGATATCAAAAATATATTATGTGCGTGAAAGCTCAAGAGATTAATGAGATACTTGAATTCGATTAATTAATATTGAAAGTGCAAGACTGTATTATTCGGGTGAAACGGGTGCGCATAATGTCTTAGGCATCATAGTAAGAGAGTTGATTCAAACTAGTTAAGTGGGATAGTGTAACTAGGATGGGTTATGACAATGCGTTAGGCATGCACAATAGTTGAGAGGTGATAATCTCAAGTGAGAGCACGCGACTAACATGTATATAATATTCATTGTTTAATTCAATTTAAACACTTGGTGTTTTAAAACTATTTTCAACTCGGACTCTGACCCGTTACTTTCAAATCTCTCTCTCTCTCTCTCTCTCTCTCTCTCTCTATATATATATATATATATATATATATATATATATATATATATATATATATATATATATATATATATATATATATATATATATTACATCAGGTGCCCAGCCACAGGGACACAAAGCATAGAGTTCCCATCAGTTGACGTGTTGTAGCTTTTCTAGAAGTTACATGACCTTCGTATTAGACGCCTCACTTATCCTTGACTCATTCGGAGAACTTTATATCAGCCAGTACATGTTGCCCATTCTTATTAAATATTGTTACTTCAGACGTTTGTTTTTAATTTAGTTACTAAGCTTTATTTCATATCAGACTATTGGAGTGGGATTTTATTCTGGAAGTGTTTTCTCCAGACTCAGTTAATTCTTTTTGTCAATTCAGTTCTTATGAGATTGTAATGGATGATGAATCTTTATTTATTCATTTATTTGGTTATTGGTTAATTCAACATAAAATTTGACATCAGGCTTTTAAAATATTAGGTGGTTAGTAATTAATAAAAAGTTTTTCGACAGTGATGAAAATGCGGATAAAACTGGATATTCTGTTTTATATTGAATAAATGACTGATCACCCGATATTTAATTAGGCGGGGTGTCACATTATGGAACAAAAATAATAGGAATAACAGTGTATGGCTAGGTATATAAATCTAGCGTAGTGTTTATCATGAGGTTAAATTAATGTCTTTTTATGAAACCTCGTATTAACTCCTGAAATTAATAAAGACAACAACCCCCTCCCTTTTTCCTCGTGGACGTAGGTTAATGTGACTGAACCACGTATATCCGGTGTTCATATTTCTATTTTTTTACTTTAATCGTCATTGATATTATTGTGTTGTGGATGAATCATATCTACACTCTAACAAATATAATTAGGAGGATAAGATAATAAGTAACTATAGCGAACACTAATATTATTCCTTTCTTTATGACATATTAAATAAAGCAAGGTGCTTAAATATGGAGGTAAAATTGATAGAAAAGACATAAAATGTCTTTTTTTCTTTTTTCAAACAAGGACGTAGGAAGTATTATTTATTTATCTGTTGCATGACTTCACTATTACAATGACAAATTAGGGAAATACGTATTTCCACCATTTGGAGATAAAAAATAAATAAATCTCCCAATAATTTTGTTTCATTTTTATTTAACCGGTGGAGCAAAATGTGACATGAAGGTATTCTATTTTTTTTAGAATTATGGCTAGCATAAGCATTTCTTAATACTCAATGATTTGTAATTATTATACAATTGATAACCTAGTTTTTAAAACTTCAATTATTGATATTTAAAATCATTATAATCCACACCGAGTAAGGATTTTTAAATTTAAACTATTTAAAAGTGTTCAATATCACTAAATTGAATGTATTGGGGAGTGGTAGTTTGTAACAGTTGATGAATTAAATATGGGTATTAATACTGTTTGGATTTATGTTATCTTTGCATGAAGCTTTGTCCTTATACATGGTAAGTACTTTATTTCATTTTTTTGGAATATTCTTAACCACATTTTTTACCCATTTTAATAAGTACAAACAACTCTAACACTATTTCAAAACTAGGATTACTTTTTGCACATGGCTTTTGAAACTATTATAAGGCATTGTGTAAGTTTAAAGTAATTATTTTTTTTCACATATATAATTTTACTATCATATTTTTTTGAATATATGGAGAAAAATTAAAAAGATAAATGGTACAAACAATATATAAACGGGTATTTTGTACCAATGTTTTTTTTCAACTTTTGCTTATTGAATATGGGTCTTCTTTGCGAGATTTCAACGAATATTTAAAAAAATATAGAATGTATGATATTTATACATTCAAAATCCCCAATATATATATATATATATATATATATATATATATAACCTAGTAGACTTTAGTGATGATTTGTGAGGTGTGCTATGTTGCATCTTAAATAAGTTGTGTTGCAAAGCTTCACCATATTGCATTAAAGTTGATATATATGTATAGTACTATTCAATATCTTATTGTCAACACAATACAAAACAATTATCGTATTTGTTTCAAGAATAAATATCAAGACTTGTTCTTGTATTACAGATTTGGGGGATATAGAAATGAAAAAAAATACATGTTTATGTTTTTCAAAGAATGTTTTTAATTAAGTTATTATGAGTTATTTCTCATAATTATTTTGCCATACATATATGAGTTTCAGTCTTATTTTTTTGTTTAATTTAATATTACCAATAGTCATACACAATAATTTTGTTATCTAATACAGTGTAAATTTTACTGATGTAGTTTGTCTGCTAAACAACTTTTCTCTAGCAACTTACCCATTAATGTGTACTAATGTTTCAATCACACCCGAAAAAAAACTATCATCCCTTCTACTTTCTTAATCTAGTCCTAAAAAAGAAAAAATGGGCCATGGTTGAGAATATAGTGTACTTTAATTAAATTTTTCATAATATTATTTAAGGAATAATAATTATAAAACATAATCTATAAAGTGTTGCAATTAACAAAATAAAGATGGAGTGTAATTTATTTATGGGTTTTCCATGTTAGCAACAAATTTGTAAATAAATATATGCTTCCAAGTATTAGATTGTTGATTCTTCATAATTATATCAAATGGGGACGCACTCATTATATAAAAGGAAGTCTTAGGGATTATTATATTGGGACGTGTTAAATTAGGATGTCTAGTTGGTACAAGGGAATCTTCTTGTTCTCTGGATCAAGTAAATAATCACATATAACTTAAGGAGTTTTTCTTCTCGTTCACGTGCTCGTAAATTTTCTTACTTTTTCTTTTATTATTGCTTGTAAGAGCTCTAGGAGAAGATTTTTCTCCTATTTTTTAATAAATAAATTTCTTTTCTCACAAAAAAAACGTATGTGTGCTTTGTCTAATTGATACAATTCTGGATCAAGTAAATAATCACATATAACTTAAGGCATTTTTCTTTTCGTTCACGTACTCGTAAATTTTCTTACATTTTCTTTTATTATTGTTTGTAAGAGCTATAAGAGAGACTTTTTCTCCTATTTTTTAATAAATACATATCTTTTCTCACAAAAAAATAAGTATGTGTGCTTTGTCTAGTTGGTACAAGGGAATCTTCTTGTTCTCTGGATCCAGTAAATAATCACGTATAATTTAAGGCATTTTTCTTGTCGTTCACGTACTCGTAAAATTTCTTAATTTTTCTTTCATTATCGCTTGTAAAGGCTCTAGGAGAGGTTTTTTCTCCTATGTTTTAATAAATAAATTTATTTTCTTAAGAAAAAAATTAGTATGTCTTCTTTGTCTAATTGGTATAAGGGAATCTTCTGGTTCTCTGGGTCCAGTAAATAATCACATATAATTTAAGGCATTTTTCTTCTCGTTCACGTACTCGTAAATTTTCTTAATTTTTCTTTCATTATCGCTTGTAAGTGCTCTAGGAGAGGCTTTTTCTCATATGTTTTAATAAATAAATTTATTTTCTTACAAAAAAAAATAGTATGTGTGCTTTGTCTAGTTGGTACAAGGGAATCTTATTGTTCTCTGGATCTAGTAAATAATCACATGTAATTTAAGGCATTTTTCTTTACGTTCACTTATTCGTATATTTTCTTAATTTGTCTTTGATTATCACTTATAAGAGTCTTAGGAGAGCCTTTTTCTCCTATCTATTAATAAATAAATTTCTTTTCTTACAAAAAAAATAAAAATAGTATGTGTGCATTGTCTAGTTGGAACAATGGAATATTCTTGTTCTCTGAATCCAGTATATAATCATATATAAGATTGTTATCTTATATAGTTTAAGAATATTTCTTTTGAGGTTTGCCATATATTACAAAGTCTCTATTCCTTTAGAATGATTTGTTATTCTTAAAGACGTGGATGACTCATAATGGTTTTATTTCTTTTGATACTCCATCTCATGAAACTTCACCAATGGATTAAATATATTAACGAGGCTAAACTAACTTGCAGGTGCCAAGTAAGAGCATGTATAATGGCGGGGGAAAAGAACAGATGAAAAGGAAAGTTTACAAATTAATACAAATTCGTTGGATCAGAGTGGTGAGGCAAAACGTGGAGATTCTGTAAGGGAGTTTGCATAGGTTTTGCAAATATACAAAAGCCAAGCAGAATTTGTATATGTTTCCTACGAACTTCTGAAGTTCGTAGGAATTGGTATGAACTTCAGTTCTTTGTAGCAATTCCTACGAACTTTTTAAGTTCGTAGGAAACATTTTTACCACACTAATAACAAACGACCGTTATCCCTTATTTTCCTATATTTCCTATATAAGCCATCCTTCCTTCCCCTAAAATCCCACCCTTCAGTCCAATATTTCTCTCATTTTTCTTCCTTCCAATACGATTTTTTTACAAAAATATATTCAAGTGAATCGTTTTATCTCCCCATACATTTTAATTACCGACCAAAATGTCTTCATCTCAACCCATTAATTCTAGTACTTCTAGAAAACAGAATATGACTCCTATCGAAGATGAAATATTATGTACCATATATGCTAAACATACGAGTCGTGGTATTGAAGCCAACTCGATATCACATGGAACATTTTGGGTTTCTGTACTAAATTAATATAACAACAAGCCAAAAATTTATATTCAACGTATGAGGACTATGCTTTCAACACACTACAATCATATTTCTTCCCGGGTAATGATAAACATTTCAAAACTGTCTCACCAAATAGACAATATAGGAAGTGACAATAATGAGTTCGATGCGGTTACAAAGGCCCACGAGGCATATCGCGTGGAAACAAGCAAATAATTCATGTTTGATAAATGCTACCAAATTTTGAAAGACTTACCGACATTTGATTTGAAGAACAAAACGTGCAACAACAACGATCCTACGCCTCTAGACTCGGAGGACAGTCCGGGTGTACATGACGTACCGTACAGACCTCCAGGTAGGAAGGAGGAGAAACAACGTGAACGTCAACATGCTCATTCAAACAACCTTGATTGTAACACGACAGTCCTTAAACATTGTGAATAATTCAGCGAGATGTTTAAAAGTAAGAAATAGTGGAAGCAAAGTCGGGCCATGAAATTTGATTCTCAAATGGATGCTTTCATTGAGATTAAAATAGCTGATCAAATTAAAAGAAAACAATATCAGCTTGTGCGTCTAGGCCGAGAACAGTCGTACATCATGGAGTTGGATATGACCAAAATGAAAGAGATACAACAGCAATTCCATGTTAAAAGGTACACTGACCTCTCAAATATGGTAGCTCTAATGGAAGCTGCGATTGTCGCACTTATGTCAAACACCGTCGGCTCGTCAAATTCTGATTCTTGTCTGTTTGGTGCAAACAACGTAGACTAGTATTTTAAGTGTGTGGCCTGTTTAATTTACCGTTATCTAATAAATGTAATGTCAATTATAGTGTTATAAGAAGTGTAATGTTATTTTAATAAATGTTATTTCATTTTAAGATGTGTTGCAATTGTTGTATTACTGTGTGCTAAATTGAAGCAGTCGATTCAAACTAATTACACAAGAAATATTACATATATTATATTATTTTGAAGCACACCATGAAAGAACAATGTTAAAAGTGAATGTATAAAGAGAATAGAAACCCTCAAATACACATATACTATATCAGCATTAATCGTCCAAATCATCACCGCTGGTGTTCCAAATGTGCTCCACCAAATCATCTCATAGTTGTTGATGTGTAGTTGCGTCCCTAACATTTGCATCCCGCGTTATGTAGTCGTAAAAATCAGTTTGCCCCTGTAGTATTTCAGGTGTGGGGTCAGTTTATTCGTATTCATTTTGCCAGGGACAGTCTTTACGTTCATCGTCACTAATCATGTTGTTCATTATAATGCAAGATTTCATTATGGTTGCTAAGCATGCCCTATTCCATAATTTGCAAGGTTCGTGCATGAAAGCGAATCGTGCTTATAGTACACCAAAAGCATGTTCGACATCTTTCCTGCACGATTCTTGTTTCTTACAAAATAATTTTTGTTTTTGTGATAGGCCAGGTTGGTTCTTAAAAGTTTTAACGATGGTTGCGTATGGAGGGTATATGCCATCAGCAAGGTAATACCCGATCTCGTATATACTTCCATTAACATTGTAATTAACGGGAGGTGTAGTCCCATTACGTAATTCTCGAAAGACGTTAGACCGGTGAAAGACGTTTATATCATTGCAAGATCCAGGAACCCCAAAGAACGATTTCCAAATCTATAGGTTGTACGAGGCAACCGCTTCTAGGATTATAGTTGGAGATTCTTTTCGACCACTATATTGAGTGTGCTAGGCAGTGGGGCAGGTTTTCCACCGTCAATGTATATTAGTGTGTCATGACATCTTATTTTAATCGCTTATCAATTAGTGTGCCATGTAATCATTATCATTCTAGTGTGGTATTGATTACTGTGCCATCGGTAAGTGTGTCATCGGTTAGTGTGCCATCGGTTATAATAATATGAATACAATACAATTAAATTATCTACGACAAATGAATTCATAATAATAAATTGAATACAATACAATAAAATGAATACAAAATGAATAAAAAAAATACAATTAAGTTGGCTCCTGCCCAAAGTCATAATCCTGTCCCAAATCAACGTGCGACCCTAACAGCGGATCCTCGCCAATATGGCTGCCCTAACTCGGTTGTGTTTGATATCCCGTGTATGGGCGAAATGGTTGAGGTACATAAGCATTCTCACGGGTGTAGCTCAGACCACTAAAGGTAGGACCAGTACCACGCACATTATAGGCGGCAAGTTATCGCTCGAGTTCCTCAATCCTATCCTCATGCTCTCGAGTCTCAGTAAGGAGTAAATGAGGGAGACCACGAATATTATCTGCTGCGTCAATGAATGAAGAACACCATTTTAATTGTGATAACCCATGCGGTAGGAGAGTGTTCGTTGGGAACTCAGGTCGCGGCACACTTCTTTCGTATGAATCACCATGCGAAAGGTCGACGTCTACCGTCCAACTCTGCCTAGGCGCATGTATTTGTGTAGGGCCAGTCGATGCAAACTGTGTATGATACTCAGACGACTGGTTAATTGGAGTTGGCACTCGTGGGATGCGCAATGTTGATGGTGCCACTGTTCCAACCCCAATCAAATCAACGTTAACACAGCGTGACATCGCCGAAAGTAAGGTCCCCTGCGCAACTACTTTTCAATATGTATCATACTCTTCTTGGGTCACAACTGATGTATTCGCATTTGCAAGAGGCTATTTCTGGGCAAGGGCGGATTGGTATTCGGATTGTGGGACTGAGCTCAAATTTCGAGGAGGGTTGTCTGCTATACAAATTTGTCCTCTCAACTGTCGAAATCCCCGGTCGCCCAAGTACCAAAATCCCTTAAATAAGGGATCCCAAAAAATCATACGCAGCCCAGATAAATGATGTGTGTATGTAATGAAATCATTATATCGGTACTTCGACATCTCGTACGGCTGCCATATGATGGATTCAGGGGACCGCATCTCAAGCTGATGTTGGTTGCCCGATATATTAAACTGTTGCGCGCCCTTTGCCCGACTCCTGTTTGATTTTGACCAACGAAATATTCGGGGCCATACATCTACGGCCGGATCAACGATAATCGGATATGCGGTCGCCATATACTCGTGATGTAAGTATTGCAAAATATGTAGATAAATTAAATTGATTAGAATACATGTACATTCATTGTAACTAAATAAATAATGCATAAATGTTTAAATAATAATATTATAAATTGTACCTCTATTAATTGCCACATACACTCGACACTAATTAACGACCGTCGGCTTGCTTTGTCCATTGACCATATTATATGGGCATAAATTGTCGAACCCCAATCGTAGGTCCCAATGGCCGTAACATCCTCCAAATAATGTAAATACCCGAGGTCCGCCGTGGAATTGAAATTTGGAAAGAATAGACTTCCAATTACATAAAACCAAAATGCTCGACCTATGACTAGAATCATGTAATCGGAAAGGTCTGGTCGATTCACAAAATTGACAATATATTTCTTAAGGTCGGCAACCGGAATTTCCGCACCCGAAAATCGTTCTATATGAATTTGGGGGAAAAATTCGTTCACGGTATTTTGAAAATTTGTGTATTTTTCTATTGGCAAATTTAGAATGGGTAACCCTTGCCCAATCGGGATACCTGTACAAAAATTAACAATACACGTCATATATACAAAAAATATGAAAATTATTTGTACACCATGAAATTATTTAAATTTAATATAAATAGAATTAATTAAGGGATTTAATACGAAATAAATAATACCGGAAGGCATCGTGAAGTCCATAGGCATGAACGCAATTTCAACAAACGACAGTTGGAAGGTATGCGTCGTGTCTCACCAACGTTCGATCATCGCCATCACAATGCACTGGTCGGAATTCGGCATTACCCTTGAAAATATATTGGACATTACACCGGCACCATCGATAAATTCTTTTATCGTCGATTTATTCTCTCCGATCAATTTATATATTTTCATTGGCCCCGCCCAATTACCCCGAAATTCATATTTATTGCCATTTATAATGGGCGTCTGTCCGTCGGACGCGTGTATATCCCCATCGAAAATACGGTCGTAATGCTTATACACGGGATCAACAGGTTCACTTACCAGAGGTTGAGTAGGATTTGCCGTTGACGTGGATCCGTGCTTCTTGCTTTTGCCGATATTTAGATATTTTTTCCATCTTTTTCCATCCATATTGTATAAATAAAAAACTTGTGTAAATGATAATTGTTGATATGGAATTGAGTCGCTGAATTTTGGGGTAAAAGGCATGTTGGATGGAGGAAGAAGAAGTTGGATGGAGGAAGAAGAAGGAGTAGAGTTATGGCAGTAGAGAGGTGGAGTTAGGCAGTAGAGAGGTGGAGATGAAGGTATGCCTGAGATGATTTATTTATTGACGATGCATTAGAGGTAGCCGTTACTAGCTGTTACTGTTGATACCAAATTTAATCTACTGACGTGGACCAATAATAAGAAGACACGTGTCAATCTACATGGCACAATAACAACGAGGAAAGTTTATTTCCCCCGACCAAGTCATGTTCGCTCCGAGCAACAAGGATACTCCGAGAAACTCCAGCGCTCCGATGAACTCCTGAACGACGAGCAACTAAGGCGGTCCGAGCTGCATCTCGGCCGTATCATTAAACGGACAACTGTTCAACTGTTCATTGAATGTTTATATTCTTGACGCACACGCTGCATTAAACGTATTACCCTTTCATATGTATTTCATTTAATGTATCGGACCTTTCATGTACAGCCTAAGGGCTATAAATACCTTGTATCATCCTCATTCAAGGGGACCGGAATTTCTTGAGAGAACTTGTAATCAAGAATTCCACAAACACTCAGCAATAACATAACAGTGGACGTAGGCTTTATTCCTAGCCGAACCACTTTAAAAATCTTTGTCTTATTTATTTATCTGTGATTGAATAATTAGAGCAATCTAATTTTTTACATCAACAGATTGGCGCCGTCTGTGGGAACGTGTTACAAGCGTTGTTCTCCACCAAAAGCTAAGTTTTTATTTTCTCTACGTATAATCAATTATACATACATCTTTTGATTGAATCGTGATTTTTATGTTTATATACATAAATTAATTGTCCAATTTTTATCTGCAAAATGTTGCATCTCATGATTTTTAAATCATAACTGTTAGATTCATCCTTATTTAGAAATATGAAAAATAGTAGATTTCATAAATCATAACTCTTTGCTTGATTCTCAAGTTTTAATTTTATACCATGGAATAAATATTTTAAATGATTACATATGCCAATATATACGACGATGATAAGATTTAATCATTTTCATTGTTGATTTTGAAATAAATTTTGTAAGATCTTTGATGTCTATTCAAATTCCCATCATATTTTTAATAAAAGAATGGGAAAAGGTTAAAGACAATGAAAAGTCTTCTCATGGAAATCATGACCCATATATATTCTCTCTCTCTTCAAGTTTGAGTCTCTTTGCATTCACTTTTATGAATTATATACTTAATTTGGTTCATCTTCCATCTATGTCAATAAAATCAAATTGAATGATTTTTGATATAAATTTGGTAATAATATTCACCATATTTTTATCTCTCCAAATTGGGAATAGGAAGGGATCAATATAAAAAATAATTTTCTCTCACCTGAAAAATCATTACCCACCTCTTGTAAAAGAGGATCAGTAAAATAATCATGACCATATCAAGACTGGGAACAAATTTGATATTTTGGCCCCTCGTTCATCACATCACAAGGTTTCTTTGACGAAATCACACGATCTAGTGGGTTATATATTTATTCATTTAATTAACATTCTTAAGGTTTAAATTTTACATTGAATATTATTTTTTGATCTAGAGATTCGATATATTCTGGTCATCCAACCATATATTCTATAACTTGAGATATCCTTAAATGTTGGTTGGCAACATCCATGCCGTTTGTCGGTAGCATTAGAATCTTGGGGTATTAAAAAATGCGAAGCACCCCAGATATTTCTTTAAACACGAGTTCAGCTTGGGGACAAACAGGGGGCTTAAGTCTTCTTAACTTATGATCACCCCAAAAATATTTTTAAACAGAAACTAATACCTGATTGGTTGTTGGAGATTAAATAAATTTACAAAAAACTTTACGTCTTACTTATGATGCATATTTGATAATAATTTGTCCATCTCACACACATTTGGCATAAAACATATTATTTCATATTTTGAAATTTTTATGCTGATACATATCATATATTGATTGGATGAGTAAATTATTCTCATGACTAATCAATTCAGCCTACACATATGGTAGAGCAAATTATTAATTTTTACAGGCACAAGATTCAATGCCGACGAATGCTGAAGCACAAATTATTCTATATCCGTTCGGATTCATATTTTATATTTATCTCAGCATGGAGCTCGAAAAATTTCTTCTCTCTATATATATTCGGCTCCGAGGAAAAGCTACAACAGTTATTATATTTCACCCCCAACGGATAGTTGGTCGGGGTAATTCTTATTTATATTCAGGCCCAGATATCTGCTCCAGCACAAATGATTCTATATATCCATTGGGATTCATATTCTATATTCATCTCAACATGGAGCACGGCGAGATACTTATTATCATATTCAGCTCTGAGGAGAACTATAACATTTATTATATTTCACCCCCAACGGATAGTTGGTCGGGGTAATTCTTATTTATATGCCGGCCCAGCAAAGTTCTCGGCCATATTCTTATGTTCTGGAAAATATTATTCTTATTCGGCATTCTGCAATTATGCCTCGACAAGATACTTATTCAGCTTTAAGGAGAATTACAACATTCGTTCGGATAATTCTTATTTATATTCAGGCCTGACAACGTTCTCGGCCATATTCTTATGTTGTGAAAGATCTTATTCTTGTTCGGCATTATATGATTCTACCTCGACGGATCGGCGAGGCACTTTATTATTTTTAATTATTCTTTATATCTATTTGGATGCATATTTTATTCTCATTTCAGCATGGAGCTCGACAAATATTATATCTTATTCAGCTCCAAGGATGTCTCCAACATTTATTATATCTTATTCAGCTCCAAGGATGTCTCCAGCATTTATTATATCTTATTCCCAACAATTTGTTGGTCATCGCCGAGGAGGTATCCTGCATTTTTATTATATCTTATTCCCAACAATCTGTTGGTCATCGCCGAGGAGGTATCCTGCATTTATTATCTGTTGGTCATCGCTGAGGAGGTATCCTGCATTTATTATATCTTATCTGTTGGTCAGCGCCGAGGAGGTCTCCTGCATTTATATTATCTTATTCCCAACAATCTGTTGGTCATCTCCGAAGAGGTATCCTGCATTTATATTATCTTATTCCCAACAAATCTGTTGGTCAGCGCCGAGGAGGTCTCTAGCATTTATATTATCTTATTCCCAACAAATCTGTTGGTCAGCGCCGAGGAGGTCTCCAGCATTTATATTATCTTATTCCCAATAATCCGTTGGTCAGCTCCGAGGAAGTCTTCATCATTTATTATCAATTACCACCAACTCCGATTGGTAGATAAAATCCAACTCCGGTGGGTAGACAAAATCAAACTCCGGTTGGTAGATAAAATCCAACTCCGGTTGGTATTGGTCGATAAATCTCATTCAAAGTTCACATTCCACAGTTGGGGGCTTCTATTACAGATATATTTGTTCTTTGGTGGCACATTCTTATAACATCATGCAGTCGAGCATCAAATTCAACTCCACAAACTCACACGGTCAGGGCCCCGACAAATCATCATTCAGGAGTTGTTTTTCTTGCTCAGGAATTACTTTTAATATTGAAGTTCAGGAGGTATATTGAAGTTCAGGAGAAATATTGAAGTTCAGGAGGTATATTGAAGTTCAGGAGGTATATTGAAGTTCAGGAGGAATATTGAAGTTCAGGAGGTATATCGAAATTCAAGAGGTGTATTCAGAAGTATCAGGACATGATGAAAGAAAGCGAAAAGTATTCCACCGAGGAACTCTGTCAGACCAGAAATTAGAGACAAGTTGCCTATATGGAGGCTATATGTAGATGGATCATCTTTCACTACAGGCTGTGGGGCAGGGATCGTTTTGAACAGCCCAGATGAGGTCGACAGGGAATACGCCCTACGTTTCTAATTCAAAGCTTCTAATAATGAGGTTGAGTATGAGGCCATGATTGCAGGTCTTAATTTGTCAAATACTATGGAGGCACAGCAGGTTATTGTCTTCAGTGATTCTCAATTGATCGTAAACCAAATGTTGGGAATATATGCAGCCAAAGGAGAATTGATGATCAAGTATCAAGCAAAGGTGATGGAGTTAGTATCAGAGTTTATTGCTGTTCAACTGGTAAGAATATCAAGAATGGAGAATGTGAGAGCATACGCCTTGGCCCGATTAGCATCAGCTACTCGTACCGAGCTGCGAAGAACGATACCAATTGAATTATAGAAAGTCGGAGCATAGATGAATACCTGACGATTAATATTATTACCCTTGATTTAGGACCATCTTGGATGGATCCCATCGGAGCATATATTGAGGAGGAACAATTACCGGAGGATAAGCTCGCTGCCAAGAAATGGAAATTTAAAGATGCTCGGTATGTACTAATTAATGGTATTTTGTATAGACGAGGAATTATGGCAGGTTTGCAAAGATGTGTACATGCCTCCGAGGTGAAATAATTGATTAAAGAGATACATGAAGGGTCCTGTGGAGCCCATGTAGCAGCTCGGACACTTTTGCAAAAGGTGATGACGCAGGGATACTACTGGTCGATGATGAAAGCTAACTATATAAGCCTATGCCAAGAAATGTGACAAGTGCCAACGCTTTTCCTCCATCCGAAGAACTCCATAAGCATTGTTGACACCCATAACTTCCCCTTGGCCATTTTCCATATGGGGGATTGATTTGGTTGGACCATTGCGACGACTCGAGGAAGATTCAAATACCTCGTCATCGCAGTAAATTATTTTACTAAGTGGATAGAAGCTGAGCCATTTATTGACATGACATACGAGAAGGAAGGTGTACAATTTGCTTGGAAGAACATCATATGCCGATATGGTCTCCCTCATGCCTTCATCACAGACCATGGAACATAATTTAAAAACGAGGAGTTTGCTGCCTATTATCATCAGTCAAACATTTTAAAGGTTCATTCAGCGCCAGGATATCCTCAGAGCTAATGGACCAAAAGCTCTAAGGAGCCAAAAAGTGCTCTAAGGAGCCAAAAGCTCTAAGGAGCCAAAAAGTGCTCTAAGGAGCCAAAAAGTGCTCTAAGGAGCCAAAAGCTCTAAGGAGCCAAAAAGTGCTCTAAGGAGCCAAAAGCTCTAAGGAGCCAAAAAACTACTACTCCTTTGGTTAAGAGGTGTACACCAGCATGATCAATTACGGTTGGTAAGATAAAAATATACTCTCATATTACAACTTATGTTGGTTGGGAGGTAAGATTATTGCAAAAAGTTCCTCGAAGAACAAAATATTTCAAACTGAACCAAGTATGGTTGGTCGGGGATAAAAACCCACTAACTGTAGTTGGTCGACAAGAAGAATTTATTGACCTTAGTTGGTCGGATACATTTTATAAAGACAAAAATTTACCAAGTATGGTTAGTCGGGGATAAACTCTCACTAACTATAATTGGTCGACAAACATTATTTAACAACCTTGGTTGGTTGGAAAAATTTTAAACATTTTTATACTCATTACTTTATTATTAAGTGATCGAGCAACGTTACTAATACTTGTAACTTCTTTATTACTAAGTTGGTCGATGAACAACACAATATTGTTATACATATGCACACATGTAAAGTATTTTACAAGACAATAGCAATTAAGATTGCGAATAAAAATGAAAGTCTTTCATTAAATTCAAAAAACAAAATACATTGAGAATGAAAATGTATACTAACTATTACATTGAGATTCATATTCTATTGGTTTCTTCTCCCTCTACTTTTAAAACAGGTTCCTCACCAGCAGGAGGATCATTCAAAGCATAAGGGGAGTGTATGAAGTTAAGATCTTTCAACATTCTGATATTCATCACAGATGATCTATCCGAGAAGCATTAGCTCATTCCCGAGAAGCACTTGCTCGTCCCTGAGAATCACTTGTTAGTCCCCGAGAACCTCTTGTTTGTCCCCGAGCAGAGGTAGAAGTCAAAATCAGCATCTATAGCACTGAGATCTTTGCTAATACTGTCTCGACCAATAATGAAGAAAAATTTATGAGAAAATGTTTCGAAGTCCACCACTAGCCTGGTACTAATCAGATTGAAGAGTTGGGTTCAAAAGCTATATGTTACTCGGCAAAGTATTCAGATAAGCTTAAATCAGAAAAATCAAGCACGTGAAGTTAGCACTCAGTTGCTCGACACAGGAAGCAGTTGGTCGGATGGCAAACCAATCAACATACTTGAAGATTATGACAAGCTACAAGTTTCATACTATGGCATGGCTGTATCCAAATTCCCAGGGGTGATACATAGCACACGAAGTTCCTCTAAAGAAAGATTAGCAACCATCGATCAGCCTGCATCATACTTCGTCCAGGAGATAATGAACTTTATGTTGAACAAATCAAGAAGGTAGATCAAGAATTTCACGAGCACCGAGCAACATTGCAGAATAAATACTCCATCCTTTCAAGTAACCCATCAAGCATGAAGCATTGGGGGCTTCTGTTGATACCAAATTTAATCTACTGACGTGGACCAATAATAAGAAGACACGTGTCAATCTACATGGCACAATAACAACGAGGAAAGTTTATTTCCCCCGACCAAGTCATGTTCGCTCCGAGCAACAAGGATACCCCGAGGAACTACAACACTCCGAGGAACTCCAGCGCTCCGATGAACTCCTGAACGACGAGCAACTAAGGCAGTCCGAGCTGCATCTCGGCCGTATCATTAAACGGACAACTGTTCAACTGTTCATTGAATGTTTATATTCTTGACGCACACGCTGCATTAAACGTATTACCCTTTCATATGTATTTCATTTAATGTATCAGACCTTTCATGTACAGCCTAAGGGCTATAAATACCTTGTATCATCCTCATTCAAGGGGACCGGAATTTCTTGAGAGAACTTGTAATCAAGAATTCCACAAACACTCAGCAATAACATAACAGTGGACGTAGGCTTTATTCCTATCCGAACCACTTTAAAAATCTTTGTCTTATTTATTTATCTGTGATTGAATAATTAGAGCAATCTAGTTTTTTACATCAACAGTTACTAACCGTTAGAGAGCCGTTGGAACTTCCTACGAACTTCATAAGTTCGTAGGAAGCTCCACCACTGTTAGCCAGCCAACCGGACGAAAGGTTAAGTGTCCATCTGTTTTGTATTTTGCCTTTCGTGGAGGGATCACCATTGTACACGCTCTAAGAATTCAAGCCTTTCAAGATAAGACTATTTAGCTTGAAGAGACCTATTAATTATTTTTTTATTATTTCTCTTGTGAGTTTCAACATTTTAATATTTCTTTATGTTTATATCCTTTTATAAATAAGATAATAAAATAATTAAAGAAATGAAAGCGAAAGATTACTTTGATTAATGCTTCCCATGAACATAACAGAGTACATAAGATATAAAAAGCTTATTTGCTGCAGAATGACATTCTTTTCATCACTTCTTTTCCTAAAGATAAAATGTCTTCACTGCCTTGAGAATTCCAACCATTCACTAGACCCTGTCCAAACCAAATAAAAGAACAAAGATAAGCAAATAAGTTATCATCAATTAAAACCATAATAACTATCATTGCAAAAAGACATGATAAAGGATGCTTAAAACCATAATAATTTTAATCACAATATTCTTTCAAAATTAACAAAATTGTAATTTAAATTTCGAGAGAAGTCATAAAAAAAAAACTGATGCCATACTACCATTTGAAAAATAGTGAGTATGATATCTTGAGAGGGAAGATATATTACTTGCTGCAATTAATATTGGGATCTACGGTTAGATTAAATGTGAGGTTGCAGAGTTTGGGAACTTGATTGACTCTCCCATAATCAATGGAGAAAGACTTTGCAACCCTCTTGAAACACTCACATATGGCCATGCGATTTTCCTTCGAAGCAACAGTGGCTTTGTCTAAATCTCTAGCGCCAGAACAACAATTTTAATGCCAAAGGCTCGCATGGCATTAGCTTTGCTACTGCAACACCACACCCAGTTTCCTCCCTAGTGGGGCGTGTTATTACCCCTAAAACTAGATAAACCATCACCCACATAGTGCAACCCATCATCATTTCTTATTATTTTCTTCAAATGTGAGAGTGAGTGGAGAGGGAAATATATGAGTGATTATTAATACCTTTCAACTATGTGACCCTAGTTATAGTGGAGGGATTAGATAAATGACATTATGATTATGTAGGTTGAAATATACATATAACAGATGAATCATTAGTTTGGGACGCACCATTCTTTAGATTTTACACAATAAGTCTATAGATACAACATTTGAAAGGAATAAAATAAATTCATTACTTTACCCTCTTAAATATCTTTTTCATTGTGGATTAGGACATCATGAAAAGATTCAAAATAAATTCTATAGGTATTATGATCTTTTATCTTAAACGTCCTTGTGTTGTAATACATACTTGATTTTTTTATTAATATTTCTGGCATTTCATAATTTAGTTGATACGAGAACATTTATATTAGTTTTGTGTATATGCAACATATAACATATGCATCGTGGATGAGGGACCATAGTTCTAAATAAAGAAAGCCAAAAAATGGAAATATATACTTTCCTCCGTATCTCATTAAATTGTATCCCTTCAAAACCAAGAGATAAAATCGAAAGAAATATGAAGATGGCAGATTTAGTTACTATAGTAAACGCTTATAATATTTTTTTATTTTATGAAATATCAAATAAATCAAAGTGTTTAAATATGGGGGTGAAATTAATATCAAAAGAATAACATTCTTTTCCTTTTTTAAGAAACAAAAAAGTAGGAAGTTTTATTTATTTATGCGTTCCCCGTCTTTGCTATTATATTTCAAAATGAGGGAAATAGATATTTCCACTCTTTAGAGATAAAATAAATTATATTCGTTGAACAATTGATAAATTAGTTTTTTTTTTTAATAAGAAAACAATTGTTGATAACTTTGTTTTTAAAACTTCAACTAATGATATTTGAAATCACAACAATCCTTACCGAGTAAGGATTGGAGATTGGTAGTTTGTAACCCCTGATGAATTAAATATGGAGATTAATATTGTTTGGATTTACGTTATCTGTTCTGGCAGCTTTGTCCTCATATATGGTAAGTAGTTTACTTTTATTTGGAGTATTCTTAACAACATTCTGACCCATTTTAATAAGTACAAACAACTCCTAAACCGTTTCAAAACCATGATGACTTTTTGCACATAGATTTTAAAGTATTACGAGGCAATGTGTATTTTTAAAATATGTATTTTTTGTAATATATATATATACTAGTGGATGCCCGTGCCCGAGGGCACGGCGATAAATTTGCCCCCGTGATAAAAAAAAAAATTGAGAAAAAAAAAAACAAAAAAAAAATAGTTAAAAAAAATTGAGAAAAAATAAAAAATAAATTAAAAATATAAATTAAAAAAAGAAAAAATATTTTAAAAATCAATAAAAAATAGTTTTAAAAAATGGGAAAAATATTTAATAAAAAAATATAAATTTACACGTATTTAAAAAAATACATGTATTTATAATAGTATAATAGTATTTATAATAGTATATATATAACACAAAAAAAAAAAAAAAAAAAAATAACTTTTAGCATGACATTTCATGTATGGGCATGAAAGAGAAAAATGTCATGCATAAAAAAAGTGAAGATATTTTGGCAAAATTTTCAAAAACCATGCTCCTTTATTATATATATATATATATATATATATATAATAGTTTTTGGAATTTACGTAGAAAAAAAGAAAAGACCAATGATATGTTGGGTATAATACTAATACACTATAATAGTTAAAAGAACAATGATAGTGTATTAGTATTATACCCAACATACCCAAATATATATTAGTATATATATTTATTTTGAATGAAGTAAGTAATTTAGTGGAAGTGATCAACTGATAAATTAGTGAATGTATATATGCATGAGGTCTTGAGTTCAATCCTTAGGAGTCACACTAATTATTAAGGTAAAAGATTGGTCCTTGGGAATTTCTAATGTGCATTAAATCTTTTCAAACTCGTTTTAATTTTTAGTTAACCCGTTTTAAGACTTTGACTGTTTATTCCATCTGTTAAAATCTAGCTGTTAGTAGAGATGTTAGTTGGTTAGTTGCCTAAAATCACTACCCACGTTTTTGACCATTTTTTATATATAAAACAAAAGCTACAACTTTGAGAAACACACAGAAAAATTCAATCTCTCACTTTCTCTGCAAAAATAATTTTGCTATTTTCTATACACTTATGTTCGTTATTCTTTTGGGAGGGTTGGAGTATCCTGTGAGTTCAAATATTTAATATAAAGCTGGTGTTTAAATCTGATCATTGAATCCTGGGGGGTGTACGTTTATGACGCTGACAGCTACAAATATCAGCGAGCAATTTCACCTTTAGGACTTTGTGTCAAACACAAACATTGATCGATAAGTCCTTCCAATTTTATCTATTTCGTATTTGGGTTTTTTCATATATTCTGCATTTATTATTTTCAACATGATATATATATATATATATATACGAGTATTTTGTAGCAATGTTTTTTTCAAAAAAAATAATTTTGAATATGGGTCCTCTATGCAAGATTCCAAAGGATATTTAAAGAAAATATAGTCTATGATATTTATACATCCAAATCCAATCACTATTTCACTGAATATTTTAACATATATTTTTTAATAATTTTATCTAATATAAAGATAATATAAAAATAAATATTATTATATTTATGTTATAATAATTGTTTACTATATGTGAAAAGATCTAAAAGACAAATAGGACGAACAATATGTAAAATGGGCATTTTGTGTGATTATTTATTTCAAATAATTTAATGTTAATTCTAAGTCTTCTATGAGATACTTCAATGAACGTTTTTAAAAAATGAAAATGTACCATGTTGGGAAATATTCAATATAAGATTATACTTTCATCCTAAAATCATAGTCTAATATACTTTTTTATTAGTCCAAACTTGTAGACCGGTTCTTGTATACAAAACTATGTGAAATTACATAACAACCCCTTAAACCGATAGTTATGGGAAAGCTTTGATCCAAGTGAAATGTTCCATTCAAGATGAATTACGATTATGAAACACTTGATCACTTAATTTTTAAAAATTGAATTCCAATATATTACAACATAAACATAAACAACATTGTTTTATATTCAAAATTGTTAAGCAAGTAATTCTTCAAAACTAATCATTAAAGACGCGGATCCTAATAAGATGATCAATTAACTAAGAGCAAGCATATTACAACATAAACAATCAATGTGAAAAGAAAGTACACGCACTCTTTGTCTTTGTCTTAGGTAGTTACATTTGCAAGGGTTAATTACATTTGGTCTTCCTAAATTTCCCCCCTATCACTTCACCATCCGAACCTTCAGTTCTTATACTCAATCACCTAAGCTTTGAAAATGGCTAAAAGTAGAAACGTTAACACCGTTAAGTTTTGGATAGAAAGCTTAGTCATGTGCATGGCACATGACTGAAAGTAATGTAATTTTCGTCCTAATATCATTGTTTTAAATAAAAAATTAAAATTATAGCAAACACATTTAAAATTTATATAAATGAAAAAAATACATGCTTAAGTTTTTTCAAGGAATGTATTTAATAAAGTTGTAATGAGTTATTTCTCATAATTAATTTGAAACACAAATGAAAATAATGTACAAGCCCTCAAAACGCTCATCCACTCTAAAATCAGACAATCGCTCTTCCTGAAAATGATATGGCAAAAAAATTAAGAAAAAATCCAATGCTTAAAAAGTCGACAACGACACCATTTGATAACTAGCCTCTTGTGTATATGTTGTTGTTGCAAATGCTAGTTATTTAAAAATTCCCTTTGGACCTACATCATAAACTAAAACCTGTATAGAGCAAGTAAAGTGTATCAATCTAACTTTTTATTGAGGCTAAGAGTAAAATCAAGACAAGTGTGATTTTTAAAATAGTTTTGAAGGGATATTTATTAAAATTAACTAAATGGGGAGAAATTTAAACTAAACTAACTAATAAAAATTAAAATAAGAGATAAGTGAGGTAAATAAATGTGAGAACAAGTAAGGGATGGGAGTCCACTTCCATGGCTTAATTATTTATTTTAATTAAATGACTTTTAAATTTAGAATACTCCAACAATATTCTGAAATTTAATTAATCAATATTAATTCCCTCACTTTAATATTATCGCTCATACTAAACTCACTAAAAAATACAAAAAAATAATTAAAAAAAATCTTACACTACTCCTAAATGACACTACAAATAAACCGAACTTGGAGCTTGTTTTTTCTCTCTTTGTATGAATCCTCAATTTCTTCAATGTCTTTTTCTATATATGGTGAGTATTGGAGAGTAAAGGAATGTGGGGCAGTTGGGTACTTGTCTCCTCCCACCCCCACACACAAGCATATATATATATATATATATATATATATATATATGTGGGCCCTCTTATGTAAGGACTCCTTATGTTGCAGATCCCGGTACATACCATTTTTTTAAAATAGTAAAAAAATAAAATTTTTGATAAAACTTCATGGATATGATCTCCACGGTGAGAAGATCATCTTCAATTTTGTTCATCAAAAAGTTCAATAAAAAAAATCGTTGAGATGAAGTGATATGTAAAAAAATAGTATAAATATGCATTTTCGACCGTTGAAATGTTAGTGATCATCCCACCCACTTATTGATTGAATTTTTTGATAAAACTTCATGGATATGATATCGATAGTGAGAATATCATATTTATGAAGTTTCATAAAAAAATTCAATCAATAAAGCGGCTGACACTGACCCAATATTTTAACGGTTGAAAATACATATTTATATCATTTTTTTTACATATCACCTCATCTCAACGGTTTTTTCATTGAATTTTTTGACGAAATTTTTTGGAGATGATCTTCTCACTGTGTAGATCATATCTATAAAGTTTCATCAAAAAATTCATTTCTTTTACTATTTAAAAAAATGGTATGTAGCGTGGTCTGCAACAAAAGGAGTCCTTACAGGAGACTTTCTATATATATATATATATATATATATATATATATATGTGTGTGTGTGTGTGTGTGTGTGTGTGTGTGTGTTAGGCTAGGCGTGGGGGTGGGTATGAGAATGGGCATCCGGTGTGTGGGTTGGTTTCTGATGGGTACAACAATCGGTTAGAGTGTTACCTGTTGGGTTTAAGGGTCTTGGTCGGGTAGAGAGAGAAACGTTGGGTTAGTTGGTTCAGGTAGGTATGTTGAGGAGAACTTAAGTGGCGTGTGTGTGTATGGTATATAAATGTATATTTGTACATATATACGTGTTATAGATATATTAATAATAAAATTTAGCATTTTAATTACACATGTGCTCATAATAATATGCCATATTAAATAAATATTAATTAGTGAGAATATTTATGTGGAAGTAAAATTTACTAAGTTTGATTATGTAAATTAAATTCGATAAATTGTTAGTACATCGTAGTGGGTAATAACGATGGAGATTGACGTTATTTAAATCGGGAAATAAGGGTAGGCTATTTGTGGATCGAGATATGATATTTATGTTTGGTGACTCGGATGGTGATTTCAAGTATACGGTTGATTCGAAATGGGTCGAAATAGTCAAAATAAAGTATCCAAGGGTAGAGATTCATTACTAGGAACTTTTTAGACTAGTCGGGACCAATTCGGGGGCATTTAAGTCAATTTTTCTTAAAGGGTTTACATACATACGTGATTAACAGGTTTAAATGGGAGATTAGGGTTAGGAGGCAACCACTTTATACATTCAAACCCTCCAAGAGTCTTTCGGTGAGAAAAAAAGAAAGAAGGAAGAACACAATGAAGGGTGGAAAAAGGTTATTCTTGACTAGATTCAATAAGTAGGAGACTAAGATTGAACCACCATTCAAGGAAAGAATATAAACTTGCTTGTTGATTTTGTGTTTGTTTAGATTCATATCAAAATTGGTAGAGTAACTACTGATTTTGAAATGGGGATTCACATGTAAAACGGGATTTTGGAAAAGATTTACATATGAACTGTGTGATGATTCTAATCTTGATTTTTGTGAGAAAAAATCTTGATTTATGTTGAATTAATATTGATTGTTGTGAGATTCAATACTTATGATAGTCTAAATGATGTGAAAAATGATTTGAAAAGTAATCTAATTGGAGAATTAATTAAAAGAGAAAGAAATATGGAAATTAGGATAAATCATTGAATATGTTAAATTGATGAAATTGGTATGATGATTATGAGATTTGTGAATCTTTGGTTTATCTAGAATAAATTTTATGTAGGGGTGCAACTCGTACGGGTTTTTACCATTTTGGTCCGATATATATATATATATATATATATATATATATATATATATATATATATAGTGTGTGTGTGTGTGTGTGTATGTGTGTATACATATACAATTAGTGTGCACACGTTTAGTTATGTAGTATATATGTATATATGCTAGTTTATATATTCATATACGGAGAGGCACTCGTAATGCCCACCCAAAAGGACTAGTTTTTAAAATATTAAAAAAAATATAATTTTGAGTTGATTTTTTCTAAGGCATTTATTAAAAATTGTCATATTTTGATCGATTTTTTTAAGATAGCAAAAAAACTTATTTTATGTTGACTTTATTTGTGGGGTTGACTTAATTGTCTAAATGCCACACAAAAAATCAACTCAACTTTTTTTTACTATTTAAAAAAAATTATCCCCATGGATGGTCCTTATGGGTGGATCTTATGAGAGCCATATATATATATATATATATATATATATATATATATATATATATATATAGTAGCATTGTGTGTGTGTACTTGTTATAGTATATATATAGGTGTGTATGTGTGATTATAGAAATATTTTGTGTGTTTGAGTTAGTGTATATATGTATTTTAATATATATGTGTGTGTGTAAGTGAAAATAATCACAATTAATAAATTCTAGAAAATAATTAAAGGAAAACCATGCGAATTTCATATGCAATTCACAAATAAATTAAGTTCGATAAATTACCAACGTCCACGGAGATGTCACTTGATTTCTATTAGTTTCTCTCAAAGTACGAAAATCACATCTACCTTAGCACTAGGGTGTGCGCTGTATTTATAGTTGTTCAAAACTATAGTGGTTTAACCTTTCAAGGAAGTCCCTTGGATTGCTATTGACCCGTGTGGTGATTCCCTTAATATCTCGTTTGATATTTTTGGGTTAATGACTTGAGCTTCATTCAAATGCTAGTTGCTTTGTTATTATCCACGTGGCATATATTTTTATTTATTTTTTCCATTTACATATTGGGGAGGGTGTGCGTCAAGCACTGTTGGACTTGGTCGGCAGGCCTGAGTTGGGTCTAATTATGGTTTGGTTCTCAAAACTGCCCCTAAATTTTTTGGCCCAATTAAATCTAGGATTGGGCTAGAGGATTTTACTCTCATTAAAGGCCCACTTGTGTGATCCTCTTCTAATGAATTTGTAGCAGCTGCTGAACTGTAAATAAGCTATAGTTGTAAGGGTACGCTCGTCCGAGGAGAAAGTGAAGCACCGAAACTAGCTCTGATTTTCGTACCTTATTATTGTACACACTCTTTCAATCTTCGTTCTAATTCTACACTTATCATCCAACTTTCAACTCTACTTCTTCTCTCCTTCTATCAAAAGACTTAGAGCTCTCATTTGCATTTATCCATTTTGTAAGTTTCTTCATCTTCATCCCCTTTGTCGTTCTTTGTCTTCATAGCTTTACTTTTTACAAAATATGTTTTCTTCACTTATCATAATTTATTTTTCTGATAATGGCAAACACAATCCATGGAAAAAAGGTAGACTCTATTAGGAAAACTTATTCAATTCCATCCTAGGTCATAATCGACTGTTCCCTCAAGCCCATAGATGTTATATCCATCGATGGGGGACATTGGATTCACACCCTTATTGTAGTATAGAGGGGATTGACTTTTCCCCCAAACCCTTTTTTCTTGGAATTTTTTGAGTTCTATGGGGTGGTACCAACCCAATGTTTCCCTAATACGTAGCGTATTGTCAATGGGGTAAATAGGATAAACAAGATTTATAGGACTAACCTTGGTATCCTAGAGATCATGTATTACTTCACCTAGTCTCATAGCACGGATGACCTTTGTTACTTGAAGGCGAGGGAGGCCAATAGGTTGTTGGTTATAAACCTTCCTGATTCCAATAAGGGATACTGGGATCAAGGGTTTATTGCCAAAAATTGGCAACATCCATCGATCCCTGTGTGCGAAGACTACACTGGGTTTCTATGCCCTGATTGGGGGTGAAATAGATTAATTCTTGATCCTTATTCGATTTTATTTGTTTATCACTCTGCTATATTATTACTAATAATATCTTTTGTTGTGTATTTGAGAAGCTCATAGGAAGAACAATGATCCTTACCTCAACGACATCAACGTTATTGATTTGTTGAAGGCTTGGAGAGTGAAAGAGTACCTTCCTTACAATGAACATGATCTTTCCATTGGAGTACACCAACACTACCAGTAACTTCACTGCTCGCCTGCTAAACGACATTCCCATGCTTCCCATCTCTAACAAGGAAGTTGCATCTTCATTTGGGTCCCTTAATGTTAAGTCAATCCTACCAATCAAAGAGAATTACATCGTCCTTTCTAGTAAGAGTGTTCTTCTGCTAGATGATGATAATGATGTCCCCCTCTCCCCCAAGGCTAAGTCTTAAAAGAGGACTAAAACTGAATCCTCCAAAGTTGGTGACCGATGTCTGGTCACCAAGGAGAAGGAGAAGAAGAAGGAGGAGGAAAAGAAAAAGGCTCCTATGCCCCCCCCCCCTTCTTATAAGAAAAGTGATGTTCCTCCCCCTGCTTAGATCTTCACAGGTCATATCTATGGCCAAAGATCCATCCTTGGCTGATGATCTGCTGAGGGGGGTCGTGCTCACTACTGATCACAAGTAGTTGAAGATGCTGGGACCTAACCAACTTGATATTCATTCTTCCCAAACTATGTCCATGGTAAGAATCTTTACCTCCGTTTATTTTTAATCTAGTTTGCACATGTGTTAATGCGAGTGTTTCTAATTCTGCTTGGTATATTGGTTTTGCAGTTCATAGCAGAGTTTACCTATCTCCTAGATGGTCGCTCAAACAAGGCCAAGATTAACGATGAACTAAGCGAGGACCTTAGTAAATCTAGGGAGTCCATGGCCTCATTGAGGACTGAGACAGGATGTTGAAGGTTACGAACACTTAATTGCTGAAACAAAATTCTCGATTGCTCACGGAGGCTATCGAGTTGCCTATGACCAAAAAAACTAGCTTTGGATAATGCTGGGATGAGGCCTATGCTAATTCTAGGATTTAAGTAGCCTATGCTTGAAAGGTTGTCTTTATTAAGAACTGGTATCAAGACCTTGTGAAAGCTAGAGTTCCTGTTGAGTTCGAGCTCATCGAAGAGCATCACCCTGGTTCTCCAAAGGTTAATGAGGGGCCCTCCACCAGCAACCCTGCCAAATAGGCCAAAAAGGTGGTGACAAATGGGAAGGTAGCTGAGGTCGAGGAGAAGGTGAAGAAATGAGGCCTTTAGTTTTAGGGTTTTTGCTTGTACTTTGTCCCCCCCTCTCTTTTTTATTGGACTGTAAAGGCTTAACCCATTCTATCTATGAATTAATGAAAAATTCTCTTCTATTCATAATCTGTAATACACTTATATTGGATGTTGCTCATATAAATCTTTTTTCTTAATTACTGTTTTCGTTCTCTTCTTTTCTATTGTAGTCTGTTGCAGTGGAGATTCCCCCCTTTTTAAGCAACTTAGATAATGTTCTTGGGTGGGATGCAAGGGAGGAAGCTCACTGAGCATTTTTAACTTATTGCAAAGTCCTAAAGAAGACCGAGGCTTACAAGGACCAGTCCCCATTGGTCGGTAAATTGAAGGACAACCTAAAGGAATTTGAAGATGTGTGTGTAACACCGTGCCTATTAAAATAACGAGTGGCTAGCCCCTACTATAATAAAACAAGAGTCTCATATGGCTCATTCTTAGCATCACTTTCCAAATTCAAGGTTATGTCAAATTTTTAATCTTGGAATTACCATACCAAATAAAACCATTCAAAATAAGCCCATGGAGTAAACAATATAATCAATGACACCAGTAAAGAATATAAATGCGGAAATGAATAAAACCAAGTACCGAATAAACCAACGGTTATTAAAAGTCCAATACAATCATCTGACCTAAAACAAATAAAACTGAAATAAATAAATCTAATAGATTTGGCGACATTCCCAATAGTACTGAAAAAGAAAACCTAATCTAGATAGTAACAAATAAAGTGGCTACTCCAAAATCTGCAACCCTCCACATCAGCTACAGCTACGTGTCCCTAGTAAGATTAATCTGTAACACCCCGTAATTCTGCTTAATTTTAAATTACGTAAGTAGAGTAATTTAATGGGAGAGTATCTCTATGGATTTTATTACCGGGTTACCAACCTCGCAGAAGGGCCACGATTCCATTTGGGTGATAGTGGATCGTTTGACGAAAGTCGCACATTTCTTACCGGTTCGTACGGATTATGATACTATGCGGTACGCGCAGCTTTTTATTTCAGAGATTGTTAAGCTGCACGGAGTTCCCATTAACATCGTATCGGACCGAGATAAGATATTCGTGTCGCATTTTTGGCAGAGTTTTCAGGAGGCCATGGGCACTGACTTACGGTTGAGTACGACATATCACCCACAGACGGACGGCCAGACAGAGAGAGTAAACCAGATGCTAGAGGACATGCTGAGAATGTGTATTCTCGATTTTGGGGGAAATTGGGAGCCATATCTTCCTTTGGTGGAGTTTGCGTATAACAACTCTTACCAATTCACTATTGGCATGGCTCCATTCGAGGAGCTTTACGGAAGACCTTGTCGTTCACCCGCTTTTTGGTTAGAAGTGGGCGATAACAAGCTTTTAGGGCCAGAGATGATACAGGAGACTTCCTCCAAAATAGAGTTGATTCGAGGACGTATTCGAATAGCATAGGATAGGCAGAAGAGATATGCTGACGCCAGCAGGAGACATGTGGAGTTAGATGTGGGAGACCAGGTTTTGATTCGAGTATCTCCTATAAAAGGGGTTACGAGATTCGGCAAAAAGGGGAAGTTAGCGCCAAGATATGTAGGGCCGTTTCCTATCATTGAGAGAGTGGGACCGGTAGCTTACAGATTGGGACTCCCTGAGCATCTTCAGCGAATACACTATGTGTTCCATGTAGCGTCGCTGAAGAAATACAAGAGAAGCGAGAGAGCCTTCTGGCACATTCCACTGGAGGAGATCGATTTGCAGCCAGATATCTCGTATGAAGAAAGACCCGTGACTATCCTGGATTATAGTGAGCGCAAACTAAGGTCCAAGGTGGTACCCTTAGTGCGAGTACAGTGGGGACATCACAATATTGATGAGTCCACTTGGGAACGGGAAGAGGATATGCGAGAACAATATCCAGATTTATTCATAGCAGGTATTTTTCCTAATTTCGAGGACGAAATTCCTTTTGTAAGGGGGGAAGTATGTAACACCCCGTAATTCTGCTTAATTTTAAATTACGTAAGTAGAGTAATTTAATGGGATTAATTAAGCTTTAATTAAATTACGTGAGTAGAGTAATTTAATGTGATTTAATATGATTGATTTAAATTACGTGAGTAGAGTAATTTAAATAGATATTATGTTAATAAAATGAATATGTGTTATAGAAAATTTATTAAGGTGAACATAAATTTTCAATGTTAATATGTACGGTCTAGTGACTATACGAACGTACCGGATGTAGCTTGAAAAAATTTAAGGTTGAGAGTAGAAAAATATCTACGAGACTCAAATGATAATTTAGAGTCCACGGTTGATTCCGAAAGGGTCGAATTAGTCAAAATAGTGTACCCGGGGGTACTAGTTGAGTGTCGGGTCACTTTCGGGCTAAACCGGGACCATTCGGGGGCATTTTGGTCTCTTTACAATTAGGGGAAAGATGACCTACGAATTTTTATAACCCTAAATCTGATTATAAGAGTGGTGGCTAGGGTTAGACACTTAGAGTTACACCATAGCCATTAGAGAGAGAGAGAGAGAGGCAATTTCCTTAGGCAAAAAGGAAGGAGGGATCATCTTAGGAAGATTTCACCACAAGATTGTTGGGAAGAAGGATTGAGGCACCAACATCATCAATCATCATAAACAACCACGAATTCAGACCCTACAAACCTTAAGGCAAGTGGTTTATTGCAAAAATAATTGAGTTATAATACCCATGTTTAAGATTGAGGAAGAACATGATTTTTATGATATTCTTGGGAATAAACTATTGTTAAAAATCCATGATTGATTAGGATTTGCATGTAGGTAGTTTTTGAATTTCCAAGTAGGTTGATATCATAGAAAAACTTGATGAGAAATTCGTATGAAAATCTGGACTTTGATGAAAAATATAAAGAATGCAGTTTTTAGGGTTCTTGAATATTATAGAGATTTTCAGTGAATTTAGCCAAGAATTATATTGATTTTGATATTTTAAATCGTTAGTAATCATCCCAGAACATGTAGGTATGATTAGAAATTGTTGGTTGTGAATTTGATGGCCTATCATGAAAGCTAGAGATGTAAAAATGGTGAAACCCGTAGGAAGAAGATGAACTGGGTCTGTCACTGCTCGATCGATCGATCGACCCGTGAATGTCGATCGATCGAAGCAGTCGATCGATCGATCATCTCCCTTCGATCGAGCGACCCTGTCTGAATTATAGAGAATTTGCGTATAAACTTCTTTAATTGCCGTTACTTAATGGGAACCTTAGAAATGATATTTTTCCTATGAGGAGACTTGAAAATTACCAATAGGTGTACCATAGGGTTCCTCCACTTATGATTGAGTAGAAATGTTGGAGAAATGGAATTTCTAAAGAACAATTGACTGCGCCGTGAGTTGAGATGGCTAATTTAATTTCGGTTAGAGTGAGACTTAATTCCGAAAAGAAAATACCAGTAGGTTAAAATTTGTTAACTACTAAATTAAGGGAGGGGTAACTAGGGCCCTTAGAGTTACGCGAATACTCGAATAAATACAATAGTGAGTTATATTGTAATTAATAAGTACGGAGAATATAAGATAAATATATTACGTACGGGTATGATTTATTAGGCCGGGTGCGTACCTACTGAATTTATATAAATGATTTTGGGTAAAGAGAACACTACCTAAATGAATCATGTTAGGGTCGATGTGACATTCTGAACTAACATAAAGTTATATTAAATTTGGGGTCGATGATAAATGCCGAACCAAACTTTGAACTGGTGTCGCGATGAAAGAGTCCCGAACCAGAATATGTGTATATATTTATATCTGTATATAGTTGGGGTCGATGAACCATTCCGAACCAACTTTCACTTGGAGTCGATGAATTATTCCGAGCCAAGGGTCCTTTGTGTGAAATAAAAGGATATATTAAGGGTAACTTATATTATATACATTGTTGTGGGATAAAATGTTATACGTGCTTAATCTACCAATTGAGAATAGTAGACAATATTATGATAAGTAAATGCCCTGGTAACAAATTATAGTATGTTGTAATTATTACAAGAAAAAGTTAATGAACGGTAAATGAGTTAACTATAGTTATGGGCCGTATAACTAGGTAGACTAAGTTTCCACGATAGTTACATACTATGTAAGAGAAGTGAGGAAGTTCAAGGGAGTGTGCGAAACCTTAATATGTGTAATCAATAACTTAATTGTGATAACCGCTTGCAAAATATTTTCAAATGTTTTGAGTACTAACTCTTGCTATGTAAAATTTTAAAAACCTTTTAGGTGCCCAGCCACAAGGACACCCAGCTTGATTTCATGTCAGAGATTTGGGAGCTGCAGCTAGTGTGGAGGTTGCAGGGATTGTTTAGACGCTTCTTTCTTTTCAGTTCTAGTGCAGGATCTCAGTTTTATTATTCCTTGTTGGAACATGTCGTTCCACCTCTTCTATTACAGTTTATTCTAGTCATGGATTAGTAGTTGTCATTTTGGGCCGTGGTTTACGGCAAGACTTATTGCTTTCAGATTTCTTTTGCATATTGTGTATTCATATCTAGTTTTGTTAATGTATGGCTTGGAATATTGGTTGTTTAAGAAAGTTAAAATTTGGCATCCGTTTTTATTTCACTTAGGTGATTAGTAAATTTATAAAAAGGCTTTCGACAGTGATGCTAAGAATGAACCATTAACGAAACCTGTTTATATTAAAATAAGGCTTGATCACCCAAGGTTTAATTAGGCGGGGTGCCACATAATCGTCATTGGCATCCCTATGGCTGGACACCTATAAGTTCTTGAAAAATATTTTGGTACGAGTCAGAGCCCAAAACCTTTCAAAAATATTTTCATGTAATTAAAATGCATTAATAAATATGTAGTATAACCTTCTATATTTAGATCCGTGTCACACTCACATGAGATACCCCTCACATCTTAACTATAGTGCACACCTAACTTATTATCTTAACCCTCTGAGATATTCTACCCCTCCTAACTACTCAGGTCACTGATCTCAATGTAAAGTACTACTTTGCATCGAATATCGTTTATCTTTGATTTATTAATCAGCTTCTTCTCCGCTTAATCAATTAATCATTATACCATTATTATTCATTCTCATAACCTTACTGTAGTTATTAATAATATTCATAATTTTTGTCTTATGCTCATATATAATTATCTACCTCTTTATATATGTATATACACATAGCAGTGTCGAGCACAAGACAAAAATATTCATATCTGCTAAGATTAATAATTTCTAGTGTGATGTCCCATCGCGCGCATCCTCCACTGATAGCATATCTGCTAAGATGGGTATGTTTCACACAATATCATACACATAAATATATCACAAGCATATACTATATCTAAACTCGTATATATATATATATATATATAACCTGACTATCCGTGGCTGTCACTCGTAGCACTAGTCGAAACTCCCAAGTGTTAATCCCCACTCTCATTATTAAATAATCCCTTATTTAGTATTCCGAACACGTAACCATTTTCAACCAGCCCATATTACTTTTTTATCGAATTTATATCTTGATTTCATTACTATGTTTTCCTGACTACTATTTGTCCCAAATACTCTATACTTAACCTTGAATATAACACAATCACCTCAAGGTATTTTACAATGTTTTAAAGTCATTTTCAAAAGTCCCAACTCTTTTACGGGCATCCCAAAATAACCCGAATTTTTTTTATTATCAAAACTCATTAAAATGAATAAACTGGGCAACACTGGGAAGCCGAACTGGTTTGGCTTGGGGAGAGAACTAGTTCACTCCTACTGTCAAGCCCAAAATGATGTAGTTTAATCCTGTACGACATCTGTCCATTGTTTCTCTTGTAATTTAGTTCCAATCACCCTCTCAATCATCCTCCTACAATACCCAACCAATATAATTCATAAAGGCACATCTTCTATATATTTTTAACACCCCAAAAATAATATTAACCCAAATAATTGAATCATTAATCATCTAGTTATTCCATACTTTTAATTTTCAATGATTAACACCTCAAGATAACGTATTTTCGATTAAAGAAGATGACTAATTATGATCCAATCCTATAAATATTTATTAAGATCCTAGTTTTATCAGGTGGGATTTATTAAACAATCTCATATACAAATTTTCACCGCTTTTTATGGAATCAATTTCTCAAAAACTCCATTTCCACGAGAATCCCCACCTAAAAATTATTTTTTCGTAACACCTACTATGATATGAATTGAAACTACTACATATATAATTAATAAAGATAATTACTTGCCTTAAAATTGCTCATAGGGTTGGAATCTTCGTCATGTGTGATGAATCAAAGCTAGGAGTTACCAAAATTTGACCCAATTTGGCCTCCTCTAGAGCTCTCTTTTGATTTCTCCTTCCTTTTTCTCCCATCCTTATCTCTTAGGGCTTTATAATAACAAGGTTGCTGCCTCCCAACACTATGCCTATAACTTTATATGCCTAATCCTAAAATTAGATTATTATGCTAATATAAAATGACTCGAATACCCTTAAGTGAGTCCCGACTAGTCTAAAAAGCCCCTGGTACCCGATTGCAACCCCCTAGGTACCTAGTTTTGACTATTTCGACCTTTTTCGGATCATCTGTGCACTTTAAATCATGATTAGAGTCACCTATCATCAATTTTCTACCTTATTCCCAACATGACCCCCCACGCGCGTCCCAAATAAGATCTTGTTGATTCGTCGCTTTTACCCGCTTATGACGTAAAATAAAATTATACAATTTCATTTACTTATCACACAAGTAAACATAATATGACATAAATACTAATCCATTTCTTGTTAATTGATAAATATTTAAATTCACTTTATTTCTCAATTTAATTAAATTATTGTGACATGTGTAATTTATATATTCTAAAAAATACGGGGTGTTACATACTTCTCTCCTTGCAAAGAAATTGTCCCAAAAATTCGAATATGCCCGACACAAACAACTTTAGATCCTTTCACGCACTGCATCCAGACGTATTCAAATTCAACTCGTGATAACATTTTGGTTCTCCCACTATATCCTCGCTAATGGTATTGTCCTGATTGAAGGCCTACTCATTATGGCCCGAGATTAGCAATAAGTCTACTCAACCCATATCATACCGATATACTCCATTATTAAGCTCCCACTTATACAATGAAAAGAAAAACTATCGCGAATGCGCTAACAATGCTTCAAAACGAGGAGCCTATGATCCACTAACTCAGTCATCTCAATGTTGGAAAATACCTTACTTCCCTAGGTGTCGATATCCCTTATTTTCGAAGTCCCATACTTCCTTTAATGGAAAAAAAATACCCTTAAAAAATTCTGACCACTCATAGTAGTCTTTTGACTCTTTGATTCATGCTGGCATAATTCTTACAACGTTTTTTATCTATATGAAAATAACTTTGATTAACTTAATCCCCGTTGACCGACTCTAAATCGCGTTCGGACTGCAGAACTTGTTATCTCCCCACCCTTAACCAACCACAAGGCAGACAATAAGGACTCCCATCTCAAGTCTCAAAATATGTCTTTCTAATAATAGTTGGTACGAGTTGTTACACGCCACTCAACCACATTAGTGTCTAAAATATGCATTTCTTACTTTCTTCAACCTCCTTGTCACTTTTCCCATTTACTCCTCGGTTTACGGGTAATACGGATTACTCAAACCCAACTCTCTCCCCACTACCTTCTGATAACCCAACCAGAAGTAGGGCATAAGGATATTATTTCAATCCACAATAATGTTGTGCGACACTTCATGCCGGCTCATTCTCTTCCATAAATGAAATTCCCTATAGTGTAACTCACTAAAATTAATAATAATTTCTCCATATTGGTCAACCATTTCCACCACCCCAAGGGAAATCTTGACTTTTTTGTGATGTTGGTAACCTAATAATGAACTTTTTCAGTCTTCCTATCCATTTATCACTTGAATCACCAAGTATTGTTAAATGTCTAGTTGATTGCATCAGACCAACCTTTTCCTTTTGCATGAGTAGCGCATCTGGTGACAAATATTGCCAGGTATCAGTTGACACCGATCCACAAACTCAACATCCCATGTCTAATGGTACATCTTACTCCCTTTCTTGGGTTATTCCAAAATCGTGACCCATGCGTCTACTCCAAAATTGCACACTTCTTGGGTTCGTCTCATTCGTGAAATCAACATCATATTTATGGGTAGGCCACTCTCAGAACTTGGTTGAGTACGACTCCACTCTAATCCCCAAAACTGCTGGACCTTTCCTTTGCTAGAGAGATCCCATTCCTGAATCTCTATAGTCTTTCCACCCATCTTTTGTGTGATAGCTCTCCCTGATGTACACATATCCAGACTTTCTTTCTCCTTGATGAGATTCATTCCATCTTACTTTTCTAATTTTTCTTTTAACTTACCTATACGCATACGTTCAACGCATACATTTCCACATCTTTGCATTGTGCATGCTACTGAGAATCCAACTAACTAGGGCGACATACACCCTATATCCTGTGCATATCTTCACAATTATACCAAACATAACATATTTATATCAAACCAGGCCTCTTATATGCAGTGTGTCTATACAGTAAGGGTATATTTAATTACCCTAATAATCTCAATTTAATTATGCTCGAGATTTCCCATCAATTCATTAGTGGTGCATATGTTCCACAATGCATCCTACACAACACTACCCAACTCCACTTTCCTTAAATCATAAAATAACTCTCAACTCACAGTTTATCCATATAAACATGAAATAACTAAAGTACTAAGTCCATGTCCTAATGACCACACATCTCTTAACTCTCAACGTTACTAAGGTTCATGTGTGGGACGTCTCGCAAGAGAAATCCAAATAAGGAACCCCTCTGATACACTACTACCTAGAATTGTCAGCCATGGAAATCTGTAGCAGTATCGTTGACAAGCATATTCACTCTTATAGTGAGTGACGATCCAACGCATCGCTCATAGTCTATCTACTATTATATATTTTCTTAATTTTTTTGCGGTCACATTTATATGCATATTCACGCTCTTATAATAAATCATGATACATGGCATCGCTAATAGTCTATCCACTATTATTTATTTTCTTACTTTTTAGTGTCCCCGTTAGCATATATATTGACTATCTTGTAGCTAATCATGATACGGGACATCGCTCATAGCTTGACCACTTTTATCCATTTTCTTTCTTTTTAGTGGTCCTGTTGACATGAATATTCACTCCCTCATAGTGGATCATGATCCGCTGTAACGCTCATATTCTGGAGATCTTTACCTTTCTTTCTTTCTCTTAGTTTCTTCCCATCAAATGATTTGTTCTTGTCTCTTCCATGGTGTGGATGCACTGATTTTGCACCTTACGCAACATTTACACGTATATGCATTGTTTTCACCTCACATAAATTATACGCATGACTACATATTTTAGGATAAGGAGAATATGTTTATAGCCCATGAGAGATAGAAAGGTAAAATGGGTGCCTACCACCTTCTTATTCCGTAACTTCATCCCTGAGCCTATGTTCTATTTGGTTTCGTATCCATCGGTAGTCTTTTATGTTGTCTCTTTGGATAAGGCTGCTTATTTTTACTATTTTGAGTAATATAGGCTAGCGAGTCCAATTTTTTCACTTTCACATACCCTTGTTGACGATCGCTTTTATGTACTTGGGAACTCACGAATGTCGCGTGAATAATAGGAAATGGATTTTCTTCCTTGGCCCCATATTTGCAATTTAGGTCAAACCCTCACGGATGGACATAATCAGTGTTCGTACAATAAAAATTCCCTATTATGGGGAGTTGGGTCCCAATATGTCTCATCAAATAAATGAATGGAAAGGGCCCTAGGGAGAGCAAGTTGCTCACTGCATTCAACAATGGGTAGTTTGGGCATTTGGTTCAAAAAATCATGGGGGACTAGGGGTTATTTCAGGTTTCAACAGGTTTATCATGAGAAGGGTTTGAGGGACCAACAACCTCAGTATTGTTTCGACCCCTAGACGACTATGAAATTCTCCAAGAAACAAACGAAAAGGTTGTGATAACACGCTTATTTTAATACTCGCTGGCCAATCCTTTACTAAAATAAAACAAGAATCTCAGTATGGTTTCATTCTCAGCATTACTGTCACAAGAAGCAATATTAAATAATACGAATAAAAACCATAAACTAAAAGAACGAAATAAAAGATCATGCATAAATAAATAATAAAAGTGAACCGAGTAAACCATCAGTCACCAAATAGTAACATCCCACTGGAACGAACTGATAATTGAAATACATAAATAAGAACCTAGCACAAATAAACTCCTAAGAAACTATGGGAAACACTCCCAAAATGAAATACTGGAATAAAAAGATCCTATTTAGATAGAATGAGCTGAGGAGGCTAAATCAAATCTTGTAGCATCCACAACGACTGCAACGGCAAATAAAGGATCTATCCCAGCGGCCCTGGATACTGCTGCTGCACATTTGGGGTTTTAAAAATAAAATAAGAAAAACAAATTATCAATAGGTGAAAGCCCGAAAAATTTGAAAATATTTTGCAAGTAATTAATTGTTTAAAATCGATAAAACACATAGTGTAATACTTTCATAATTAATTACCCAGTCGCACTCACATGTGATAAAACCTCACCTCTCATCTGCAGTGCACATCTAACACGTTCATTTTATTATCCTAATTAAATTACCCAGTCTAACTTGGACATATAACCTCTATCCAAACCCAATCCTTCTCATAATCTCTATTAGCTAAGTATAAACTACCCTTGCTAGGTATAAGTTCATAAATAACATCGTAGGAACACACTCGTGCTATAATTAGATATATACACTATATCATATAAACACACATATATATTACTCGCTGTATACATAAAACTATATCCTCGAATCATGGACCTCGTAAATACATCACTCATGTTCTATCAGGCTCCGGGTATCACGCACCACATTGAGCCACTGGGTCGAAATCTCACCACCAAAACCAATTGTAAACACAAACAACGGAGGCGTTCATAAACACACATCCGGGGGTTGCAACCATATCAGTTCACAGCCAACCAGTATCCAAACTAACAACTATCCTCACACATGGATAGTGGTCATGCAATGGTACTATGACCAATGGAATTAATCCGACACCTGCTGGTCAACGCCAGTGTGGATTGCCCACTACGCACAACCTCCTACAGTAGCACCACTGAGTAGGAATGTTTAAAGTAAACACATAGCACACACACACACACACATCACTCTAATATGTATATATATAAAGTACAAAGCTTGTACGCATATCCCGCATCTCACTCGTCTTCTAATCCTGAAGCTCGAACCAACTTTCCCATTAAATATCAAAATATTCACTCATTTGAATTGCCTGTTCTCATCACTCGAACACATCTATTTTCTGACCTATTACACATATTAAACCCTAAAAAGTATTCCCCAGTAGTGCATCTCTACCCCGGAAGCCCCTGGGGTCATTTCCCAAGCTCTAATGGGTAAAATTAACATAAAAACAAAAACTGGGCAGGCGAGAAAACAAAACTGGTGCGCTGACAAATTGAATCAGTTTGGTTGAGCGAATTAGTTTGTTCCCCCAACAAACTAGTTCAGTTCACTGGGCTGCCTGTTATCTTCTTTCTCAGGTTTTTTCTCCTCCAAACCCTATAATGGAGGTCCTAAACCACCCAAAATATAAAATTAACCTCGTACACCATTATATTAACACCCCATAAGTATAACAGGTAATTAACCTCGAATTCATTATCAACACCCTAGGATTCTATATTAAACATCAATTCTATCAAACTCAACATTTACCAAATTTGGATTTCCATGAATTAAACCCTACCATCAATGTTTTACATACTCATCAATACAAACGTAAAATTAATTTCAAAATTCCTACATGATCTACATGAACTAATTATGAGTTCTAAAATGAGATTAATTATGTTAAAGGAGATTTATGGCGATGGGGTGCACCACGAGTGGCCCCTAATCCATAAATAATGTTAAGGGAGATTTACGGCAAGGGAGTCCAAGATAAGTGACCCCTTTACCTATGACAAATATAGAAGTTAGAGGGTCCACCTCCAGTGGTTCCCTCTCAGCACACAAATTGTGAAACAAGGTAAAATGAATTAAGGAGAAGGGACTCACCTTGAGTGGCCCCATTTGCCCAAAAGCAATGATCGAAAAAGAAATGACTAAGGGTGAAGGGGTCCACCACGAGTGGCTCCTCATCCCAAGAATTTTTTTGTTTTTAAGAAAAAAAAAATATAATGTTTATTTTCTTGCATAGGTAGCCTAATTGAGCAAGAAGGGCTAAAGAAGGCTAGTTAGGATCTCTTGGGAGTTTTGGTTTGGTGGCTGAAAGACAAGGTTTTTTTATCAAGCTCAACTATATGGGACTTTAAGATAGATATAATACTAGTAGAGGAACTCAAAGAGTCACTCAAGCCCTTACACAACCCACTCTTAGTTATAACTGTAGTGAGTATCCGAGAGGCTACTCACAAGAAAACACACTTTTACAAAAAGATTTTAAAGAGGGTGGCTATCAAGGTCACTCTTAAGTGTTAAAAAGTTTTTAAAAAAAGTTACCATTTGAAATGATATGTACCAAATCACATATTTTGTCACCATTAGGAGACATATTTGATTTTTGACTTTGTGTTTGCACCAGGTGTTGCCTATTAAAGGGGTCAGGCGAGTACAAACATATAGGGACAGAAGGTACATTAAAAACTTTTTCCTCATTATCCCTCTCATTTTTGGCTCCCAAAAGGCCTAAATCAGCCCTAGTAGTCACCTATAAATAGGTTCATTTGGTAAGGTCATATCACAACAGAAACTCAAGTTAGTCGTAATGCTACCAAAATTACACTACACATAGTATTCTTTCTATGCTCTCTCTTTCTAAATGATGAGTGGTTATTTCTTCACTCCCATCATTACATCCATAATTCTCAGGAGATCTCCATCTCATTAAGTTACCATTATTATTTGTGAAGTTCATCCTCTTGAAGGAGGAGGTCATAACATTTACTCCATTTTTACCATAAAGAGAAGGTTTACTCATACAGCTACTATTGAGACCTTGAAGACCTTGAAGACAGAGGCCATTGGAGTAGGTCACACCTCAACCTTTTTAGTTTTTCACAGAACCCAATTAGAGTACCCTCCTACAATTGGAAACTCCACTAAGGAGGTATTCTCATTACCATGAACAAATAAGGATATAATGTTTCTAAGCAGCTAGTTTTTGAAGATACTTCCACTGGTAATGGAGTTCAGAGTAACTAGACCACACAAGAACATGTGGTGGTGATAGAAGTTAGAGCACCTACTCCTCAATTAGGATAGACTAGTGTGGAAGCATCAACGCCGTTGGCATGCATGGACTTGATGAGTTTGTTTCTTAAGTTTTGAAGCAAAACAATATTTATTTGGCAATCTTGAGCCAATTATGTATGACACTAGTAGTAGGCCCTACTGGAGGAGTAGCCGGTACAATAAAAGCAACCGTAGGTACGACTCCGCCACATAAGGTGGTGCCGGAGCAAGTAGCATCACAAGTACACCAGTAGTGATGAAATTTTTCTTAGATGAGTCTCTTTCCAAATCTATTACTATAAAGGAAATAAATAATTTACTTTCCTCTCAATGGGAATCCTCTCACTTGTACGAGGATCTGTAAATTCCCTAGCCTAAGAGCATCGATAAGAAGCCTACCCTGAGGGGTATGTTCCACCAAAGTTCATAAAGTTCAATGGCAAGGGAGAAAATCCTATAGATCATGTAAAAAGGTTTTTGGAATATTTGGGTGTGCATGGAAATGACAAGGACTTAAAGCTGTGGAGTTCTCCAAGACTCTTACGGGAAAAGCGTATACGTGGTATTTCCACATTGCACCCAATAGAATTCCCACATCGGAGAGGATGCACATGCAGTTCCTCCAAAACCTTTTTGTGGCAAAAGATGGCTTCAGATTGAGGCACCTCACCCAAGAAGTGAAGAATCCTAATGACGAAATAATGCAGTACATCAAATGTTTTCGTAAAGAGGGCGTTGGATGTTCACGAAGACGTGGATGGGGTGAGTTTTCTACGGATTTATGTTGAGGGGCTCGTATAGGAGTAAACACTTCATCTATTCAATGATACTAGAGAATAAACATTCATAAAATCGCTCGAGCAGCTAGTAATATTGCCATGATCATAAAATCCAAATAGTCAAATTACAAGACATTGGTGCCTCTGACCTCAGGCAGGTTTCAGATCTCTAGAAGATAAGCTGGTAATTATGTAGATGGGAACTCAAAGGAAAATAAGGGAGATTCGAGGTTCAAAAGAGGTAGCCCAGTAAACAAAAGAAAGTTTGGATATGGCATCCCACCACCGCTACCTTCTAGCCGAGCGGAGGCCATGGATTGCTATCTCACTTTGCTGTGAGAGGGGGTAGAAGGATTACCCCAATATAATGGGAAAATACCAACAACAGCAGGCAAAGCCATTGCCAAATATTGTGAGTTACACTAGAGAGTGAAGCATGTCAATAAATATTGTTTCTACCAACGAAGGATCATTGGCGAGCAAGTGGCCAATGGTACTTTGTAGATACCACCTGTAGATGTTAATGAAAACCCACTCCCAACACATCACTATTGCACTCCAAATATGATAATGGCATATAATGAATAAGAGGAATCTCTAGAACCAAAAAAGTGGTGGCAGAATGAGAAGATGCGTAAAAATTATTTTTCAGCCCTGATAAAAAAGAAGTTAAACATGAGGGGGTTGAGCAGGTGAACCCCCCATGAGGCAAAACATATGTAGTCATCGCTCTAGATAAAGAAGGAACATCTGAGATAGAATCAGTCTGCAAGGATCAAACCTATGAAGTGGAGTTATACTCTTAATGCGAAGCCATAGCGAGGAGTCCGGAGTTCAAATGGTTTTTCGACCATATATGGGTGAAGTATGACACACGGGTGGTCATTACAAAAAAATATGGAATCAGTAAAACAGCGAGGGGATCCCTATCCAAATTAGATGCGACCCATTAGGAGATTTATCAAAAGATACACTTTAGAGGTGTTATTTTCCAAGGCAGGTGGACAAGTACCATATATTCACAACCGCCCACTCTATGTAACAACTTTGATTAAAGGGATTGTTTTCCCTAGGGCATTAATGGATCAAGGTGCGTTTATCAATATCATGCACATTAATACCCTATATGAGACATGCATCCCTCGAGACAAGATAGTGCCTGTAACATTGATGATTTCTCAATTTGATAGTGCAGGCATGCAATCACTTGACTACGTGAATGTGGGAATCAAGATAGGGAACTTTACTTCCTATATTAAATTTCATGTAATCAACACTATTACGAGCTATAAGATTCTTATAGGGTGAGTGTGCATACACACTCATGGGATAGTGCCATCTACATATCATCTATGTTCCAAAAGAAAAAGAAAGGCTAAGGAGGTTGACAAGCCCCCTCGAACATGCAAGAAGGTCGTCCTCCCGGACAAAAAAGTTATGTACCATTTATAATGGTCTACGTGGGCGACATTCTGTGATGAGAGCATCGACATAACACCTAAATGTTTCGTGGTAGATGAGTCACATATTATAGAGCATGTAGAGGTACCTAAAGAAGTTCCCGAATGCATGCAAGATAGTCTAAGAGAGCAACTATAGGAGCTGGAAGAAATAAACTTGGGTTTAGAAGGGGAGGAAGGTAGACCCGTTCTAATTTCCAGGGGGTTGGAGTCAAAGAAATGTGAAGAGATCATCAACCTTCTAAAAGAATTCGTAGATGTGTTTGCCTGGAAATATACAAAAATTCTTAGGATAGATGTGGAGGTGAGCTCCCATAAATTGAATGTTCTTACAACACTCTACCAGTAAGGAAAGCCACTCTCACGTATAAGCTAGAGCTAGACCTCAAGATGAAGGCGGTGGTTTAAAAGTGTCTAGCAGTCGGGTTCATTACACCCATCTAACATCTGATATAGCTTTCTAGTATTGTACATGATATGTGTCAATTACGGATTTGCATGGACTTTTATGATTTCAACCAGGCCTGTCCAAAGGATGAATTTCCATTACCCAATATTTACAGCTTAATAGACACTATCACGGGTCATGAAATGTATAGTTTCATGGATGGGTATATTGGCTATAATCAAATCATAATGGATCTAGAAAATGTAGAAAAGACTGCCTTCCGCACACTATTAGGAAAGTTTTCCTACAAGATCATGCAATTCGAACTAAAAAATGCAGGTGCCATGTACTAGCCTACTATAATGGCAATATTACATTATTTTTTTCTTGACATATTGGAGTTATACGTGGATGAGCTAGTGGTGAAAACAAAGAAAGAGAGAAAGCACATCCAAGATCCGAGGTGGGTGTTTGAAAGGTGCCGTAAGTATAAGATGAAAATGAACCCTTCAAAATATGCTTTTGGAGTAAAAGTTAGAAAGTTTTTGGATTTTGTAGTGAACCGACAAGGGGTGCTAGTAGATGAGGAAAAGAAGAAGGCCATCCTACTGATGCCACCGCTAAAGAGCCAAAGGTAAATTAAAAGTTTCTCGAGGAAGGTTTATTATCTAAGAATATTTATACTAGCATTAGTAGAGGTGACCCACCCGTTCGTTCCGTTGATGAAGGAAAAATCCAAATGGGTTTGGGGAGATGCACATAAGAAGGACTTTGAGAAAATTAAAGAGATATTAGCATCATTTTGGTACTGCTCGAGGTGGGTTCACTACTACTTCCCTGCCTGACTTCGACGGAGAGGTCCATAGGAGCCTTTCTTGCCCAAAAAAGAGTAGGGGTAGAGAATCCCGTTTATTACTTATCGCATGTAAATTTGACCATCAAAACCATATAAACTAGCATGGAGAGGCAGTATCTAGTTTTGTTATTATTTTTTCAAAAATTGGAGGCATTACTTATTGGCCTTCACAATAGATATCATCACTGAGTATGATCCTATCAAGTACCTTCTAGAACTAACGATCTTAGTAGGAAGAGTAGCGAGGTGGTTCTTGATTTTTTTAGTATGATTTGAAGTGTTTGGCTCCAAAATCTATCAAGAGTCATGCGGTAGAAGATTTGTTAGCTCACTTCCCAAGCTAGAGTTTTGAGTCTCCCAACGAAGAATTATCGAGAGAGAACTTCCAAGCCTACTTAGCTAAGGAAATAGAAGAATGAAAGTTGGAGTTTGATGGTTCCTGTGCCCAAGGGACGGGTGAAGAAGGTATTATTCTCTCTAATGGGATGGAGAAGATCACCATGTCCTTCAATCTTAACTTTAAATGTTCAAATAATGAGGCTGAGTATGAAGCTCTCATTCTGGGATTGTTAGAGGCACCGAGGATAGGCATTAGACTGTTATCCTTACGATGGGACTCCAACTTGGAAGTGAAATAAATTAATTGGGAGTTTGCTCTTAAGAATTCCATCTTAGCATCATAAGGGTGCATCATCCCAAAATTACTGAGTCTGTTCTTGAAGATCACAATTAAGAGACAAGCTCTCATAATGAAAAGATAACAAATGCACTAGACACTATAGACCAGAAGTAAGAAATGGATGAGCTAAAAAATGACCATAATGATACGATGAAGAATTATGCCTACCATAATCAAGTCTTTATTTTCGAGTGAAGAATCGGGGGATTGGAGGTGCCTGGTAGCACTACACCAAATCTACCGAATTTTCACGATCATTGACCTTGACAAGTTCAACTTGTCAATGTCAATGATCGTGATAATTCCAGGGGTGATAACTTTTTTTTTCATGGACTTGTCACGATTAATGACCGTGACAAGTTCATTAGAATTTTCATGGTCATGTTATGGTCCTTGACCTTGACAAGTTTGTCATGATTAAGGACTGTGACAAGCCCGTTACAATGGTTAAAAAATTGTCACGGTCAATGACCGTGACAATTCTGTGACAACTTCTTTGTCAAGGACTTATCACGATTAATGACCGTGATAATTCTGGGAAGAATTGAAAAAAAATCTACTGGGCAGTTTGGCCACTGCCACTGCCCAGTAGTATATTTATACCTGTTATAGCAACATTGTACGTTTTCAAGCATCATATATCCAAATAAAATAAAGATAATGAAAATATACATTCAAAATAGAGACAATACGCATCACGATATAATCTAAATATAATTCTAAATGTACCAACTTAAAAATAATTCAATTCAAATAATGTCACTACATGTCTTGGGTAAGGTTAGCTTTAAGGAGATGAGTAGGTCACACGGTATATGAATTTACACGCCCACTAATATACATCATTTCTCATTGTTCGCACAACCACAATGGGGAGTTCTCCTTCCCGGGCATCACATGCGTGACGAGCACCTTGGACTCGATGTCTTGAAGCTCACGTCCATGAACTAGTGCACCCATGAAGATATTCGGGTCCCTCAACCCCCACCCTATCTGCTGGTCATTAAATATGTCCAGTATAAACACACTTGACCAACCAAGTGTCAAAATTGATCGATCTAAGGGAGCCAAATAGGGAAGTGGATCATTAAAATAAGAGCTCAAACGTGTCGGTGATGAAGCAGCGAGGTCCACATCCTTGTCCTCCTTCACCTCCTTATCCACCACCTTCTCCTTATCCTTCCCGTTTCCCTTACGATCTCCGCCCAATGAATGCTTCATAAATGAGAACATAACTTGGACTGTCGCCTCCAAACGGGATAGCTTCGCGTCATTCGAGTTCACCGTTCGAGCCAACCCGGTGTCGCTCGTCTCCAATTCGATGATCCTAAATTTGTCCACCTGTGAGATCACCCCTTTGTCCTACCCTTGCTATCAGTGCCAAGCACTTGGCTGAGTGCGTCAGTGGACAAGGATGCCTTATCGGCATTAGACTGCGACTCATGCACTTCCTTAAGCTTTCCCTGAAACGACAAAATAAGTAAAATAAGTAAAACACATGATTAATAAAATAAGTAAATTAAAAAATTATAATGTAATTAATAAAAAGTAAACTGTCGGATTACTTACAATCATGGCCTCAATGCTCGGGGACACCTCCTTATCCTTCCCCTTCTTCGTCCAAAGAGCCACATAAGTATCGAGCCTATGTGGCCTACCCCCATGGCCACTCCCTGTCCCCTGAAATAAAATAAAGTAAAATTAGTATCGGTGTCTCACAGTAAAATAATGTAGAATAATATGTTTCTGTAGTTAAAGAAAAATTAAATATTACCATCATCCTATGCTCCACCTCGGCATAAGACGTCCGGCCGGAGTAGTGCATGTTCGTCTTTTTTGCCCGATTTTCCCTCCCCGATTGGCGAGATGCCAATTGTCGCTCCCCGATCTCATTGTCAATGAACCTTTGCTCTTGTGCGAATGAGATCAGCTCCTTCGGTGGGACGGATTCACACATTTGGACAACGAACTCTCGTGTCGTCCCAAAGTACCAAGTCAGCATATTTTTCTTTCACATCTTGTGTTGCTCCCTCAACTGCTCCAAGACGTAATTGCGTAGCTTTGGATCCAGGCTGAATTGTTCCTGTCCAACAAATACAATGTTAGTTGCGAATAAATATAAATATAAATATAAAATGAAATTGAAATTGAAATCGAAATTCAAATTGAAATTGAAATATTCATATAAATATAAATATAAATACTTTAACTGTAGTGCCACCCAAACAACTAACTTGAGCTCATATGGCACCTCCTTCCAACTAATGTACCCCGGGCCGATGATCGTCTTTACCAGTTCGATGGATATCTCTAATAGCCCCGACTTGTTCTCGATGGCCATCCCCAATTTTACCATATTTGGGGAGCCTAGGGGCCGAGGAGCCCTCGTCACCTCTACTACCACCAAGAACAGACGACATCATCATCCTCGCCTTAATGCCTAAAGGAGACATTTGCTGTAACAAAATGTTATTAGTACAAATAAAAATGAATTAGAAGAAGACATGCAAATATGTACAAATACTACAAATAAAAATGAATTGTTACTGTTTAACATCCCCCCATCCCTGCCATCTCCCACCCCTCCAACCTTGCCCCACCCCTTCCCCCACCATACACACACACAAACAACCCCACCCCTCCCCACCCCACCCCCCACCACACATGCGCACACACCCTGCCCCACCCCCATCACACACACACAGAGCCCCACCCCCACCCCCTTCCCCCACCACACACACACATACACACACGCGCGCGCGCGCACACACACACATTTATATATGTACAAATCAAAATGAATTGTTACTACAAATATGTACAATTACTACACACACGCACACTATACATCCCCACCCCCACCCCTACTGCCCACACACGCACACTACACAAGAGTGAAAATGATAAAGTGCAAATCAATTAAAAGCATTAAAAATGATAAAGTGCAAATCAATTAAAAATGCATAATAGCCCTCCACAAATCCTTGTGCTTGGAGAAACAGTGCTTAAACAATAGAGGAACCAATTGCATGATCACATGCCAATCGTGGGACTTACACTTATGTAAATCATGAGTAGCATAATTCACAATCCTTTGCAAGTTGGACAAAAAATTAGATGGGCCCTTCAAATTATATATTGTGTCTAAAAGAACCTTCCTTTCCCCACTCGTCAAAGTAAACGCACCAGGGGGAATTATTGTCCTTCCCCTACTATCTTCTTTCAACCATAGTTGTGTCTTAAGTTTCAACGATTTAAGGTCTTTTCGTGCATTTTCTCCATCCTTAGAATGACTCCCCCCAAGGCATGTGCCCACAATATGTTCAGCGAAGTTCTTCTCTTCATGCATCACATCCAATACATGGCGCACCGGGTTATTCTTCCATTAAGGCAAGTCAAATAAAATAGACCTCCTAGACCATGCCTTCCTTGTCTCAGTTTCATTACCAGCTGGGGTTTTCTTATGCTTGACATTCTTAAATTTGGGATTCTTACCTGGCATATTAGGGCCACATTCAGAAGATTTACTTTCAATTTCTGAACCTGAAAGTTGTCTCGGCGGTAGCCTGTGTTCAACCCCTCCCAATAAAAAATTGGAACCGTTCTCAAATCTGAAACTATAAGCCGGGAGTAAAAACCTCCTATGGTAATGGTATACATTTTTTGAGCTAAAGGATAGACGAAGAGATTCAGTCTCCTCTCCACAAATACGACACCCCAAATAACCATGTATTACACAACCGGATAATGTCCCATAAGCTGGAAAATCATGAATTGCCCACATCGACATAGCTTTCAGCGTAAACTCTTATTTTCTAAAAGAGTCAAATGATTGCACATCCTCTTCCCACAACTCATTTAATTCTTCTACCAAAGGGGTCAGGTAGACATCGATGTCATCACTTGGTGCCTTTGGCCCAGGTATCAACAAAGCCATCATCAAAAATTCAGGTCTCATACACTGTGAAAGAGGGAGGTTGAGTGGGGTTAGGATCACTGGCCATACACTCTGATTGGTGCTTAGATTTACAAATGGATTGAAACCATCTGTTGATATAGCCAAACGAATGTTGCATTTTTCTCGAGAAAAATCGGGATACTCATAATTCATCCTCCTCTAGGCTGTAGAATTAATAGGATGATGCATGATATTACCCCTACTTCTGCCCTAGCACACCAAGTCATTGCCTCCACTATCCATGGTACTGTAAAAAATCACTTTAATCTAGGCCCAAAGGGAAAATATTTCAACACTTTTTGAGGAAAGTTTAAGCTTGTGCCTTCCTTACTAGTAGATTGGACATATCTAGGTTCATCGTACACCGGACAACGATCGAGATTTTCATACTCCTTTCGGTATAGTATGTAGTCATACACACAAGAATGAATCAATTTATACTTCATTTAATTATCATACTATATATATATTGTTCGTTATACAAAGTAATTTTAAAAAAAAGTTGAAAAATCTCACCCCTATATGGACAATAATCCAAAAGTCATGCCACTTTTAAAATTAACCAACCCAACATCAATCCTCTATAATCTAATCGGAATGTCAACAAAAAATGTGTATCCCGTACTCCTTCTAATTCATCTACTCAATTAATTATTTGCATCAATTAAACTAACAATTAAAGTATACGATTATTAATTTACTAATTTATAATGAGGGGCAATCCTAATTTCATATATTAATTTACTAAAAAAATTAATAAACAATCAATTCGTTTACAAGGGACACTACTTACTAAAATTAATCCACACACACACACACACACTCACACACGCACGCAGCCCCACCCCCACATCATTCCCTCTCTCGCACATACGCACAAACACGCACACTACACATACACACACATGCGCACATACACACACATGCAACCCCACCCCTACCCCATCCCTTACCCCTCCCCCCCCCCCCCCCCCACCCTGCCCCACCCCCCACCACACACACACACACACCCTGCCCCACCCCCTCTTCCCACCACACACACACACTCATGCACACACATGCATACACACACACACACATAAATACACACAGATATATAAATAGAAGAGAGAGAGAGAGAGAGAGAGAGAGAGAGAGAGAGAGAGAGAGAGAGAGAGAGAGAGAAACCATCCTGAAAGTAGAGAGAGAGTGAGAGCAGCGCGTAGAGAGAGAGAAAAATTGGAGGGAAAGAAATCGGTGAGGAAAAAAGGAGGGAAAAGGGTTTTGGCTGACAGATTTGTCACGTTCATTGACCGTGATAACTTTATATAATTGTCACGATCAATGACCGTGACAAGTATAGTTATCACGAACTTGTCACGGTCATTGACCCTGACAAAAAATAGGTATTTTTTTTGTCACGGTCAATGACCGTGACAAGGCTGGCCGCTGAAAGGGTGTCAATTTTCCCATTTTGGTGTAGTGTAGTAAAATAGTTGGAAACCATGGAAAGGAACGATGAAAATGTCAGAGTTGACAAACTACCATCTACTTCAAGGATATCTCTATTTAAAGAGATTGGGGAATTTTTGTCCAGATGTGTCATAGAAGAAGAGGCCATAAAAAGTCTAGCAACAATGCATGAAAAACATTGTGGCTTTATTGTCAATTATAACGCGGGGGGGGGGGGGGGGGGGAGGGGGGGAGTACTATTGGCCCACCCTAAGCATGGAGGCCACTCGTCTGCAATAACGCTACTTTAAGTGCAGGTCCCAGTTCGATCACCCAGCTGAGGCCAATTTTATAAAGGTGTTTGAAGATTAGAGGACACCCTATATAGCATACATGCATGATAGAGAGCTGCCAGCAGAAAGAGCAGATGAGATCTACCTCAAGAAAAGAGTGGTCTGCTTCTATTTAGTTGAAGGGGAAGTCTACTGGAAAGGATATAATGAGAAGGAAACAAAGTGTGTGCTAAGGGAGATATAGAAAGAGTACCGAGGGAGGCACATGCGCCCTCTCATATGGGAGGTGCCAAGTTTTATGATTAAGTGATGGCGCTGGGTTACTAATGGCCCATGATGGAGGCTCACTCTATCAGCTACGTAAAGAAGTGCAGGTCCGTCCAAGTGCATGGCAACATGGTGCATGCCCTCGTAGTAAGTCTTCAAAGCCTAGTAACTCCTTATCCCTTCGACACTTGGGCATTTGATTTGGTGGGAAAGATCAACCTAACCTCTAATGGAAAGACTTTGATCATTGTTTCCACAGGGTTGTACACCCAGTGGGTAGAAGCCATCCCTCTAAGGAGAGTGATTGCTCAAGTGGTGACCCAATTCGTAAGGCAATATATCATATGAAGGTTTGGTATCCCTAAGGTGATCCTGACAAATAATGGGAAGTAGTGTTTATGCAAGGAGATGGGGCCCCTGACTGATAAATACAAGATTGTGCACAACAGTTCAACAATCCCATACTAGAATTCAATGTCCAGGCAGGGGCCACAAACAAAACACTGATTAATATTATGAAGAAGAGGATCGAGGACATGATAAGATCTTAGGATGAGAAGGTACCGATGGTTATATAGGCCTTTAGAACTTCAAAGAGGAAGTCGATAGGGTTTACTCAATTCTCGCTGGTCTATGGAACTTAAGTTCTCCTAGTGGTGGATCTAGAAGTAACCTCAACTAGGATTGCCCTTAGAAAAAAATTCATACAAGATCCTTAGCATGTGTAGTTAGAGGCATTATATGAGGATAGAGATAAGGCCAAAGAAAATTTCAAAGTTTATACCTAGCAGTTGTGTAGGGCTTACGAGAACCTGGTTAAGCCAAGGGAGTTTCAAGTAGGGGACTTAGTCTTACATGAACCCACTCACCATATTTGAAGTATGTTAGCATCTAAGTTCAAGCCTAACTTGGAAGGCCCTTTTGTGGTGTGAGGGTAAGCAAAGCGGGTTAGCCACCAGATATCTGAACCTGAGAGTGAATGCCTAGTTCTCAATAAGTTTCATTTCTTTGAGTGTTTGAATGGCCTACTCTAATATAGAATTGTTTTTTGTAAAGAAAGTCATGAGAAAATATTTGTAAACAATATGCAGTACAGAATAAATGAATACCTGTTATTTTGATCATTACTTGATAATTTGTTCATTATTTATTTACCTACTTTATGTGGTGGGTCTTCCAGTTTAATGCTTTCTCTTTCTTAAAAAAAGAATAGTAACACTCCCTACTAGATTAGAAGAGGGTCCATGAAAAAAGGAACTTTCCTCATTATACCCTGGGGTACATCCATCCCATAGGAAAAGTATAGTGAGAAAAGTCCTTAGAGATACAATAGTTTAACTATTTTCGTAGACCCGTAGGAAATCATCCTCCAAATAATTTATTTTTTTCCTAAACTACAGATTTATAACCTAAAGAATAAGTTCTAACCTCTGTTCTCAAGAGAGTAAGTTTTACTTGCTAGTTTATATGAAAATGTGAAGAAGGGGTTCTACCCACTCTCTAATGTGGAGATTTTCAAAAAATTCGTAATTAAAAAAATTCTCAAGTTAAGGTTTGTAACAAGGATCCCGTAGACGAGGGGCAACTTCAGTATAAAGAAATAATTATTCTCATTGGTGGGTTTATTGTTTATGATTTTTTTTGTGTATTTGAAAAGGAGAAGGAGGTCACCCTACTCCAAGATATTCACTAAAAACTTATATACATGAAAATACCCCAGGGTTAGAGGGGCAACTCTAAAATGATAAGTTTCCCAAATCATAGGCAAGTACGCCACAAAACACAGGGCAGTTCTAATTAAAAAAATGCTCACAGTAAACAGAGTAGGTCATAGTAAACAGATGCCAAAAGCATGAAAAAGGCAAGGAATGAAAAGAAGGAATGGAAATAAAGTAATAGTTTTCATTAATATCAAGTAGAATTTTACATGTATGGAAAGAAAGAAAACTACAAGTGAAAGTCTACATATCAAAATAATCTATCAGCTAGATAAAACAAAAAACAAATCCTTATGTGAGCACGCATCTATATAAGATGGACTTGCCTCCTTAATAAACTGTTCCTCCAACCTAAACATCCTGGCCTCGTTCGCAGTATCACTAGCCTAAAGCTTGTCCAACTTGGCCTAGAGCAACTTAATTTAACCCCTGATCCGAGTACCGTCAGCCTGGAGCTGCAGAACACTAGACTTCCTGGAGAGCTAGACTAGTTAAAAATGATAGACCTTCTGTAGATCGTAGAGATCCTGAAGAAATAAGGAAGTCCTGGCGCTAGTCAAATCGACAAGAGGAGTACACAAGAAATCATGGATGTGAACAAAAAGGTCCTTCAGATTTAAGAGAGTAAAACTATATATGTTCAACACATTTTGGGATATAAAAGTATCCAGATTATGCTGAACGATGATCTCCATCACTTCTCGCTCATGGGTTCTGAACTTAGAAGTCAGCTGTGCAGGCCATAAAGCACTCATAAAGGCCCCAAAAGCCTCTACCTCAATATCATCATAACCTGTGTTCCTGACCTCAAGCTTCAAAAGAGGCGAAGATGAATTCTCACTAGAAGAAGCAACACCATCCGAGTAAGTGGCCTTAAAACTATGCTCCTCCTCATCAACTGCCTCAATAGGCTCACTCACAAGATCCTAAAAATAAGAAACATAGAGATGATAAGTCATAGAAAGGTAAAGATAGACAACTGAATGAGTTTTCACAAAAGTGAAAAAAAAAATACAAAGCTTACCCTAAGCTCAGAGGGGTAAGTATGCTATCGCCAAAGAAAAAAAGTCATGCCTGACTCTAGATGCCAACCAAACAGAGAAAAGGGAAAGATAACAACAATATAAATCTTCACCATTAGAATTTTGTTTAAGAAATAACTAAAATTAAATTAGGTATGATAATTTAATACATGAGGAGTGCGTACTATAGCACTCTCAGCATGTTCGCTGAACTAGGAACAACTGCCACACAAACCTAAAAATAAGGATACATGTGTGTGAGGGTGAGCACATTTGCATAGAAACAACAAGAAGAAAGGGGGAAGTAGAAAGGAGAAAAGTGCATGACAATATATTACCTCTCTCACAGCGGCTTCCCTAAGATGTTCCACAGTTATCGGAACAGCCGCAACACTAACTTGAAAACAAGGAAATATGTAAATGTTAGTGAACACTTGCAACAAAAAAGAAAATTTGAAATGTATGATATACAAAGTGCTTACCTGGGCAGTCTTATCTGAGACACAAGTCAGAGGTCCCACAGTGATTGGGATAGCTGCAGTGCTAACATGAGAATCAAGATATGAGTCATGCTGATAGAGGGACCACATTTATAAATATGTCAAAAAGGCTTAAATATTCTTGCTTATAAAATAAAAGTAAAGAAGTGTAAGCAAAATTAACTAATATGTGCAAAGGATTACTTGGCGAGTCACTGCCCTAGAAATCACAATAGGTCTCGTAGATAATGGGACCTCAGTTATACTGTCCTGATGGCAAGATAAAATAGGGAATTGTTAAAAAAAGAGTGGCATAGAAAAAACTATTCTTATACAAGATATACATAGTACTAATGGGGTCATCTCCACAAGAGTCAACGCAGGATCTGCGGGTGATGCCTCAAAAGTGATAGCCTAAAAACTAAGAAACGAATAAAAGTCAGCATAGAAGATTGCAAAATGAAAAAAATTAAGTGTTACAAAAGAGAAATAGAGTACCTAAAGGGTCACCTCCATAGTACTCGTAGTAGGACCCAAGGATGAAGGAGTCTCATCAACATTAGTCTAAAAGGGAAAAGGATTCAAATTTTAACAAATTACTTATATAGTGAAAAAAATGTACATACATGTCTTAAAGTTGAATGAAGTAGATTACATAAGAGGCACTATGATGGTGTTTTCACTAGATCAGTGGAAGAAATAGCCTCAATAGTTACAAGTCCACTGGAGAAGCAATCGAAGAAGTGGCCAATGATATGGCAGCATGGGGACGATAAACCAAAAATAGAAAACGACAAGTCATGTGAATAAAATTTTAGCGATAAATAAAAATAAGTCAAGAATGGAAGAATTCAAAAAAATACCTAAACTCCCAAAAGGGAATAAGGATAAAGGGTAACCACTGGAATGGATGAGGCAACACTAGTGGACTGTTCGTCACAAGATTGCTAGAAATAAACACAAACCAAGGAAATAGTTGATCTATCAAGGATAAGTAGTACTTGATAAGAGGTCATAGCCTGTGAAACAGGCTCATTGAAAGTAAAATTAAAGATTGACTGAGATGGAAAAGGGGTATATGTGGGGCCTATTATCCATGGGCATACAAACTTCGGGATAAATTTCCTCTGGAAAGGAGATAGGTCTGGAATAATAACATCAGTGAGCAACACCATCCCCTCAGTATTGGAAGAGCTACATAAAGAGGATCCCTATAAGGAAGAAATACAAAAGCAAGAGAGACACCGTAAGTTTCAATCACACATAAAAACTTAGAGAGAAAAAGATGAAAAAATGAAGAAATTCAAATACCTATGTTGGTTTATCTGAAGAACTACCCACTATAGAAGAAACAGGAAGTGGGGAAGTACAACTATGAGGAATGGTCCTCTGTATGCACATATAGAAAAATATACCAAGATATATCGAAGAGGCAACCAGTTAGAAGATCTTCAAAGTGCTAATTCTTACCTAAACATAACGAGAAGACACAAAAGAATTACTCGTAGCGATAGGAAATACAAAAGAAAGATGTAAAAGGAAAAAATAATTAAGCTATGTCGGTAAAGTATTATAAAAACAAAAGAAAAGAGAATTAGTTGAATAAGGGGAAGTAATGAACCTCTCTAGCTAGACTCAGAGAAGAAATGAGCATATAATTCCTTCATCTCGAAAAGGGTGCTCAGATAAGAGGATGAAGAGAGGGATCATCCATCTTAAGAGAAGAAACCTGTAAAGTATCATGAGAAAAAATAAATCAGATGAAAGTTATAAAAGTCAATAAGATAAAAAGTTAAGCTACGTCAGTAAAGTATAATAAAAACAAAAGAAAAGAGAATTTATTGAATAAGGGTAAGTAATGAACCTCTCTAGCCAGACTTAGAGAAGAAACGAGCATATAATTCCTTCATCTCAAAAACGGTGCTCAGATAAGAGGATGAAGAGTCTCAACAGAAGAAACATGTAAAGTATCATGAGAAAAAAAAACCGACGAAAGCTGTAAAAGTCAATAAGATAAAAAGTCAAGCAAAAAAACCGAGGAGAAAAAAATTACAACAATTGGGCGAGTGCTCTACCCATATGGAAGATGTCCAGTGGTAAGACTAGTGGAAAAGGGAGAATATATGATAGTATCCTCGCTGAAAGGCTCCCTCAAAACTAGCAAGAAAGTAGAAGCGTCAGGATGGTGTTTACCGTAAAGGTCTATGTCACTCATGTCGTTTGAAGAGGAATTATCATCATTATAGGAAGGGGTTCTTACATACTCAACCAAGTTCCTTTGTATATAAGCGAGAAGGGGAACAACATGTGGAACCTCATGAGATCCAGTTTCACCAAGTAAAGAGAAGTAAGCTATAGTAACTTCAATAACAGGAATATAAGAGATATGAGGCTCCTGAGAAGACAACCTCAAGTCTTCATAGCCTTAATTGTGAGCATTTCTATAGATCTCCGAGCATTTCTATAGATCTCCTCCACCCCTAGATCATCAGTGTCAGACTCCTGATATGGTGCAGGAGAAAGAGCAATAGCTTCACAACCAACTTTTATTTTCTTTTTGCTTGCTCTGGTCCTTATTGGTGAAGGAGGAGAAGCAGGGGAAGCAACAGGAGCAACAATGGAAGCAGGAATGAAATTTGACACATCAGTGTGAGGATGCTTCATCCTGGAAGTAGCTTAAGATTTGGCCTTGCCATTCCCTTTTGCCTTAATTCATTGTGGCTCAAGATTCTTTTAATATATGGATTCATCAGGAAGGAGCCTCACTAGGGTTAGAGTGACTTACTCAAGGGGGTTTTCACAATGGTGCTATGATTCCACAACTTTCTTCGGGTCTTTTTTCCCAAGTACTTGTCATTATTAGGGATTTTGGTATGGATGATTTTGTAAGCGATATCCTTTACACAATTTTGAGTGAGGCTTGCCTGCCTCTGCCACAGAATGATCCAGAAGTGAGTGAAAGAAGGAAGGTAGTCACAAGGAAGCATAAATAAACCACTCAAATGCTCAACCTTATGGATCATCTCCTCGAAAGTGAAGTTTGCATAAGCCTCAAAGTTTAACTCTGAAGGGGGAAATTCTTGAAGGATAAGAGGTGGAATGAGCAGGTCATACCCAAATTTCCTCCTAACATTCTTAGATTGATAAAATTTAGCACTTTGACCTAGCTCAATCAAGGAAGGAAGAGTACCTAGGATTATCATGGCCATCACATAGATACATTGGTAGGAAGGAATAACTTTTACATTTGAGGGACAGTAGAAAGTACCCCCATATCTTGAGAAGGATGCCCAAGTAAAGGTGCCACTAGCACGTTTGCAGTAGGGACGAAAGTAAAATTAATCAACATTTTCAATTAAAGACCCCAAAGAGTTCCTTAGGTATTTTTATGCCACCTAGTAATTCGAGCAACATCACTATGATAGGCCCTCACTTTTGGGGTAAAGTTGGGGAAGGGCTCGAACAAGAAAGCCATCAAAATAAAAGAATTTGTAATGTTAGTGTCATCATGACGACCAAAAGACCTCTCAACATCAATATGAGTATGATCCAACCAAGTGTAAATAGACCCAAAAGTCAAAGATGCGAGGGGAATATCCATCCCTTAAGCAAGACTCACTGCCAATCTGAATAATAACTCACGAGGGGAGTCCTCTGGTCTTTGAGGGAATAAAAACCTACTTAATAAAATGATAAAAAAATCTGCTAAGTGTTAGGGGTAGTTGATCTTTAGGCCCTCTTGAATCCTTGTCACCCTGCTTGAAGTCTCACCCTTGGGAAGCTTCCCTAAATCCTTGAACCAGTATCTTTGCTACTTGGCAAAAGGAATTTTTGGTAGTACTAGTCAGACAAATAGATATATACTTGGAACACTCACCAGGAGCTAAATGAACGACTTCCATATTATCCTCTATAAGGAAAATTTTTCCATATAGTCCCTAGTTCCTAGTTTACATCATGTATGGCGTATCCCGTTCCAACCATAAAAGTAATTCACGTTCACACGTTCAAGAAGACGAATACGAATATTAAGCATCTTCAACAAAGTTCTACGATGAGACGTGAAAGGTTTAGCTTTTCTGAATCAATGCTCTGATACCACTTGTTAGAATACGAGGCCCCCAAATTTTAGATCTTATAATAAAAAATAGTAATTTCAATTTCCTTTTAAAGAGATAAGGAAGCGAGATGGTTCAATTAAACAAATTGACTAATTCTAATTTCTTTTCAAATTAAAATTAAACACAACTCAATGTGAAAATAAATTTATTAACAAATGAATTTTTCACTTAAACCAATTTAACTAAACTCAAGTCCTAGAAATTTTCCTAAGTCATATTTTCAATATTACCAAATTAGGCCAAACCAGTTTTAACAAATTGAACGATGACTTGAATTAAATTAACTATTACCTAAATTCAAGTTACCACCAAATTAAAACAAGTAGTGATTTAAACCAAATTTTATCTTTTTACCTAAGCATGCATTCTAGGTGAGTTTTGCAAAAGATAAAATAAACAATGAACCACTACCCTGCGATGTACGAGGAAATAGCAACAACGGGAAGAAACCTCGGATGGCCCTAGACAACTGGAAAAATCCACTAAGTACAGTTTTACAATTACAAGACAGTAAGACTTACAACACTTGATTGACTCCGTCCAAGCCCCGACGCTTCTTCTTGTATACACCTCTTCCTAGCGAATAACCACAGAGCTCCACCGCGATCTCGGAATCCACCGATCGGACTATTTTGGTCACCGCCAGCAAAACAAGGAGCCTTTCTCCAATTGGGTATGTCACAGGAAAGAAGCTTCTTCTTTGTGGGATATAGAAGCAAAACCCAAACACTCTTTTATGGTAGAGATGAATCCGGTGCCAAACAACCTCTCCAAGTAAGATGTATATATATATAGATAGATAGAAACTTGGATTAAAACATTGTTTATTGGGTGTAAACTTGGTTTTATTCTTTGAATATATCAACTGGGATAACAAACACCAAGTGAACTTTTTATGAAAGAATTAATCTCTCAAACACTCTCTAGGAGATGGAAAAAGTTCTTCGAAAAATTCTATTCCCAAAGTCATTAAATTTTGTGAAAGAATAGTGGGACAAAGTAGTGGGAAAGTGCCAAAAAAACTGCCAAAAACTGTTCCCGCCGAAATCTCTTTCGAACAACATTTTCATACGAACGACATTTCGTTCGAACGAACTATCTAACGATGTTCGAGTGGCAAGTTGTTGGAAAACCTCGTTTGAATGACATTCTCGTTCGAACGACAATTTCAAACAAAAAATCAGAAAGCTTAAAAATTCCAATTTTAGCCCAGAAACTTTATTTTAAAGTATTAAAGAAACCTTCTGAAAATAAACCTTAGTTTAAAATAAAATACACCCAATATATAATTATTCCAAGTCTCCCTATATAGACATAGAAATGCATTCATACCTTTGGAAACAATGGAATATGATGTTGATGACATAGAAATATAGCACTTGAAACACGGCAATGATGAACCTTCCTTTACATCTTCAACTCTAATATGTCATAGGCTTGAAAGATGGTCAAGTATTATATTCTATGACTCAAACGTTTTTGTCTGTAATTGAGCCAAAACAACAAGGGACTCAATTGGAAATTTGTGTCCTTACAAGACGTAATTTTGGTATGGACTTAGTTTTGTGTTACTTATATTTTTTTACAAAGTATTGGGATACTTTTTTAAAATGTTTAATTCAAAATGACGGATTTTTTAAACTTAAAATGTTTTCTGAGATAACTATAAGCAGACTTTAAAAAATCATTTTTATCGTTCAAACGACATTTCTATGTTGTTCAAATGACATTAACATCTCGTTAGATAGGTCGTTTGATGCCCATGGTCTCATATGGCTCAAATGAGAACGTATAATTGTTTGTTTTAATCGGTCGTTTGAAAGTACTTCAAATGACATCACATAGTCATTCAAACGACCTTATGATCTCGTTTAAATGATATTCCATCCCCTCAACGTTTTTGTAGGCCTATAAAAACCTATTTTTTCAGGCTTTTTGATTAAGACTTTTTATTTACCCAAACTTCCGAACAACTGTAGAATAGTCTTTACTTTTTAGGGTAAAATTTGGTTTTCATTCACACAAAAAAATCCCAATTACTTTTGTGAATCTTCTTTGGAACCCAAACACTTTTGTAACATAGTTATTCTTATTGAGTGTTGTCTCTACTCCTGATCTTAGGGATACTCGAGGGTATTTAGTGATGAAGGAGGAACTACAGTTCTTATGTTTCTCAAGGTAATCATTGCTGATTGAAGAAGGTTGCGTTCTTTGTGGGTTCTTGCAGGAATTCATTATAGCATTTCACTTGTAAGTTTGTAAGTTGCGATTTACATTTTATTAGTGAAACAAAGGTTTTTCCATGTAGGGATTTTTCCCGTAATTGTTTGGTTGCATGCTTATATGATTTAATGATTTCAATCACATAAATGCCTGTTTAGGGTTTAATTAAAAGTGAAATTTGTGAGATTGACATCTAATTAAATAAGTGTAATTCCTTAACGTATGCTGAACTCTCAAATTGATACCGCGCATCCCACATTTAAAAATTGGTATCAGAGCTTTTAGCTCGCATTATTACCATTATCAATTCGTATCAGAGCTTTTAGCTCGCGTTAATACCATTACAAATTGGTATCAGATCAGGCTTCGCCAAATTACCATGAGATCCTTTTTTTGCAAATTTTTTTTTGGGATATCAATTTCTTTGAAAAATAGTAATTTTTCTAATGGATAAATATATAATCGGATGCTTGTCTTTGATGGAATAAATTGTGCCTATTGGAATGCCCATATGTGATAGTACAAATATAACACACTTTCACGGAAGGTATTCATACATGCCGCGGCCTACCTCAACACAGGGTGCGGCCCTACCGAATATAGGGGTGTGACCCTTCTCATCACAGGGTGCATCGCCCCTCAACACACCGAGGTTCCACCCAGTACAGGGCACGATACCTTTTTCTCTAGCCTATTATAGGATGCATCACTTACATTGCTTGCCTTACACGCCGCATCCCTACCTATTATAACAACTCCAGATTTTACACACGTCACGTTCTCAGAGCACGTGGGCATATATCCTATAAATATAGGGCCACACCTCTAAATGGAGAGAGATCTATTTATATACACCTGGGGCAGACTCCACAATACATGTTCTCTTTTCACAACCTCAACAGATAGTTCTGGGTTGCTCGTCTACATTGCTGCTACCTCTCCGGCACACTGAAATCCTTAATACAAACATGTACTCTCCTTTATTATCATACTTCTACACCTCTTTAGGCATGATTATAGTGTATAATGCAACGCATATAATGAGAACGGAGAAGAACAGTGGATGTAGACCTATTTTAGAGGCCGAACCACTTTATATCTTATTTTCTCTCTATTTACTTGCTTTGCTTACTTATTAAACACTTTACTCATGATTTGCTGATACGAGAATGACAAGTGGATGATTTCTCGCATCATCAATCTGGCACCATCAGTGGGAAGTGAGATATTTTAATCTTCTTTCTCTGAGTTTTGGGTTCTTAAACACCTTATTCTACACATGGGGATCCTTTGGATCATTATCTCATGGGTGGATTTCGGTTATTGAACTCAGTTTTGCATTTACACCCTTGAATGGGTATTTCGTATATTCAGATTTGTTCTGGTCTCCCTTTTATGAATTTAGATCTATTTTACATACCCTTGTGATATCATTCCATCTAGATAATGCTAAAAATCATGATGGGCTTGATCCCAGAAAAGGTGAATGATTAAGGAAGGATTGTGTTTACTCCCTTTTCGTTGCTCTTCGCCTATGATCTAGGGTTTATCATTAGAATTGTGCCCTTTTGTTAATCGAGAGGTTATTATCTCAATGGATAGACCTTTGTAGGTATGCTCTTCACGAGTTTTGAGAGAAAAACTCAGTTTTTGGGTTTTAATTTTGGGATTGTCCCTTCACTGTCTCCGTAGGGATGCGGCGTGGTGGTTCAACTACCTTACATGTCGCGGCCTCTACTGGGGAAGTTGTATTACAAAAGCTTCAAAACATCAAAGAACAGACTCAGGTGGTCTTCAGCTCAACCTTGGTTAACACCATGCAAAGGCCACGGCAGTGCACCTATGTGCCATACTAGCTGCGGCCATAATAAAATGCCATATAGCAGTGCAAACGTTGTATCCCCATTTTCTACTTGGTTACCCCAATATTCCTGGGATTACTCACTCCTGTTAGTTTTTTATCCGATTAAGTATACTTTGAAGAGACTAACAATAGTAGAAAATGGAAGGAGGATCCATCCAGAGTACAGAGTTTAAAGATGAGATTGTGCAGTTGTACAATCACCTCAACCACCTCTACGACAGTCATGCCTCAATCCAGACCCAGGTCAACTATTTGAATCAGAGGGTCATAATGCTAGAGGTCGCGTCCTTACCCAATGTGGGCACGATAACCAGAAACATTGCTTTAATAGTCGTAGCTGTCGCGGCAGTACCAGATCATCTATCTGTTAAAGTCGTCAAATTTGAGGCCTACACTCTGTTGGCCTTCCCAATTGAGGAGATCTTTGAGTTCATCAGAGAGGACAAGCTATTGCGGTGGCCAGAAAAACTGAGAGCTCCACCCCACAAGAGGAACAAAGCTACTTGGTGTAGATTCCATCAGGACCATGGCCATGACACTAAGCAATGCTATGCTCTGAAGGTTGAAATTGAAAGGCTGATTGGGCAAAGAATGCTGAGGAGGTTCCTCAAAGATGTTTAGGGGATGAGGCCTAGACTACATGATCATTTTTCATACTTATCTCTTACATTCCATTTGTCTCTACTTTACAGTGATAACTCTTCTTTTGATGTTTTAAATTAAACTTTATACTGGCCTCACAAAGTCATATACATATATATATATATATATATATGAATAGTTATATGAAATCAAGTTCACGTTTATAGTGCCATATCTTAATTCTCATTTCCATGAAATGTTATCTTATAACAGATCTCGATTCGACACAACATGTCATATCGGGAATGATGTCTGATTATCCAAAAGCAGATGATAATAGAAAAAGGAAAAAGCAAATACTGAAAGCAGTTATCCATATTGGACTACAACATCACTCATAAGGGCTTGTAATGTCCGTTCTTAGCTTTCGGGATACGTTAATAAGTCGAGAGACTTGTAATATTTAGCCAGGGATGGCTTTATATATATCCATAGATGTGGGTGGCTTAATAACATAACCCAGCCTGGGGAGGCTTGAATGTATCATGTATTTTAGCTATGGGTTGCTTAATAACATAACCCGACTTGGGGAGGCTTGAAAGTATCCTGTATATTAGCTGTGGGTGGCTTAATAACATAACCTAACCTAACCTGGGGAGGCTTGAAAGTATCCATATACATAGCTATGGGTGTCTTAATAGCATAACCCATCCTGGGGAGGCTTGAAAGTATCCCGTATATCGACAAAGGCCCATGTTCAGATGAAAGGACAAAAAGAGTGCAGTAGTCCTGTCAATACAGCTTCAGCCGTCAAAGCGACTAAGAGTTGATGCGATAATGACTCAGATTTAGATCCAAGTAAAGCTACAACAGAAGGAATTCAAGCATTCAAATGTGACATCCCTATCAATATGGTTGCGGCCATTAAGTAAATTCATTCAAAATCAATAGGCATGATCATTAAACTGTCGTGGCCCTGATCAAGGGAAGCCCTTTATTTCATAAGGAAAAAGGGTCGAGGCCCGTGTACAGAAACCAACTCTAGGCGCCGCAGCCTATGTACTGTACGTTTGAAGGAGCCATAACATTATTTATAAGGATGCGACCATTAATAGATTAGACGACATTCAAAGGTGTCGCGGATGTCCAAGAAGAGACTGCAGCCTATGTGAAGAAACCATGTATATTATAGTGCCGCAGACTTAATATATTCTACAAGTTTATTTTGTCAAGAAAGAATTTTCAAATATAAAAGCAGTTGTGTTCAAGAAATCCAAGATGTACATAAAAAGCATTCATTAAAGCATTGAAGCAAGCAAAGGGGAAGAATAAAAAGATAGAAGAAAATAAGGCAAAAATAACCAATAAAAGGTGGTCGCAGCCTTAATAATATCAGTTAGATTACAGACAAGAGGGATACATCCACTAAAACGAGTTACAAAAAAATTAAAGAGGGTCGCATCCCTAAGATTCGGCATCATCGGCTTCATCCCCTTCTTCCCCCTCCGCGGTCGTCATTGTCTCTTCATCCGCGATAGCTGACTCAGCGTCGGCCTTCAATTTGTCTTTCTCTTCAGCCATGGCCTTGAGCTCAGATATGCATTCTTGATGCTCAGCATCACTAAGTCTCTAGGTAAGAACCTTCTCCTTAGTCTCAGGGAAGTTCTTTATGATTCTCCGCCTTAGCTCCTAATAACCGCGGAGGTAGGCCCTGTTATTTATGAGGAAGAAATCTTTGGAGATCTTAAACGACTCCACCGTACAGTCAATGGCCAGCTGAAGGGCTTCGTCGTGATCTTCCTCCATCTTCTTTATTATCGTGGTATGGGCTTCGGAATCACGCGTAGCCTTGGCTTCCAACTCGTCGTACCTCCCTTGTTGGAGTCGCAACTTGTTATTGGAAAACTCAGCGGCTTCCGTGGTCTGTGACTAGGAGACCTTGAGAGATTCTGCAACCTGATTGAAACTAGCCTCGGGCTCTTTTCTGACCCTTACTTTAGCCTGTAAGTTCATATTGGCCACTTGAATAGCCACGACAGGAGACTACTTCCCTGCTTCAAAAGATGAATTTTGTGAAGCCTCCAAATCAGCGGTGTGCACCCTCTTCGTTGCCTCTTTCAATTTATAAAGGTCCTCGTACTTCCTTTTTGAGCCACTATCACTACCGCGGCTTGAGAAGAGAAAGTTAGGGGCAATGTATGGAATGAAAAATCAAAGCTGAGAAAACACAAGCACTTACCCTCAATAGAATATGGAGGTCGCAGTCCTCCAGATCATCATGGTCTTCTTCAACCAACCTGTCAAGGTCCGTAACATCAAGGGACCTTTTCATTATTCACACATCCTTCACGGTAGTGTCCCATGAGGACTCAGGGTCAGGCTGTCTTAATTGTGGCCACGGTCGACCGTCAGGGCCAAATACGCTGCGATACTGGGAAGGTGCCAAGTTTGCGTTAACCATAACAACAGGTGGAGGCGAAAGAGAAGATGAATGGAGGGGGCATCTGACGTGGACATCAAACCGAATGCGTCCAGATTGGATCTGATGTCATCGTCGAACTCGATTTGGGGTTCAGGGGTAGCATGGTTAGTTTTTTCCACGACCAGATTTGGGGTCGTGATAGGAGGATTCTGATTGCTGGAAGGGGCAGCGACTGGTGCCTTGGTCTTAGACCTCTTCCTTTTCTTTCTCCTCGTAGTGTCATTTAGAATGACTGCATCCCTGTCCATCTCTACTAGCTGCATGACCAACAGTTCCCTGTCAACTTCCTCACCTGAAAAGGGAAAAGCAACAGTAAATATTTGAAGTCAACAAAAATTTCCGTGGATAAATACTGATGATCAGATTATTACCTCCTCCGACCACATCTCTTGGAATGGACTTGTTGGGAAAGAAACCTGCTTTGAATACACTTGCAGATATCACAAGGACACTGAACTTCTTTTCTTCAGCTGGAATGGTCACAACCTTGGAAACTCTTTTCTCTTGCCTCTCGTTCAGTTACAAGTTGTCAAGAACTATAGAAAAACATTTCAAAGGTTAATAGAGATTAATAAACAACTAATAATAGGTGACGCATCAATAATCAAATTACCTAGTTTTGAGGGACAACCCCATTGTCGCGGCATTCAAAATGAGTTCTCCCTCTCGTTCTCCCCTAGGTGAATCTCCTAGACTTCTCCAGAGATATAGAAGTACTTCCTCTTCCAGTTCTTTACACTGGTTGGCCTCCCAGAGTAAAGGGTCTCGTCTTTACCACGGACTAAGAAATCGTAGTATCCAGCGAACTTCACGGAGTTTTCCTTAGGATGTTAGAAGTGAAAGAACTCCACGGGAGTAATGTCCTTTTTGAATTGATTCTCCCAAGGCATGATCGCGACAAGGATGGCCCTTCAGCTATTGGGAGCTAATTAGGCTGGTGCTAATTTCATGGTTTGAAACATATGTCTAATGGGAACAGGAACTAGCAGTCGCAACCTGTAAACAAAGGCATGCAATGGAACGCAGTCCCCATCATCGGAAAGTTCCATACACGGTTGTTGGTTCACGGTGGGTGCTGAGCACATCAAATTTTTTTAAAACTCGAAGGCCTCAGCTACCTGGTCAACCCAGTCTTGGGTCATGATGCTACTAATATCAAGCGCAGCTAGGGGTCTATCAGCCTCCCGGATTGACCAACTGGGTTATCCCTAACTGTCACGGCATCATCTCCTACACCTAATGGATGATTACTTGAATTGTATTCCTCTTCCATTAGCGTGGACTCAAAATCCTTCATACAGACAGAGTCCGTAGAGTTTGAGTCTAATACAGGGTGCGACCCTCCTCATCACAGGGTGCGACCCCCCTCAACACGCCACGGTGGCACCCAGTACAGGGCACGACACCTTTGTCTCTAGCCTATTACAGGATGCAACACTCACATTGCTTGCCTTACCAGTCGCATCCCTACCTATTATAGCAACTCGATATTTTACACATGTCATGTGCTCAGAGCACGTGGGCATATCTCCTATAAATAGAGGACCACACCTCTAAATGGAGAGAGATCTATTTCTATACACCTGGGAAGACTCCACAATACATGTTCTCTTTCACAACCTCAACAGACAGTTCTGGGGTTACTCGTCTACATCGCTGCTACCTCTCCGGCACCCCATAATCCTCAATACTATCATGTACTCTCCTTTATTCTCATACTTCTATGCCTCTTTAGGCATGATTATATTGTACAATGCAATGCATATAATGATAATGGAGCAACATAGTGGATGTAGGCCTATTTTAGAGGCTGAACCACTCTATATCTTGTTTTCTCTCTATTTAATTGCTTTGCTTACTTATTACACACTTTACTAATGATTTGCTGATACGAGAACGATAAGTGGATGATTTCTCGCATCATCAATATGAGATCTCTTTAAAAACTATTAATGGATCGTATATGAAAGAGGATGGACTCCTCCCACTATCACCGTTAATAATGTCATAAATCCCAAACCCTTGTGAGATTAGACTAATGATGAGTTTAAATGGAGTACTTATAACTCTCGAGGCCTTAGTGCTATTTAGAGCCGTCATCCCCGACGAGTTTCGACGTATTATGACGTGTACCACGTTAAAATAGGCATGAGATATCCTCCAGTTGATACTTGAGGGTACCAACTCAGTTAAGGCATCAAAATTGCAAAAATTGACCACCTAGTTTGAGACTATCACTATGATAGAGTTTGAGTGCTTCAATGAGTTTTATGCTAGGTTGTTGGAAATAGTTAACATGAGTAGTAATTTGGGTGAGAAAATTGATGATTCGAGAGTTGTGAAAAATATTTTGAGGTGGCTACCATTCTTATTTATTCCTAAGGTCACTGTTTTAAATTCTTTAGGTTTATTAGATTCCCTTAGGTTAGAAGAACTCGTAGGAGGCCTCCAAACTTATGAGATCGACATGTTTCCCGAAACCATTAAACCATAGGATAGAGGGATAACTTTAAAAACTCAAGTTAAGAAAAAGAAAAAAGAGAGAGTTTGTGAGTCTAATTATGAGGGAAAGGTTAATTTTGATGAATTGGACTTATTATAATGTTTTTTAAAAAACATTTCTCAAATTTTCAAAAAATAATTCTTCCAGCAAAAGGATTTTTGAGAAAAATTAAAAAAAATATTATGTCAAGGAGAGCGGTGAAAATAAGGAAGATATAAGGTGTTATGAGTGTGAGGGAAAGGGGCAAAGGGAAAATGACACAAATATTTTAAGTGCCCTAGTATGCTAAAGAGGAAAGGCAAGAAAGTTGCTAATACGACCACTCATGAAAAGTGCGTTGCTTTCATGGATAGTCACGTAAGCAGATCTAGTTTGTCCCACGATGATTAGGACACTTGTAAACGTGAGAGCCTTGAAGATGTTTCAAGCCATTCGAAAGATAGTGAGTGTGAGGATGAGACTGCAAGTGAGAGAGAAGGGTATCTCCAAAAAGCTTTTAGAGATTTGTACACCGAGACGTTTAAAACCAAAAAGTTGAATAAAGAGTTTTTTCTTAAGGTGTTAGATTTTAAGAGAGAGATATAAGTTTTGAGGATGTGTGAGGCTGGAAATATAGTGAATTGACCAACACCGTGGATAGTCTTACCGGAGATCTTCAATCTTCATTGGAGACTTGGGAGAAACCTGAATTGAGTGTATCACATCTCGAGAGAGATATCGAATGTTCCCGGGAGGTCAAGTTCACTATAGATGACACATCTAAGAAGGTTGAAAAGATGCTCATCGATCCCTCTTTGGGTAGTATTGATAGACTAGGAATAGTTTATGATGGTGCGTCCACATCCCGTGTTACACTCGAGCCGGTTCCCGATTTTGTGATAGGTCCATATGGCTCTCAATCTAATACACCTAGGCATCCATTTCCGCATAAGAGAGCACGTCCTAATTATTTTGAGAGAGATGTTCCTAGGCCCGTGTATGTTTATTCCTATTGCAAGAAAATAGGAAACCATAGGGAATTTTTCTTCAAGTTGGCTCGTTTGTCTAATAGGTATTTACCTCGTTATGCTACTACACGTGTCCCCACACGCACTCCCACACATGTTACTCCGCTTGCTACTGCACATCATATGAGATATTTTGTCAGTTTCCATGAGCAAGTTGATTATTTAGTAAAGACTTCACATGATTTGATGGATGTTTTTCATAGGATGTCACCACCTTTAGAAAACACCTCTGAACCTAATAATTGAGGTTTAGACTTGTTTGCTAGCATAGGAGGATTTATATGTTCATATATTTATGCCTATTGCTAGTGTGTACTACCATTTTATTTATTTACCACTTTGACATATTTGTTAAAAAATCAAAAAAGAGTTTTTTTTTTCTCGAAAAATTGTGGAAAAATACAAAAATATTTTCTATTTCTATAGAAAAATTGAAAAAGGCAAAAATATTTTATTTCTAATAATTTTTTAAAAAAATAAAAAAATATTTTTGTATTTCTTTTTACATCATATATGAATGGACATTTAGGATGACCAAGTCACAATATCATTCCATAATCTAGGTGATTTTTTTATAGTGTTTTGAGACACAACTTCATTTCATCCATGTGCTTGATAATGTTTGGAGTAATTGAGATGGGATAAGTGACTACTTTCTACATGTTTGACTCATGATTTCATTTAATGCACACATGCATGAACTTATTTGAACATTGTACTTGTATATCACATGTTGGTCAAAGTGTTTCATCTCAATTATGTATTTAAAATGAATTAAATGGGATAAAATGAGACAATGAAAGTTTATTTCTCTTGAAAAATATTTGAGAAAAATAAAAAATAGTTTGTGGAACCTTTTGAGTTTATCCTTGAAAGAGATTATTTGATATATGATTGTGATGATTTGTTATGATTATTGTGACCCACTTCACCTTATTATTTTTGTTTATTTTTTTTCTTGTCTATTTTGGACAAATAGAAATGGTGGAACGAATTATGAATTATGAATTATGAATTATGAATTATGGGGGAGTGAGAGTTTGAATTATGGGAGAGTAATTGATTTGATTTGATATTTCCTATATGTTTACCTCATTTCGAACTCGATACTTCATGAAGGTATTTATTTGTTTATTGTGTGTAGGACTTCGATGAATATTTGAAAAACACACAAAAGAAGAACAAGAGAAATCAAGGAGAATTGGAGATTTGAAGGTTGAAGATTTGAAGGTTGAAGATTTTTGAAGACTTACATATTTAGTATTTTTCCACTTTTGGGTTTCTGGGAGGGTGTTAGATTTTTATAGGATATTTATTGATAATTCAGATGTTTATTTTGTACCAGAATAGCCATAGAGGGAGATTTGTAAGGACATATTTTTCATCTAGTCCCTAGTTCCTAGTTTACATCTTGTATGGCGTATCCCCTTCCAACTGTCAAAGAAATTCACGTTCACAGGTTCAAGCAAGAATCTTCAACAAAGTTCTACAATGACGCAATTTTGGTATGGATTTGGTTTTTAGTTTCTTAGATTTTTTAGTATGTATTGGGATACTTTTCTGAAATGTATTATTACAAAATGAGATGTTTTCCAACGTAAAATGGTTTTTGCGAAACCTATAGGCGGACTTTAAAAAATCATTTATGTCATTCAAACAACATTCCTATGTCTTTCAAATGACATTCCTATGTCTTTTAAATGACATTAACATCTAATTAGATAGGTTGTTTGACGCCCAGGATCTCATATGGCTCAAATGATAGCGTACTGTTTTATATTTTAAGAGGTCGTTAGTAAGTTCATTCTAAAGGACTTGAAACGACATCACAGTGTCATTAAAAAGACCTTATGATCTCGTTTTAATGAGATTCTGCCACCTCAACTGTTTTGCTTGCCTATAAAAACCTATTTCGTGAATCATCTTTGGACCCCAAACACCTCTGTAACGAAGTTATTCTTGTGGAGGGTGGGAATATTCGAGGGTATTCACTGTTGAAGGAGGAAATGCATTTCTTATTACTCTATAGGAAATCATTGCAGACTGAAGGTTGTGGTCTTTGTGGGTTCTTGCGGTAATTCATTGTAGTATTTCAGTTGTAAGTGTTTAAGTTGCAATTTACATTTTATTAGTGACATAAATGTTTTGCCATGTGGGAATTTTTATTGAGATTATTTAGTTGCATGCTTATATGATTTAATGCTTTCAGTCACATAGATTAATGTTTAGGGTTTAATTAAAATTGGAATTTTGGGGATTGACATCTAATTAAATATGTTTAATCCATTAAAATATTGCAAACTCTCTAATTGATATCGGACATCCCGCATTTACAAATTGGTATCAGAGCTTTTAGCTCGCGCTATTACCACTACATCCTCCTTTCAATCATCCTCATAGACATCATAAAAAACATTCCCTCTTAAGTATGGCAGAGCAAGAAGCTTGTAGATATCTTCCAAGATTAAAGTAATCTCACCCTACTCAGTTGCAAAGGTGTGTAAGTCCTTGCTCCAATGCGATCTAAGAGATTGAAAGAAGTGGCATGTTTTGCAATTTTACAAGTCTTCAAATTGTCAATAGTTATAGCAAGGCCAAGCCCCTCGACCACAACCTTGTGCGAAGGGGTGGCAAGGATGTGATTTACCTAAAAGGACCACTCATCAGGAGCAACTACACAAACCTTAAGTTCAATATTAGAATAGGGAAATCACCCTTATCCACTCTCACCCTAAGAACACTGTACGACAGAACAATGGGAAGGTTAGCAGACTCACTTTAACCCACGTGGGGTTTCTCGAATATCTTGGCAACAAACTCCTCCTCAAAATTCGTGAGGAATGTCATGAAAGTTCCCTAGTGCCCAAAGTAGGGACAAGGCATTATATACCAAAGTATCTCTTTTGGCGATTGGCCAAATTTTCCTTCTCAAATTTTGAGTAGGTGGTGGTCGATGAGGAGCCACTAGCCATAACATCCCTAGAAATTTAACCTCCCATAGCGGTGGGAGAAGCACTTGAAATGGTGGTGGCCACCGTGGTCACGCTAGTGGCCAAAACTATTGAAATTATGATGGAAATGGGTAAGGAACCTATTAAAATCTTAGTGGTGGCGATGGCTGAAATGGGGACTTTTGAAGAAGAAGCCATGGACGTTTGAGTTGAGAAGGTTGGAAACAAAAGATGTAATAGCGGTTCACACTTTCTATCTCTAAGGCTCTATGAAATTTTGAATGATAGTAAAGGTAAAATGAAGAGAGGTTAAAATGACTTTTTTTATAAGAGAAAAGGTAACGAGTAGGGGCAGCCAAAAGACAAAAAAAATCATTACCCAAATGATGGGATGTTAGTTACAAGGTTGACACATGTCATATCGAGACCACAAATCTGAGTTAAAGAGGCAAAAACATTTAATGTATCTAGAAGTAATGATGAAGTGGTTATGAGAACCTGTGAAATCCCAAGAAAAATATTTCGTACAAAGCCGTTTGGTCTACCTAAAATAAAGGACTTTGCACGAGGGTACTAATGTAGAGGGGTATCACTAATAGCAAGAACCAACACCTCAAGGGTGAGGGGGTTCACCATGAGTGGCACCTTCTGCCAAACATAGTACAAAAGGTAATTTGTGGTGAGAGGGTCCACCTCAAGTGGACCCTCCTCCAAGGCCAGTACAAATGGAGGTTAGAGGGTGAGAGGGTCCACCACAGACACCCCGTCGGCCAAGATATTCACAGTCAACCGTTTTGTGGCGAGGGAGTCCACCATGAGTGGCCCCTCAACCAAGAGAAATGAAAAAAATAATAGGTAGTGGCGAGGGGGTTCACCACGAGTGGTCCATTAGCCACAAATAATGTCAAATGAGATTTATGGCGAGGGAGTCTAAGACAAGTGACCCTCTGCCAAAGATAAATTTAGAAACAAGAGGGTTCACTTCTAGTGGCTCCCTCTCGCTGCATAAATTGTGAAACATGGTAAAATGAATTAAAGCAAGAGGACTCACCTTGAGTTGCCTCTATGGTCAAAAGTAATGAAAGAAAAGGAAATGACTGAGGGCAATGGGCGTCCACCACGAGTGGTCCCTCATCCTAAGAATTGTTTACCTTTTAAGAAACAAAGTACTAATTTTATTTTCTTGAACAGGTAGCTTAGTTGAGAAAGCAGAGCTCAAGCAGGCTAGTTGGGATCTCCTGGGAATTTTGGTCCAGTGGTCGAGAGACAAGGTTTGTTAAGAAAGCTCAATCACTTGGAACTTTAAGAAAGAAATAATACTAATAGAGGGACTCTAGGAATCACTCAAACCCTTACACAACCCACACTTAGTTATAACTGAAGTGAGTAGCCAAGAGGCTGGTCATAAGAAAAGGAACTTTTACAAAATGAACTTAGAGAGGGAAGCCCTCAAGGTCACTCTCAAGTCTTACAAAGTTTTTTGGAGCAGCTTACCGTTTGGAATGATATTCACTAAATCACATATTTTGTCACCATTAGGAGACATATTTTCCTTTTGACTTTTGGTTTGCACCAAATGTCGCCTACCAAAGGGGATAGGAAGCTACAGACATACACGGACAAAATGTACATTGCAAACCTTGTCCCTGAGACTCCCTATCATTTTTAGCATCCCAAAAGGGCCAAATTATCCATTGTATTAACCTACAAATAGGACCCTTTGGTAAGGTCAAGTCACAACAGAAACTCAAATTAAGTCGTTACTTTTCCAAAATTATACCAAACCTATATATATCTCTATCTATCTCTAAGTTACCATTATTATTTTTGAACTCCAACTTCCTGTAAGAGAAGGTGATAGCATTTACTCCATTGTTACCAGATAATAAAAGGTTTAGTCATACAGCAGCTCTTGAGACCTTGAAGATAGAGTCCATTAGAGTGGGTCATGCCTCACCCATTCCAGTTATTGACAGACCCCAGTTACACAACCCTCTTACAGTGGACTTAGATCCAAAGTCTCTACGTTTGTGATGAGTTGAATCCAGAGATGATTCCCTCTCTTCGCTTTTCCAAACCCTTATCTTCATTTTCCTCTTCTTTCTGTCCTCTTATACTCTTTCTAACTCTCAAATATGCAGAGATTGAAAAGTGGGGCTATCATCCACTTTCGTGACCTTTAAATACCTCCTAGTTACATCCTAATTTCGTTTTCCCATAAATCCCTGGGTGTAAAATAACCATCCTATCCTTATATGGGTCCTTTTATGTCTAAAAAGCCCCTGGACCCCAGTCATAACACCCGGGTGACTATTCTGGACTATTTTGACACTTTTTAGACTACCAACGAACTCAAAACGTCATCTGAGTCACCTAACTATAAATATGCCAACAACTCCTTAATTGGGCCCGACGCATGCATACCGTACACATTGCCCATAAAGTACATCGATCCGCTGATGTAATACTCTATCGACATAATATAATAAATTGTTGCTTTCACTCATACGCACCATATAATAAATCAAACATCTATTACTTGTCACACACAAGTAAATAATAGTAATAATAAATATTAATTCTTTATCTCGCTAATCAATATTTATTGAAAGCAAATTTAATTTCCCCTAATTAAATTAATAATTATAAGAATAGGAAAATTAAATTATCGTGAAAGCACGGGGTATTACATTATTCCCCCCATAATAATGGAATTTTATCCTCTAAATTCGAATGTACCTGCCATGAACAGATCTAGATACTTTTCCCACATGTCAACCTCACGCTCCCACATTGACTCGACAACATTGTGGTGTTAACACTATATAGGCACTAATGGTACCACCTTCGACGAAAACTTTCACGCGCTATGACCTAAAATAAAAATATGTTTATCCTTATAAGAAACATTTGACTACAAGTCAATATCCTCAATGAAGACACATGGAACACGCCATGAATCCACTGCAAATGCTTCGATAAGGCGAGCCTATACGCAATCATCCCTAACCGCTTGATAATGGGAAAAGGCCCCACATACCTAGACTCCAACTTCCACTTATTCCCAAACTGCATCACTCCTTTTATTGATATACCCGTAACAACACCTGATCACCCACGTCAAACTCAAAAAATCTCTTGTTTGCATCGGCATAACTCTTCTACCTGTCCTAAGCTACCCGAATATGACTCCTGATCAACTCAATCTTCATTGATGTCTCCTGAATCAAATCTGGCCCTGAAGTTTATTATCCCCCACCTCTTACTAATAAGATGGAGAATAACAAGGTCTCCCGTACAAAGCCTCAAATAATGTCATGCTAATATTAAACTGGTACGAGTTATTATATGCAAACTCTATCGAAGGTACATACTACTCCAAACTACCCTTAAAGTCCCGAATACATATCCTCCAACATTTTATTCACACTTTCTTCTGCCCACTAGGGTGTGGGTGATATGTCATGCTTAACCGCAAGTCTGTCCCAATCACCTCCTGATAACTCTGCCAGAAGTGGGACACAAAGATCTTATCCCGATATGAAATAATGTTGAGTCCTCCTCCCTCCAAGTGAAATGTCACTATATCTGCTATGAAAAGCTGTACACACTTCCCCGTCGTAATATACATCCAAGATGGAAAGAAATGGGCTACCTTAGTCGATCGATCCATAATAACCCAGATGGAATTGTGACCCCTCTGTGACATCGATAACCCTGTGATTAAGTCAATTGATATACTGTCCTATTTCCAAAACAAAATCTTTAATGGTTATAGATCCCCGACTGGTCTCACCCTGAGTATCTAACAAGTGGTGTACCTTGAGACAAACTCTGATATGTCCCTCTTCATACCGGACCACTAATAATGCCTCCTCATATTGTGGTACATCGTATCCCCTCCGAGATGCACCTAAAATTATGACCCATACACCTCTTCCATAATTGCGTGGTATAGGTACTCTTCGTCTATGATAATCAACCTCCCATTGAAGCCTAAGCCACCCTCAAAACTTATTGAGTAAGACTCCACTCCACCCACCAATAACTGTTGAATCCTCTATTGATAAGAAAGATCCCCTACCTATGCCTTCATAACCCTCAAATGATCTCTGGTGTGATGATCATCACTAATATATATGCCTAGAGTACCTCATCCTCCTAACGAAGCTCAACCCACTTTCCATTCCACACTACTGCTAAATACCCTATCGGTATACGAATCAATGCATTTGCCACTACATTAACCTTCCACGGATGATACTCAATGTCAAACTGATAATCCTTCACAAACTCGAGACACCTACACGGCCTCATATTCAATTTCTTCTGGGTGAAAATATATTGAAGTGCCTTGTGGTCCTTGAATAATCGAAACTTCTCCCCTCGTATATAGTGCCCCTAAATTTGCAAGGCTAAAATGACTGTCGCTAACTCTAGATCATGCTTGGGATAGTTTTCCTCATGGGACTTAATCTTGATATATGCATAAGCTATAACCTACTCCTCGTTATATAGAACTCCCCCAAGTCCTTATTAGGAACTATCCGTAAAAACAAAGTACTCCACTCCTCCTTTAGTCAATGCGAATAGTGGTGCTGAAGTCAACTTATCCTTTAGATCATCAAAAGCTAACTAACATCATTGATAAAAAAACCAAAGTCTTATATTTATATCTCAAATGAAATCATTTTATTTGTTAGTTCTCGGTAAAAATGGCCTTATGCGGGTATTTTATTTATCATGTATGTAAAAACATACTTACGGTTTCAAATGCATCAATTCAAGGCAATTTTAGAAAAAAATGACTACATATGTACTTTCAAGGGAAAATTGGTAAATTAATATGACTAATTACAGACTTAGGCAAAGCACAAAAATTGTAGGCCTTGAATCAAAGTACGCCTGGGTTCAAATAACGTGTCAATCGGAGTTCAAACGAAGAAGTTATGACTGTAAAAATTTCAAAATCAGAAGAAAGTCAAAGACCTGGATCATAGTCGAAGTAAATCCTCATGACCCGTGCACTATTAAATATTATCGGCATCAAAATTAAGAACTCGTCGGTTCTTGTGGTTCATCATGTGGAGATCATATGAAAAAGTTACAAGGATTTGGGTGTATTGTGCAATTAAGGAAAGTTGGGAAAACAAATAAGGGTATATGTTTTTCGCTCTGAATAATAACTAAGACGAAATTTGGCTCAGTGGCGCACTCAGTTTCATAACTCACAATCCACGCGGGGTTAAATTTTACTAGGGATAGGAAATCCAAATTTTTGCATTTAAATGTTGGGCTTCACATTGCGCCATATGGGCGGTCCATGTGGCGGCCCAGCTGCCATTGGATCAGCATCCTGTACGCGCGACCCCCATACACCTGATGCATACCTTGCACGCATGTCTTGATCATCAGAAGATTCCAAATTTCACTTAATACACTTTCCACCCTATTTTCTTATTTCTTTAATATCTTCTTCATTAATTATCATTTTCTCCTCATTTCCTTTTCATTTCTTTTCTAAAAAGAAACCATTTTTTTATTCCGTCCCATGCCTCTATTATTATCATCCAACACATTTTAAATTAAATATTCCATGCTCTTACCCCCTTTATTATATTATTTAATAGAATATATTTTTGTAAAATTCCTAAAATTCCCCCAAACTCAAATTTCCAATTATATTTGGTCTTCATTTCAAAGAGACTAACCTAGGACTAATTTATGAGCTAATATTCGTAGTTAGAAGACACCATTCTCTTTATAGGTCAACTAGTTTAGTGTTATCTCTTTTATTTCTTTTGTAATTTTTATAATCGAATGGCAGAAAAGAGACTCTAACACGTTTATCTACATGCACATGTGATTACCTTACACATATATGCACACATATATACTTGAATGCATGAAACCAATAGTATTCCCAAAAACGTTACTTATTCTGATTAATTCACCTTAATCTTATAAAGAATTCCATTCTTCTTAACATGACATTTATTCCTTGATTTAACACACCTAGTTAAATACTTTAAACAAATACACATTGTTTAAGGGAAATAATTTCTTCTACCGAAATTAGTCACTTTATTAATACAAATCCACATTAGTATTTTTTATTGAAAATCACCTTTTTAATACATGCAAATACCGTGTTGAAAAATACTTATTTTTTCCCTGAAAACCTTTCTTAAATACACCCTTGTATTAATTACGGGTTAAACCTCTTTGGGTTGCTTAGCGACATATTTGCTCACTTCACTTTACCATTCCTTTACTTTATGGTCATTAATCAATTTCTACATTTCTTTCCCATTTTACCCTTTACTGGAACATTTATTAGTTCATTCAAGTTAGGTTGAATTTTCATATATTCACCACAGAACCCATTTCTTGACATGTTCCATTTTCTTTATGTTTTTCTCGGAATCTTCCAATATTCGCATACTTTAACGGGCTCTACACCATCGATCATGCTACCATACGTTCTGGTCAGTGATTTTAGGCCTTTCACCCCAGGGCTCTGGGCCCTCCTTAATTATCCCAATATCATCAAAGTCCTTATTAATGTGTTTTAAAATTTTACAAATGTCCAGACTATTCCATTTTTCCTTTTTTCTGTCCGAAGCCAAAAATTCAAGGTTCCACCCCAACTTCTGTCTCACTTTAAAATCATAATTTATTGTCCTTTTTACTCTAACATTGATTTTATTCCCAATTCATATTCATTTAGGACCCTTTTTAAGTAACACCTTTTCTAATATTTTTATTTCATAATTTTTTTCCACTTTACGTAAAATTACCAGTTTACCCATTTGCTTCCAAAGTTGTCATTTCCTCTATTTTCACAAGTTTTATTTCTCAAAACACTATTAAGTTACCCACACCACTTCTTTCAAACTTTTGGAGAGTTATACTTCTCAAGTTGGAAATCCTTTTATTTCATTTCATTTCATTCTTTCTCTAAGAAATCATTGGACATTTAGAGACTACTTTATAAGAAAAATGCAATTTCTCTTCATTAATACTTGTAGTCTTAAAACCATACACTTATCACATTCCGAACACCTTCTTCACACACTTTAAGGATATAAATTCTAATTTCTTTATTTCACGTTTAATCCAAATAAACCCTCATTAAACTTGTTTATATATTCAACATCAAAATACTACAAGTTTATATATATAGGAATATGAATTTTAAGTCTGAAAATCCTATTTAATGGGCTAAACATATCATTTATTCTTCAAATCTCATATTATTGCGTAAACATAATTCTTAAGGCAAAGGACACTTTCGTTTCTTCAAAACTGGGATGAAATGTCCATTTACACAAAAAACCAAATTTTTCATAAGAAAACTTGAATATTTATTCATAAATCGTTCCTAACAAAATAAATATTCTTCCAACATTTTTATTCCATACAAATATTTAATACCAAGTTTGTTTTAAATATATTAATTTACTCAAAACCATTGAAACCCATTTTACAAACCCATGTTTACAAATCATAAGAAATATCATTTTTATAATAATGCATTCTACTCTTCAATTCAAGCTGCAAGACTACTAATATGAAAAATAGAGTCTTAAACTAGGAGTAGAGTTTTCCCACCTCAAATGGAGCTCCAAATATGGTAGGATGAAGATGATGGTTATGGAAACCCTCCACCTCCTAAGGTGGCCTCGAGGAGGTTTCTTATCTCCTCGATAAAAGCTCTAAGAAAAATCTCCGCTTCAAACTCCATTAATCTTACATCCTTACTTTCAAGAACCCCCAACAATACCTCCAAAATTCATAGGTCTACCCAACAATGGTGGAATGGGTGTATTAGGCTTGTTTATGGTGGAATACCACAAATATATGGTTGCATAAGATGAGGATATATTGTAGCGATGGTGGAAAACGGGATTTGGGGAGCAAAATCTTCCCACCTCTCTCTTTTTCTGTACCACAATAATCCCAATTAATTACCCAAAACTCTTATAAGAACCCCTAAACCTCCAAAATCCCGTTTTACGCAATTTGTGTTCACCAGAATTTGACATGTCATCGATCCAATGGCGGCCCAAAACATTACATCACACAAGGGCACCCAATTTCAAAATTTCTGGGTGACCTCGCTCGAATAAAAAGGGGCCTCGTTATAACGAGAAAGGGGCCTTATTCAAACAAACTTCTAACAAATTCAATACAGTGGCATATCGTTCGAACCTCTTTGAAACCCAAATTTGAATGATCGTCGTTCTCATTCGAACGACCAAATTTTTGTTATAACGAAATAGGTATCTCATTCGAACTACTGGCAAGTCATTTGATCTTGCCAAATTCCTTAAATCTCTAATTTTTACCCACAATAATCCAACAATTACCATCAAGGCCCAAAAATAATAAAATATAATAATAGAAGTCCTTACTAAAGATCCAAATCCCAAGGGTTTCACATGAAAAACGTACCACTTAAGTCTTTTAATTCAAGATTAAACAGTTTAAATGGCTTCGAACAGATTTTTGAAGAAGCTCTTAAATAAAACAAACACCTAACACAAGATCTGTAGAAAATATTATATGAATGAGTTATTTAAGGTATAGGTGTACCAGTTTTGAAAAACACAAATTATATAGGTTCTAAATTAGGACCGTCTCAAGAAGGTGATGAGAGGAAGGGTAAGCATGCAAGAACACAAGATTTTAACGTGGTAAAACCACACCCAATTGGGGAAACATCCATGGAGGTCTCCACACCTCAAAAATAAAATCCACTAAAATAGAGTTAAAAAATTACAAACTATATAACAAACTTTACACACAAGTAGACCTAATCCATGTCTATAATGTTTACCAACGCCTTTGGATTATTCTGACTCATTTGAAGGTTCAGATGGTGAGGTTGTTCTCCTAGCTTTGTAACCACTTCTCCTTTTTGCTTCACGTCGACTCTAAAGTCAAGAATTTCTCAACAAACGCTTCTTTAGTGTTGTCATGTGACAAATGCGAAGTGGTGAAGTGCCTAATCACACACATGCAACCCCCACATAGTTATACAGACAATATGTGTTTATCAAATTACAGATACCGTTCTAAGATGCTGTAAGGATTTCTTAATCACAGTGTGGATGTAAATCTCAGACTACTGATCTCTATTTTTATCCACAGATCAAAAAGGAATCTTGATATTAAAAAGCTCCAAGATCCTAAACACTTTTTTTTAATATACATAGTTATTTCAGAAATTGTGAAATATTCACGAAAGTGTAAATCCCCAATCAAGATCTTAACTAGATCTAACTCTGGTTTTTTTCATAAACTGTAAAACATAAATGGATTTGTTGGTTATGGTTTCGAAAACAACATGTAAGAGTAAAAACAACCAACAAATGAAGATTTCTTGAAAAAAGAAATCAAACTAAGCAAGTTCTACGTGATATGTGTCACATAGTCTCAGATCTCAACTTTCTATGAAAAGAAAAATGAAATCCAAACTTCGTGACTTGGTTGGACAAGAGATTAAAGACTAAAGAGGATGAATCTTCACAAATACGAAATCACTCAAACTCGCAAAGGGTTTTTTTGAGGAAAAATGGTCGGAGTTTGATTTAGGGGTTTCTTTCTCTCTCTATCTTTTTTCTCTCTTGTCCTCTCCCACCTTCTCTTGCCTTCTCTCTTCTCTTTTTGCTCTCAATTCTTAAATGATCCAAAATCTCAAAATGTTCCCCACTTGGTCTCTATTTATATTACTCACATAAGGATCTGGAAGGGTTTTTGAGAATCTATGATTGAGATTGCTTCAATTGAAACACAATGTAAATCTTATGGCTGTGGATGGACCATTTTTCAACGTGCACTGATTGGTTCTATCAACTAACACAATGATTGCTACAAAGACACGCAAGCCATTGATAACTAATGATCCAAGGGACCGGATTACATCTTAAGGTTATGACAGGTAACAAAAGCAAATCCAATCGCTCACTGACCAACACGTATAAGGCAGCGATCAACCCTCAAATGCGTGTTTATAAGATTTAAAAAATCTCATTTTCCACCACAGAAGTCTCTGCCACTTTCGAATCCTACCCAAGCAAGGTTTTAGGAAGAATAAGATATTATAAATCAACCCACAACATTTTTAAAACTGAATTTTAAATGTTTAGAAATGTTCATAAATTTTTAAAAATTATTTAACATATCCCAAAAATTATTGAAAAATCATGTTTATGGGAATTAACACACACACACACACACCTAAATTGATATTAATGCAACATATAAATGTAATCCTAGGTGCAGTGTTCGTAGTATACCTTTGAGACTATTAGAGGAATTGATATGTAGAGTAGGATATAACTCAAAATTTGTCACTATTTCCAAATTAGACAAGCCCTATATAAGGTAGACTCAAGTGAGTCAAAGATATAGAGTTCTTAAATATCCCCCTTTGGAAATATCAGAAAAAATCTCCTTTGAGTCATCAAGGACTTGTAGGGGTACAAAATATAAGAAAATCCTATTCCTATAGAAAATTCTATCTACCCCATATCCTAGAAAAAAAATCATTACTCAACTAAATACAAACCAATATCCTAATAACATTCTGATAACACGAGGTTCTGATATCCTAAAAATAAGATGACTAAGATCAAGCACTTTAGTTGGAGTAATCAAAATAATGTCCAGGTGGACTCAAAGTTTCTCTCCCATTTTGTCTCAAATGGACAAATAGTCTACACACAGATAAGAGAGAGAAATATCAAAGCATAAACATCAACGATACATTACAATTTTGTCATAAACATCCCAATTGATTTACGTAAGGATTCAAACTGTATATTATCTAAGGGTTTTGGTGAATGAATCAGCTAATTGTAATTCAGTTGGCAGGTAATTAATCTCCATTTCCTTTGATTTGGCTAACCCGCGTATAAAATGATGTCACAATTTAATATGTTTAGTACAAGAGGGTTGAGCAGGACTTTTGGAAATATTAATTGCATTTTGATTGTCACAATAGATATGTAATTGTTCTTCAACAATACCATAATCTCTTAATATTTGTTTTAGCCAAAGTAATTGAGCACAGCAGCTACCTACGGCTATATATTCAGATTCGACTATGGATAAGTAAGTGAAATTTTGTTTCTTACTATTCCACCCTACCAAATTATTACCTATGTAATAACATTCTCCTGACACACTTTTACTATCATTGGAACACCTATCCTAATCAGCATCAGTGTAGCCAATTATCGTGCTAGATGCGTCATGTGTGTACCAAAGTCCTAAGTTGAGAGTTCCTTTAACATATTTTATAATACTTTTAATGCAAAGTAAATGACTCTCTTTAGGTTTATTTTGATAGCGGTCACACACACAAACAACATATGTAATGTCAGGATGAGAGGTGGTAAGATATAGAAGACTTCCTATCATGCTACGGTATAAGGTTGAGTCAATGGTTTTCCCATGTTCATCTTTTAATAGTTTAATCGACGTACTCATGGGAGTCCTAGTATCTTTGGCAGTTTCTAGACCAAACATTTTTATAATCTCTAAAGCGTATTTGGATTGCGATACAAATAAACCATCTGAATTTCGCTTGACTTGAAGACCTAAGAAGAATTGTAACTCTCCCATAAGTTGCATATGGAATTCTTTGTGCATAATGTCAAAAAATGTTTTAACATCCATTGGGGAGGAAGATCCAAAAATGATATCGTCTATGTATACTTGGGTGATAGTAATATTTATGTCAAAGTGTTTGACAAAAAGAGTTTGGTCATTCCCTCCTCACTTAAAATCGTTGTTTATAAGGAAGGTAGATAGATGTTCGCACCAAGATTTAGGAGCTCATTTTAACTCGTAAAGATCTTTCTTAAGGCGGTAGACGGTGTTTGTATGATGAGGGTCAATGAACCATTTAGGTTTTTCTACGTAGGTTTCTTCAGTTAAGATACAATTAAGGAAAGAAAATTTAACATCCATTTGATAAAGTGTGAAATGAAAATAACATGCTATTGCAAAGAGTAAGCAAACAGAATCAAGGCGAGTGACCGGTGCAAAAGTCTCCTCAAAATATATTCCTTCAATCTGAGAGTAGCCCTGGGCAACTAATATAGATTTATTCCTAATAATCATACCATATTCATCTATTTTATTTTTAAAAAGCCAGCGTGGGACAATAACCCTTTTATTTTCTAATCGGGGTACAAGATACCATACATTATGAATGACAAATTAAAGAAGTTCCTCCTTCATAACACTTATCCACAATGGGTCATTCAGTGCTTCATTAACATTCTTTGGTTCTCTAAGATAAACAAAGCATGCATAATGAGCAAGAGTGCGTAGACGGGATCTTGTATGAACTGGCTCAGTTGGGTTACCAACTACACTATCTAAAGGATGATATTTGGAAACACAGTTAGGCACTTTAGGGGTCTCAATTGGTAAAGAATCATCTATCTCTTGAGAATCATAAGTTAAAGTTTTTTCGGATTCATCCACTATAGTTGGTCCTTTGATCTTACTCTGTACATTAGTGTCACTTACAACCACATTAATGTATTCCATTAAGGTTTTGGTACGAAGATTGTAGACACGGTAGGCTCTACTATTTGGAGAATAACCTATGAAAATAGCTTTGTCTCCTCTGGTTTTGAATTTAGGCAGATGTTCTCTATCCTTGCATACATAACAGGTACTACCAAAGGTTATAAAGTATTTTAGGTTAGGTTTCTTCCCATACCAAAGTTCATAGTATGTTTGTTTAGTGTTTTTCCTTAGGTATGCTCGATTGATTATATGACAAGCTGTACGAATGGTTCTTCCCAGAAATATTTAGGTAAGTTCTTCGCATGAATCATAATACGAGCCATTTCTTGAAGAGTCAGATTTTTACGCTCAGCAATTCCATTTTGTTGAGGTGTCTTAGGGGCACTAAATTCATGTTTATAACCATTATAGTCACACTATTCGATGACACCTGAAACTATAAATTCACCTCCCCTATCACTACAAATTTTATCTACTTGGGAGTCCTTTTAATTTTCAAAACGAATTAAAATTTTCAAAAACTTATGAAATTTTTTTGATGTGTGTTTTAAAATGGCAATCTAGGTAAATCATGTGAAATCATCAATCATAACTAGAATATAAATGTTTTCATAAAGACTAACAGTACGAGAAGGACCAATTAGGTCCATATGGATGAGTTCTAGAGGTTTACTGGATATAACTTCTTTAACTTTCTTGTGGGGGGCCTTAACAATCTTTCCTTCTTGATAAGGACCATATATGATGTGTGAAATTGGTTTGATTTTAGGAAGACCTCTAACTATCTCTTAAGAACACAATTTACCAAGGATGTCATAATTAATGTGACCCAATCTATTATGCCATATCTCATTGTCATCCATTTTGGCAATGTTACAAACCTTTGTACTTGGATTGACTATATAACAGTTATCTGGAGTATGGAGTCCTATAATAATGCAATCACCATTTTCATTTAAAATTTTATAATTGTTCTTTGAAAAGGTGACAGTATGGTTGGAGTCTCAAAATTGCGACATACTTAGTAAATTTGATTTAAGACCCTTTATAAAAAGAATATCCTGAAGAATAGGTAATCATTCTTCATGGAGTGTTCCTTTACCAATGATATGGGCTGATACATCATCTCCAAACAAGACTTTACCTCCAAAAAAGTTAGTTTTATTTGAAAGTTTGGTATCATCCCCGATCATATGTTTAGATCATTCAGAGTCTAAATACCATACAGACGTTGTGTGTTCAACTTTGAAAATACTAATCACAATTTTGCATTTCATCTGGGGTAATAGCTCATGTTTTCTAACCCAAATTTCTCCAGTTTTGAATTTGTGCTTATTAGCTCGTATTTGATAAAACTTGCGAGCTTCAGCCTTTTCTCAAAAAGAGTTTTGCGCACATTTTTTAGGATGATAAAAGGTTTGAGCATTTGGTTTCGAAAAGAATATAGGATTACTTCTTGTAGATGATGTATTAGTATTTGATCTTCACTTCCTATTACGATAGTTATAATTCTTGTCTGGCTATCTAGGTAGGACATAATTGTTTCGGCTTCTCCTAGAATAATTGAAGTTAAGATAAATAGGTGAGTAACAAATTAGTTTATATAGACGTTTAGAAAAACTTCCATCAATAGAATGTCCAAAGACATCCCAGTATGAGCAATAAAGATGGCTCATAGAGGGTTTAGATTTATAAATGTTGTTAGACAAAGGTTTGTCTAAAAAATGAACTCTATTCCTAGAAGGTACAAGTTGAAATGATGATCACTTTTTCTAATGGGAGGGCAGACAAATTAGCCTTATGTTCGACATCATGATTAGAGTTACTTAATTCACCAATGTCTAACTTTTGTTGTTGTGTTTTGACTAGGCTTGAAAATCTAGACAAGTTTCAACAGGTTTTTTGCCACCAGACACAAACTTGATAGGTTCAAAATTTTTAGTTTGCTTGGAATGATTAGGGAAAAAACCTATTCCAGATCTATCATCAGAATTAGTCTTACTTTCAGCAACATAGTCTTCAAAATATTTTGAGTTATTTTCAAATTTAGCAAAACTTTTTTAAGGCTGTTGAAGTCTTTTCTTTAGTTTGTTCCATTTATAACAACGTCCCTTTATATTTCTTTTCCAGGATTTCATTTGAGTCAGACAGTTCCTTAATTATTTGAGAAAAAACCTTAGTCTCATTGTCATGAATTAGACATTGATAAGTGTACTCTTCAGTATTCTATTTGACCATATGGCTTGGGGTTTCTATCTTCTGTGTAAGATTTTGACAATTTTTTCAAGTTTAGTGCTTTTCCTGAGAGTTTTTTAGTACAGTGTGTGAATGTCTTGAAGGTCCTCATTGTCGGAGTCACTAAGTGTATATGCATTGTCCCCTAGAGATTCATTTTTAGGACTCGCACACCCATTTACATCAACAATAGATCGTTCCCTTTTACCCACACACACAAAGTTTGATGAATTATTAGCATTATCAAGTAATAAGGCATACAAATTAGTAGGGATTGCAGCATTCAACATAGCATGCTCAGATTCCTTATCATCGGTGTATATGATTTTGGCAAAAAAGACATATAGGGGTAAGAAGTATTGAATGACTCAGGTTCATCAGATTCTGATTCACTTTAGTCATCCTAAGTCTTGCACAAATTAGCCCTAGTGTTCTTATTTTTATTCAAATTGACTCTACTGTCATTGGCTATGTGTCTTAACTTCCCACATCTGTATCATTCAGTGTTCTTAAGGTCTCTACTAGGTTTGTTGTGATACTCAGTCTAGTGTTTGTGAAGTCTTTTCTCATGAGGCCTATTATTAGATTGGTTTGAATAGGTAGGTTTGCCTTGTCTATTTGAAATTTTATTTCTAAATTTCAAAATTTTCTTGAACTGTTTAGACATCAAGGCAATATTATTATCCAAACTCTCTAAATTATAGTCCTCATCAGAATCTAAGTCAATTTTAAGAAAATGACATTCAGGTTTAGTTAACTTAGAGGTAAATACAAGATTAGAGGTAGACTGTTTCTTATAGGTCTGTATTAATTGCTTCTTAAACTCTAATTCTATTTCCACAGTTCTTAGCTTGCTACTGCGGAGTTCAGGGGTAAGGTTTTCATCATTCATATCCTTAATTGCATAGCGCTAAATGTCAGATTTTTATGGAAGTGACCTTAGAATTTTAGAGACAGTTTCCTTCCTATTATAAATTATATCATTAGCATACAGCTTAGTCACTATGTCTGTCAACCTAATATAGAAGTCATAACATGACTCAGCCTTAGTCATGACTAAAGTGTTGTACTCCTGGATTAACATTTGGGTTTTAGCATCTTTAACACGTATATCTCTTTTATGTGCAGTCACTAGAGTGTCCCATTCTTCGTTAGAGGTAGTACATAAGGATATCCTCTTGAATTCGTGTTCATTGATAGACATGAATATGACATTTTTGCCTTTATTATTGTTAAGGGAAGTCTGTTTTTCTTCTTTCGTGAATTCACTTAGCAACGTCCTAATTCTCACGGTACTTCCTTCTACGGTTGGTTTACTAGGAAAAGTGTAACCATTTTCAATAGCATCCCAAACATCATCTCCCAATGTCCTTTGGATGAATGCAACCATCCTCACTTTCTAGTAAGGGAAGTTGGTTCCATTAAAGAGTGGGGGTATGGATAGGTTACCTAATCTCTCAATTTTTCATCCATTGTTTGTTTTGAAATTTCAGAAACTCAGGATCTAAAAGGAATTTTTAAACCCTTGCTCTAATACCAATTGAAAAATTTAACACTTAAGTCGTTTTTTTCAATATTAAATAATTTAAATGGCTTCGAACAGTTTTTTGAAGAAATTATTTAAACAAACCAAACAGCTAACACAAGATGTGTGTAAAAGATAATATGAACAAGTTATTTAAGGTATAGGTGTACCAATTTTGAAACACAAAACTTATATAGGTTCTAAATCAACACAGTCTCAAGAAGGTGATGAGAGGAAGAGTAAACATATAAGAACACAAGATTTTAGCGTGGTAAAATCCCACCCAATTGGGGAACATCCACGGATGTCTCTACACCTCAAAAGAAAAATCCACTAAGATAGAGTTAATAGATTACAAACTATATAACAAACCAAAAACACAAGCAGACCTAATCTAAGTCCATAATGTTTACCGACTCCTTTGGATTATTCTGACTCCTCTGAAGGTTCTGATATTGAGGTTGTTCTCCAAGCTTTGTAACCTCTTCTACTTTTATCTTTACGTCGAATATAAAGTCAAGAATCTATCTACCAACACTTCTTTAGTGTTGTAGTGTGACAAGTGTAGGTGGTGAAGTGCATAATCACATGAATGCAACCCCCACACACTTATACAGATAATATGCCTTATCAAATTACAGATACCGTTCTAAGATGCAATAAGGATTTCTGAATCACCGTTTGGTTCAAGATCTTAGACTACTGATCTTTATTTTTATACACTGATCAAGAGGTAATCTTTCTATTAAAAAATGCCAAGATCCTAAACACTTTCTTTTTATTTAATATACACAGTTATTTCATAAATTGTGAAATATTCACGAAAGTGTAAATCCCCAGTCAAGATCTTAACTAGATCTAACTCTGGTTTTTCTCATAAACTCTAAACATAAATGGATTTGTTGGTTTTGGTTTTTAAAACAACATGTAAGAGTAAAAACAACCAACAAATGAAGATTTATTGAAAAAAGAAATCAAACTAAGCAAGTTCTACGTGATATGTATCACACAGTCTCAGATCTCAACTTTCTATGAAAAGAAAAATGAAATCCAAACTCCGTGACTTGGTTGGACAAAAGATTAAAGACTAGAGAGGATGAATCTTCATAAATACGAACTCACTCAAACTCACAAGGGGTTTTCTGAGGAAAAATGGACGGAGTTTGATTTAGGGTTTCTTTCTCTCTCTATCTTTTCTCTCTCTTCTCTTTTTTCTCTCAATTCTCAAATGAGCCGAAGTCTCAAAACGTTCCCCACTTAGTCTATACTTATATTACTCACCGAATGATCCGAAAGGGTTGGTGAGAATCTACGATTGAGATTTCTTCAATTGAAACACAATGCAAATCTTATAGTTGTGGATGGACCATTGTTAAACATGTTATGATTGCTCAACTAACACAAGGAATGTTACAAAGACATGCAAGTCTTTGATAACTAATGATCCAATGGATATGATTACGTCTTAAGGTTGTGAGAGGTAACAAACACAAATCCAATCTCTTACGGACCAACATGTGTAAGGCGACGATTAGCCCTAAAACACGTGTTTATAAGATTTAAAAAATCTAATTTTCCACCACAGAAGTCTCTGCCGCTTTCGGATCCTACCCAAGCAAGGTTTTAGGAAGAATAGGAAATTATAAATCAACCCACAACATTTTTAAAACCAACTTTTAAATGTTTAGAAATGTTTTATAAATTCCTAAAAATTATTTAACATATCCTAAAAATTATTGAAAAATCATTTTTATGGTAATTAACACTCACACACACGCCTAAGTTGATATGAATGCAAATTATAAATTTAATCATAGGTTCATGTTGGTAGTATACCTTTGAGACTATTAGAGGAATTGATATGTAGACTCTGAGGCTTTTTGGTAGACTAGGATATGACTCAAATTTTGTCACTATTTCCAAACTAGACAAGCTCCTATATAATGTAGACTCAAGTGAGTCAAAGATATAAGGTCCTTCATCATATTGTTATGATTTGTACCAAAAAAATAATAAAATATTGGGCATGAGTATTACATGCGTGGTCGACGCCTGTGAGGTGCATTTAGGACATCATGAACTCTTTGAACGCATGCGTACTATCAGGCGTGCAATGATTATGACATAATATCTAAGGGTATCTTGCATTGGGACTACACGATGATGGTTAATCGCATCACTACAATAACTAACATCCTCAAGGAACCCCAAGCGTAAAAAAAATAATCATATCGAATCAGATTCCCGGTGACATGCATATTTATGGAGGGTCATAATGATGGAGGTAGTCACATCAACATGAAATCTGCTCGTTGGACACGATGAAGACTCTTTGTGTAATACCCCATGTTTTTGGAATAAAAATTTGGGACGAAAATTAATTTAATAATTTCAGATGAAATTTGGAAATAAATTAAATCGTGATATTTAAATTTAAATCGATAAAATTTAAATTGAGAACAAATGTTCAATTATAGGATATAAATGGGACATGATGGGTTCACTCACGAAAAATAATTCGAAGAGTAATTTACTTATGGTTACGTGTTGTTTAGACATCATGAAAATGTCTATGTTGAATAAAAATAATTGGGACGCATTTTGGGAGGTTTTATGAGAACATTTATGTGTTTTAAACCTTTAGAAATAGTCCTGGGGTATATGTACAAAACTTGGGAGGATATGAGACTATTTAGATTTTGGATTTGGGCCCATTTGAGGGTCCATATATGGGGCTTTAGGTCCAACTCCAGAATTAGGTTAATATAAGTTGATTGTGGAGCTTAAGAAACCCCTCCACCATTTACCAAGAACCCAAGCAGATACCTTGGGAAGAGAGAGGAGGTAAAAGGCTTTGTAGAAGGAGAATTCAAGAAAGAAGGATAAAGAACTCACCAAGAAATCCTCAAGAAATCATATAAGAATTTTCTTGCTAACTTTATATAACACCCCACATTTTCATGCATTAAATATTTAATTAATTCGGGAATTGAAAATTACTTGTGAGTCGTAATTTAATTGAATTAATTAGGGAAAATTTTATTTAAATATTAATCGAGGAGTAAAGGGTTAATATTTACGGGAAGTTATTTACTAAGTGAATAATAATTATTTATTTAAGTCATTTTGAGTATTAATGACAGGGTATGCACTTATCTCAACCGGGAGTCGGTATAGACTAAAGGGGTGAGGGGATAGACATTCTTAAAAATTAATTCGGATGCCAATTCTGAGTGTACGGTTGAGTACGGATGGGCCGAGATAGTCGGAACAGTGTACCCGGGGGTTGTAAACGGGTCACGGGGTATTTTTAGACATAGTCGGGCCCATACGGGGGCATTTGGGTCACTTGGGCTTGGCCCATTAGGCAAAAAAATGGGATTAGGTAAATTAAGGAATTTGGGAATAATAATAAAACGACTGATAGAGTTTTAGAAAGGCCAAGTGTATTAAGGAATCCTAATAGCAGTTAAGGGCAGCTTTGGGATCACAAGAGAGCCAACAAGGATCGTCTTCAACCTTGGAAATTCATCTCCGAATCAGGCACTACGAAACCTAAGGCAAGTGGATAACTTGATATAGTATTGAATCTTTTTTGAAATTCATATTCATGTGATGTGGTTGATCAAAATTTGTATTGGGTGTTCATGGAATAAACATGAGGTTTTGAAAAATAATAATCTGATTTACGAATTTGAATGAGGATTCTTGTAGAAATCTGATATTATAAATTGATACATATCTGGTAGGATGATACCTGGATAATTACAAACGAATTTGGTGAAGGGATTTGGGATGTAAATGGGTAAGGAATTAAAGATCGATATTTCCCCAAATTCAGAAATTGTAGTTAATGGACGAATTAATGATGTTGGTGGACATTCTGGAGGTCCCTAATAAGGTTTCTAACATGTATTAATGTTAAGAGGGCTTAAGGTTGCTGGTAGAGAAAACTAGGGTTTGAGAAATTTCGTCCATGGTTGATTCTGTCTTCGCGAAGAAGACGAAGACCTGTTCGATCGATCGATCGAAGGTCTGGGGTCGATCGATCGAAAGTCGGAAGATTTCGGCAATTCTGCCCAGTTATGTATATAAAAGAAAATTTATATAATAAATCCTTATGTAATTAATTATGGGGAAATTAAGACATGGGTTTAAACCTAATTAATCATGAGTAAAGTTAATTAGGATTTGAGGAATTTTTGGGTGACACGTCATGATTATAAATTCGAGAGTTGGGAATTTAGACTTGAGTGAAGTTATTTTGGACTACGAGAGTAAGTCCAAATTTATGGTGGGGGCGACACCAAAGGTGACTAAATTAATTAATGTGCAAATCAATTAATAATTAGGGTTGGACCATAAACTCTTAATAAATTAAATAGTCTTATGTTACGGATTTAATACATGGTGTAATCGGGACATTTTATATTTATATATATATATATATATATATATATATATATATATATATATATATATACGGTGTGTGATAGTATATATATATATAGTGTGTGCATTAAAATTAGAGATCGAATATTACTATTATATACTCTAGTGCTATAGGGGGAGGTTGCGCGTAGTGGATGAATCCCCTAGCTTGAGGAGTAGGGCGAGAATAATCCTAGGTCATAGCGTCCGTTATATGGGTGAGGGGCATCTCACTTTCAGGAAAGGAATATGACCGCATCCAATTCGTATGTTAAACTAAGTTAGTGAGCGAATCTAACTTGGATAACTAGGTTACGTGAATACACCTAGTGGGATAGCACTTGGGAAAATTTATATTTTGTGAGTATTCTTACTCGGTCGAGAGTTGTATTAAATGTTATTTCAGTATGTTTGTGAATACTGTAATATGATTAAATATATAATTAGGTAAATAATTATATATGGGATAATTAATACATAGTGAAAAATGTATTATGTGCATAACAGGTGTGAATGTTATATGAAATTAAAAGGAGTAATGATTCAATTAAGTTTGACATTTATAATAACTTAAAAATCATGAATTAAGGCATACTCGGTCAGAGTAGGTAACATTCAAGGGGTAAAATAAGCATTTGGGTCAGGAGCGTGGGACCTAGTAAATTAAATGGAAGCGTTAGTAGTGCACGTTAGAGGAGGGGTGAGGAAGTCCTCAAGAGAGTGCGGCACTAACTAAAATATGAAGAACATGCATATTTATTTATTACTGCAAGTTAATCATTCGTTAAATATTTTCAAATGTTTTTTTGGGTACTAACCCTTGCTATAAAAAATTTAAAAACCTTTTAGGTGTCCAACCACAAGGGCGCCAAACTTGACTCTATTCCAGGTATCCTTTGCTGCAGCACATGTGGATGTTGCGGGGTTTTGATAGACGCCTCCTTCTTCCATTCTTGTAGAGACTCTCTAGTAGTTATCTGAGCTTGTCGCTCACACTTCATTTATCAGTAGTAGACTTGTTGAGATGTTTTTCTGATATTTACTTGTATTGGTTATTTGGACCGATGGTTTATTCGGTTAGGTGTTTTATTTGTGGATGGTTATTTTAATTAACTGTGATTGTGTATTATTGTATGTTCCGCATGAGTTTTAATTTAATTAATGGAAAGATAAAAATTGCCACTAGTCTACTTTTCTCACTTAGGTGGTTAGTAATTTAAAAAGACGACAGTGATGCTAAGAATGGACCAACTGAGAAACGTTTTCGAACTTGATTTAGGACTGATCACCTGGGATTAATTAGGCGGGGTGTCACAGATGGTATCAGAGCATCAGGTTCTAGTGTCCTTAGGATCTGTGCGGCTTTCTACGTTTCAGTTTAGCACTCGTTTGTTATAGAGCCCTATTATTAGGACTGTTGATTCATTTTCCTCTTGTGAGATGTCGTATTTATGTTGTGTATATTTTTGTGTAAATTGTGTACTTACGAGATTCAATCTATTTCAGATGCCAGCGAAGAGGCAGAGAGCAGAGAGGGCTGAGGCTAGGGATGAAATCAGGGAGGCTCATCAAGATCCACAGGTACCGCTACCACCACCCCCACCCGAGTTGATTTCCACTACTCAGGTGGCAGTGATAGTGGCCCAGGCGGTCGAAACAGCAATGAGAGCTATGGCAGCTCACTTTCCACAGCCCCAGGCACCGCCTCCAGTGGCACCAGCAGTTCAGGGTCCAGTGGGGCCACCATCTTGGCAGAGAGTTAAGGAGACCTTTCAGAAGGGTCACCCACCTGAATTCCGGGATAGTACAGATGTGATAGAGTCTTGTGACTGGAAGAAGAACATTCAGCGCCATCTACGCATGCTAGAGTGTACCGAGGTACAGAAGCAGATGCTTGCTACCTTTCGTCTATCAGGGGCAGCCTTACAATGGTGGGAGTCAGTTACCACCGTCGAGGAGCGAGACTTGATGCCGATAGCAGAGTTTTGGGTGCGGTTCGACCGCAAATACTTTCCACCAGCAGTAGAGACTGAGATGAGGAAGAAATTCAGTGATTTAGTTCAGGGTGACCGATCAGTGGCAGACTACGAGGAAGAGTTCACCCGTTTGGCAAACTTTATGCCAAATGAGGTGAGCGATGAGGAGCGGAAGAAGTCGAGGTTTATGGACTGTTTAGCCTGGCAAATTAGGCAACACTTGACTGGGAATCCGGCGTTAGTATCGTATACAGACATCGTTAATGCCGCACTTGTACAGTGCCAGGACCACCGCTTCCATGCGAAGGGGAGCAAGCGAACAGGGGAGCCGAGCTAACAGGGCAAGGCTGTTACTAGTAGTGACACAAGTGGTACTCAGCAGCAGGTGGGTAGTCAGCAAGGGAATCAGGCTAAGAAGTTTAAGCCTGGTGGTTTCCGATAGGGAGGACAGGGGTTCAGGTAGGTGCAGCCGGGCCCGAACCAGCAGCAGCAGGTTCCTCAGGGCCGTCAGGGGCAAGGGAACAATGGGGGAGGCCAGCAGGGCCAACAGGGCCAACGACAAGGGGATGGTCAGAGATGCTGTTTTGTGTGTGGCCAGCCAAAACACTTCAAGAGGGAATGCCCACAGAGGGGCAGAGGCCAACAGCAGGAGGCCCAATAGGGGCAACGGGGGCAATTAGCACCAGCAGCACCAGCCCCACCCGCCCCACCTCAACAGGGGCAGATGCACTACAGACGTGTGTATAACGTCCGGGATTTTCCTAATCCCCCGGCGCAGCAAGCACCGCCAGCAGTTGAGGGTATGTTTCTCATTCATGGTTATGAGGGTAGTATTCTCTTTGATACGGGAGCATCACATTCATTCATTGAATTAAATTTTGCTAAACGGGTCGAACTACTAGAGACCGCGGGAGGTCTTCGGATGTGTGTAGAGTCGCCAGTTGGAAGTGGGGCCACGATTCACTCGATTTGTCGGGGTGTGGACATTTTGATTGGGAGACTTAGTTTAGCAGCGGACCTACTAGTGTTAGATATGGAGGGGTACGATGTCATTTTGTGTATGGATTGGTTGGAAGGTTATCGAACGACGGTGGATTGCTACGAAAGGACTATCGTGTTCTCCATTCCAGGGCAGGAGATGTTCTTAATTTCAATGCCACTACCCGAGGGAGGGTCACGCACACACTTGTATTACATTGAGGAGGAGACCTCACAGGAGGTGGCTATTCCGTTGGATTCAATCTCAGTGGTGAGAGACTTTGAGGATGTGTTTCATGAGATACCAGGGTTGCCACCTAGCAGGGAAATCGAGTTTGTGATCGATTTAGCACCGGGGATGAGGCCGATTGCTCGAGCCCCATATCATATGGCCCCTTCAGAAATGCATGAGCTAAGGGAGCAGATTCAGCAACTTCTGGGTCAGGGTTTCATACGACGGAGTACATCATCGTGGGGTGCACCGGTGTTATTTGTGAAAAAGCGAGATGGCTCACTACGATTATGCATGGACTATAGAGAGCTGAATAAGGCCACGATATGGAATAAGTATCCATTGCCTAGGATTGACGATCTATTCGACCAATTGAGAGGGGCATCTTATTTCTCTAAGGTCGACTTAAGGTCAGGATATCATCAACTACGTATCCGAGAGCGGGATGTTCCGAAGACTGCTTTCCTGTCGCGGTATGGATCTTACGAGTTCCGGGTGATGCCATTCGGACTCACCAATGCACCAGCAGTGTTCATGGACCTCATGAACAGAGTATTCAGGGAGTTTCTCGATCAGTTTGTTATCGTGTTCATTGATGACATCCTGATCTACTCACATACCGAGGAGGAGCACACAGATCACCTACATATAGTGTTACAGACATTACGGGATCACCAACTCTATGCCAAATTCGGTAAGTGTGGATTTTGGCTACGGGAGGTCCAGTTCCTTGGCCACGTGGTGTCAGACCGGGGTATTGCGGTGGATCCAAGTAAAGTATCGGCGGTGAGGGAGTGGGGACAACCCACGACACCGACGGAAGTGCGCAGTTTTCTGGGGTTGGCCGGTTATTATAGACGGTTCATCAAAGGATTCTCAAATATTGCGGGCCCTTTGACGAATCTTACCCGGAAAGGGGTACCTTTCACTTGGAATGATCACTGTCAATTAGCATTCGATGAGTTAAAGGACAAGTTGACATCTGCACCCGTGCTTGCATTACCGAAAGGAGGATTAGAGTATCGGGTTTACACTGACGCATCCTTACAGGGACTTGGGGGTGTGCTTCAGCAGGAGGAAAGGGCTATAGCTTATGATTCCAGGAAGCTAAATCCCCAAGAGAAGAATTACCCCACTCACGAGATGGAGTTAGCAGCAGTCATTTTTGCTTTGAGGATATGGAGACATTATCTCCTGGGGGAGCAGTTCACGCTATTCACGGATCACAAATCATTTCAGTATCTCTTCACTCAGAAGGATTTGAATATGAGACAGAGGCAATGGCTAGAATTCGTGAAAGAGTATCAGTTTGATATTCAGTATCATCCTGGTAAGGCTAATGTAGTGGCAGATGCATTGAGTCGAAGACCGACTAGGGAAATATCAGAAGTCTGGAAAGCGAAGTGGAGAAAACTTCGATACGAGGATGATGTAGCCAGGGCTTGCATGTCAGCATTATCCATCACACCCGAGATCATTATGCGGGTTGTGAGGGCTCAGGCAGAGGATCAGACCTGCCGGGATAGGGTGAGCCAGTTGCTAGCTGAGGGAGCAGAGGGGTACTCGATCAGCTCGGAGGGAGGCTTACGCCATAATGGGAGGTTGATTGTGCCAGAAGATGCGGAATTGAGGCACTCTGTTATGACAGAGTCTCATGGGTCAAGATTCACAGTACATCCCGGTGGTGATAAGATGTATCAAGATATGAGGAGGCAGTATTGGTGGGCAGGGATGAAACGGGACATAGCAGAATTTGTTTCGAAATGTGCCACGTGTTAGCTTGTGAAATTTGACCATCAGAGACCATCAGGGATGCTACAGCCACTTGAAATTCCTATGTGGAAGTGGGAGAACATCTCTATGGACTTCTTTACAGGGTTATTGACATCACAGAAGGGTCAAGATTCCATATGGGTTATTGTGGATCGGTTGACCAAAGTGGCCCACTTCCTACCGGTTCTCACAGACTTTGAGACGATGCGTTATGCATAGCTATTCATAGCAGAAATTGTTAAACTACACGGGGTACCGATTAATATTGTGTCGGATAGGGACAAAATCTTTGTGGCCCATTTTTGGCAGAGTTTTCAGGAGGCCATAGGCACGGAGTTACGTTTGAGTACAGCCTATCACCCACAGACTGACGGGCAGACCGAGAGAGTCAATCAGATGTTGGAAGATATGCTCAGAATGTGTATACTAGACTTTGGGGGAGGTTGGGAGAAATATCTTCCTCTGGTAGAGTTTGCATATAATAACTCCTACCAATTCACGATCGGCATGGCACCATTCGAGGCATTATACGGGAGACCTTGTCGTTCACCCGCTTGTTGGTTAGAGGTGGGGGACAACAAACTGTTGGGGCCAGAGATTGTTCAGGAGACATCTTCCAAGATAGATCTGATCCGAGGGAGGATTCGGATAGCACAGGATAGGCAGAAAAGTTACGCGGATGCTTCACGGAGACACGTGGAGTTAGAGGTTGGGGATCGGTTATTGGTCAGGGTGTCCCCCATGAAAGGGGTGATGAGGTTCGACAAGAAGGATAAACTAGCACCGAGGTACGTGGGACCTTTCCCTATTATCGAGAGGGTGGGGCCTGTAGCCTACAGGCTAGGATTACCATAGCATCTTCAGTGGATACACGACGTGTTCCATGTAGCATCACTGAAGAAATATCGCAGGAGTGAGAGGGCCTTCTGGCACATTCCACTCGAAGAAATTGATTTACAGCCAGACATCTCATATGAGGAGAGGCCGGTGGCTATCCTAGATCGTAGCGAGTGGAAATTACGATCCAAGGTTATTCCACTAGTTAGATTACAGTGGGGTCATCACAACATTGATGAGTCTACCTGGGAGCGGGAGGAGGATATGTGGGAGCAATATCCAGAGCTTTTTATCACAGGTATGACCTAATTTCGGGGACGAAATTCCTTTATAAGGGGGGGAGTATGTAACACCCCGCATTTTCATGCATTAAATATTTAATTAATTCGGGAATTGAAAATTACTTGTGAGTCGTAATTTAATTGAATTAATTAGGGAAAATTTTAGTAAATATTAATCGAGGAGTAAAGGGTTAATATTTACGGGAAGTTATTTACTAAGTGAATAGTAAATATTTATTTAAGTCATTTCGAGTATTAATGACGGGGTATGCACTTATCTCAACCGGGAGTCGGTACAGACTAAAGGGGTGAGGGGATAAACATTTTTATAAATTAATTTGGATGCCAATTCTGAGTGTACGGTTGAGTCCGGATGGGCAGAGATAGTCGGAAAAGTGTACCCGGGGTTGTAAACGGGTCACGAGACGTTTTTAGACATAGTCGGGCCCACACGGGGGCATTTGGGTCACTTGGGCTTGGCCCATTAGGCAAAAAAATGGGATTAGGTAAATTAAGGAATTTGGGAAGAATAATAAAACGACTGATAGAGTTTTAGAAAGGCCAAGTGTATTAAGGAACCCTAATAGCAGTTAAGGGCAGCTTTGGGATCACTAGAAAGCCAACAAGGATCGTCTTCAACCTTGGAAATTCATCTCCGAATCAGACACTATGAAACCTAAGGCAAGTGGATAACTTGCAATAGTATTGAATCTATTTTGAAATTCATATTCATGTGATGTGTTTGATCAAAATTCGTTTTGGGTGTTTATGGCATAAACATGAGGTTTTGAAAAATAATAATCTGATTTACAAATTTGAATGAGGATTCTTGTAGAAATCTGATATTATAAATTGATACATATTTGGTAGGATGATATCTGGATAATTAGAAACGAATTTAGTGAAGGGATTTGGGATGTAAATGGGTAAGGAATTAAAGATGGATATTTCCCCAAATTCAGAAATTGTAGTTAATGGACGAATTAATGATGTTGGTGGACATTCTGGTGGTCCCTAATAAGGTTTCTAACATGTATTAATGTTAAGAGGTCCAAGGTTGCTGGTAGAGAAAACTAGGGTTTGAGAAATTTCGTCCATGGCTGATTCTGTCTTCGCGAAGAAGACGAAGACATGTTCGATCGATCGATCGAAGGTCTGGGGTCGATCGATCGAAGGTCGGCAGATTTCGGCAATTCTGCCCAGTTATGAATATAAAAGAAAATTTATATAATAAATCCTTATGTAATTAATTATGGGGAAATTAATACAATGGTTTAAACCTAATTAATCACGAGTAAAGTTAATTAGGATTTGACGAATTTTTGGGTTACACGTCATGATTATAAATTCGAGAGTCGGGAATTTAGACTCGAGTGAGGTTATTTCGGGCTACGAGAGTAAGTCCAAATTTATGGTGGGGGCGACACCAAAGGTGACTAAATTAATTAATGTGCAAATTAATTAATAATTAGGGTTGGACCATAAACTTTAAATAAATTAAATAGGCTTGTGTTACGGATTTAGTACATGGTGTAACCGGGACATTTTATATTTATATATATATATATATATATATATATATATATATATATACGGTGTGTGATAGTATATATATATATAGTGTGTGCATTAAAATTAGAGATCGAATATTACTATTATATACTCTAGTGCTATAGGGGGAGGTTGCACGTAGTGGATGAATCCCCTAGCTTGAGGAGTAGGGAGAGTATAATCCCAGGTCATAGCGTCCGTTATATGGGTAAGGGGCATCTCACTTTCAGGAAAGGAATATGACCGCCTCCAATTCGTATGTTAAACTAAGTTAGTGAGCGAATCTAACTTGGATAACTAGGTTACGTGAATACACCTAGTGGGATAGCACTTGGGAAAATTTATATTTTGTGAGTATTCTTACTCAGTCGAGCGTTGTATTAAATGTTATTTCAGTAAGTTTGTGAATACTGTAATATGATTAAATATATAATTAAGTAAATAATTATATATGGGATAATTAATACATAGTGAAAAATGTATTATGTGCATAACAGGTGTGAATGTTATATGAAATTAAAAGGAGTAATGATTCAATTAAGTTTGACGTTTATAATAACTTAAAAATCATGAATTAAGGCATACTCGGTCAGAGTAGATAACATTCAAGGGGTAAAATAAGCATTTGGGTCAGGAGCGTGGGACCTAGTAAATTAAATGGAAGCGTTAGTAGTGCACATTAGAGGAGGGTGAGGAAGTTCTCAAGAGAGTGCGGCACTAACTAAAATATGAAGAGCACGCATATTTATTTATTACTGCAAGTTAATCATTTGTTAAATGTTTTCAAATATTTTTTGGGTACTAACCCTTGCTATAAAAATTTTAAAAACCTTTTAGGTGTCCAACCACAAGGGCGCCAAGCTTGACTCTATTCCAGGTATCCTTTGCTGCAGCACATGTGGATGTTGCGGGGTTTTGATAGACGCCTCCTTCTTCCAATCTTGTAGAGACTCTCTAGTAGTTATCTGAGCTTGTCGCTCACAGTTCATTTATCAGTAGTAGACTTGTTGAGATTTTTTTCTGATATTTACTTGTATTGGATATTTGGACCGATGGTTTATTTGGTTAGGTGTTTTATTTGTGGATGGTTATTTTAATTAACTGTGATTGTATATTATTGTATGTTCCGCATGAGTTTTTATTTAATTAATGGAAAAAGAAAAATTGGCATCAGTCTACTTTTCTCACTTAGGTGGTTAGTAATTTAAAAAGACGACAGTGATGCTAAGAATGGACCAACTGAGAAACCTTTTCTAACATCATTTAGGACTGATCACCCGGGATTAATTAGGCGGGGTGTCACACTTTATTTGTCCAATATAATTCTTAGATCATTGGAATTTATCTTCCATGTAGAATTATAGATTATATAAGGATTTGTGGTGATATAAAGGTATGATTAAATCACATGTTTTTAGAGGACTCAAATATGAAAATAGGATAGTTAAATCAAGAAATTATGATGAGGATTAACGGTTATTTGAATGATAAGAACTCGTGCCTTAGAACCCTGGATTTAATTGGAATGATTGTTCATATATATAGGGTGAATATTCATGTTGAAATCTGGAAATTTTTATGATTATGACTCTTGTATTATGATAAAATCTTATAAGTCTAAGAGGTAAAAAAATAGATTTTTGTAGAAGTGTTAATGGGTCAAATTTTTTTGATTTTGGAGTTGAGTTTGATGTTAAACCCCTTAAATAATTGTTGCAATATTAAGAACTAAGTCATAGGGACCTAATTTGATGTTAATAAAAATGTAGAAATCATTGGAATCCAATTTGGGGCTGATATTAGAATTCCCGCAGTGATAAACGTTAACAAATCTGAGCTGCTACCAATATTCGAACCGATTAGACTACTAGGAGCGAATCGGTTTGGCCCATGGGGTAGGATAAGGTGGGATCGGGGTTTAATCCGGGATATTTTTAGGATTTTGTATGATTTAGTGGGATGATGTTTGGACAAGTGAATAATTTATTAAAAATGTTTTAGTGACACAATTTTTTTTTTTAAATGGAGAGCTTGTTTAACTATATGGTTGAGCTTTTACGAAAAAAGGGAGGAAATTAGTAAATAACTAGATGGTTAATTATTAAAGCGGGATTTTCTTATGGATAATCATACGAGGAAGCTAGGTGGTAAATATTGAGTAATAATCTCTGCATATTGTAAAAGAATAATATGTATTTATATTTATTACGGGGGCATACCTATGTTCATGGACGGTCCTATCGGTTGGGGTTACGTGTGCTCGAAACCGTAAAACACGTCCGCACATGTGGGGTAGATATTGTGTAGGTTATAACCTTAGGTACTACGTAGGAACGCCACTTATGAGATATAGGTGTATATGCTAGGATTCATTGTCATCATTGGGCATGGGTTGTGCAATGGCGTACTTCATGGTGAGCGCCCCACTTGTGTATATTTTTGTTGTCCGATATGGATACGAAAATCCTTCGGACTTTCCGATGGAGCACGAATGAGATGCTAGTGGTAGTTTCTTTTAGTGTCACATATATATAAGAACATATATAATCCTATAAAATGAATGCCAAAATTCTTTAGTCCAATGGTGTAGACAATAAATCACAAACCCAATATTACGTAGTATACATAGTGGATGTTGTGTCATATTCATAATTAATATGATCGAGGTTATTTTGGGAGGTTGGTATGATGTAGATGATTACATTTCAGTTCGGTAATTATGTTATATGCATCTTATATTTAAATTGACACAATTATTGTTATTAATGGGTGATCGTACGTTGAGTATTGCACTTAGATGAGGGGTGAGATATTTAATGTATGCAAGTGACAATGGGGGGTGCTTACTTTTAATTAACTGTATTTTTGCACTATAAATTCAGTAAGTTAATTCTTATAACTTTTGGGCGCTGACCCAAATTATAAATATCCCCCCCCCCCCCCCCCCCCCAGATGCTCTTAGACATGGATAATAAGATTATTGATAGATCAACCTTGTAGTCTCACCTTGCGTATCTAACTTCAGATTGTTGATTCTAAATTAGGTTGTTACTTTACTTCAGTGCTTATAACTTTTGGATGATTTTATGGGCATAAGCCTGAAGTCTTTTTTATTTCATGTTAGTTTGGGTCACCTATGATTATGTTGGGTTTCATTTACATGTTGTGGATGTTGGATTTTATTATTACCTTGGATATTAATTTAAATTCAGTTTTAAATTCAATTTTGATTTACAAATAAATATTTTACATGGTTTGATGCTGAGAATGATATAGATTGTATAGCAAGTCCCATCTTCTGCATGTTGTGTTTGGCTAACCTTTACATGAGAAAATGGAGGTTGTTACACTTTGGCTCATCTCCATGAACGCAAAGAGTCTGCGGGTAGATGATGAAGGGAATTTCTAATTGGAACAGTCCGAACAGGATTCATCCAGGGGATCTTACAGACACCCTTTTTGTTTTCTAACAGATTATCAATAGCCGGACAACATTCTCACCTGCCAAAGGACAGTCGATCATTCGGTCTCAATGCCTTGGGCAACTAACCATTATTTCAAACAAGCCTCATGTTACCTATGAATGTGGACCACCCTCCCACTGGATACGAAATGTGAAACATAAAAACCATCCAGAGATGAACACGTGTCCCACTATGTTGACCACTCTCTCAAGTTATATCTAATACCCCGTAAATTTTAATGATTTTAATTATGGGATTAATTGAATTAAATAAGGAGAAGTAAATTTATGATTAATTTGAATTTAAATAGATATTTACTAGCGTGAAAGGAGTTAGTATTATTGATGTAAAGTATGTTGAATGTTACTTAGTGAGTAAAGTATTATGCGATTATGAATTTATTAAAATTGTCGCGAGTGAATAATACGACAATTATGAAAATTAAGTTAGGACCCGCGTGCCAGTCGTGTCGAAACTAAATTTAATGGAATAAAATTATGTTATGTATAAGTCACCCATAATGTCAGTTCAAATGCGCCAAAGTGTCCAGAAGGGTCGAGATAGTAAAAAATGTCTACCCGGTTTGGGTCTCGGGGTAGTTTTAGGCTAAATCGGCACACCGGGAGGGTATTTCGGTCATTTTAATTTTTAGAGTAATTAAACCTATGAAAATTCAAGGGTTATGTCAGATGAAAGGAGTTGTCTTCTAGGGTTATGATTCACAAAATCTTAGGAGGCCATTGGAGGAGGAAGGATAAGAGGTTTCTAAGCCTAGAACCACCACCTCTACACCATTTGCACCACCGTCACCACCGACGCGTAGATCGGAAAGAGAGCATCACCCCCACACCATCTTCAAAAAAGGATAAAAACTTCTATTTAAAGGTAAGTGATTTATCTTGCAACGATTCAGTGCATATATTATCCATGGTAGTTTAGAATTGGAGAAAACCTTGAATAATTGACATTTAATGAATTTGGAGAATTTAATCTTGAATATGGGTAGGTTTTGCATGTAGATAAACTTTTGAAAATATAGAAAAAATGAAATCATGATACATGTATTATGAGTCACGAATTAAAGTGTAGCTATATGATGTTCTTGAAGAGAAATTGAGGAACTAGGATTTTTAAGAAATATTCATGAGTTAATCCAAGAGAATTATGCCCCATGAAGAGTTGATGATTCTGTTACGTTAAAACTTATGTATTTATGTTGGTGTAATATTTAGTATAATTATTTGGGAGTTTGGGACATTGTAATGGATGATTTAAGGTTTAAAGTTGAAGAAACCCATAGGCAAAATTATGCAGAAATCATAGGCCAATATATGATGGATGGATCGATCTACCGAAGAATGTCGATCGATCAACTGATCGATCGATCAACCAATTTCTCCAATCAATCACCCTCCCTTGCAATTTGTGACTTATTTTTCCTTTTATGTTTTGGTCCAAACCCAACTTTTAAGAACCCTTAATGTTGATTAATTGAAAATAATTGGACTTAAGGAAGGTTACTAAGGTTATAGTTAAGGCCCAGAAAGTGTCATTATGTATGGGATTGAATGGGGAGATTTACGAGTGTTTTTCGAATGCGTTACAATTGGAAATTTTATGGATTGGGGTTTAATTCGGATAAATGATGACTTAGGGTTAATACCAGTAGTAGAGAGACACTATAACACTGAATTAACCTAAGGAATAGTTGGGTGACTTCGTAAACCTTTGGGATAGGGAAAGGTACTTGAATTTATATGATGAGAGTTATGGCGTTAATTAAATTTACGTATGATATACGGGTTATAAATACAACGTGTGAGACTTGTAATATGGGATGTCTGTATACCAATATTGAACGTATAAATACTTAGGTTGTGTGAATACCTATTGTATGGATTTTTATGTGTATGACATAGCTATCATACTTGCTATCGCCAGGTGGTCTTAAAGGGGACAGTCTTATCTTGGGAACTCATTCGGGGGGGGGGGGGGGGGGGTGGATTGTAGATTGGTACCTCAGAGCATGGGATCAAAGGAGGACTTATCTATGAGTGGATAAGTTTGGGTTATACGGGTGCGTAGGTATGTGCATGACCCATTGCACCGTGGTCCATGTTCACCTCCAGTTTGCCTGTGATTGTTTTTATTATGATTCATGAGAGATTCAAAATCGATAGTCCTTATAATGTACGTGAGGTACCGGGGCTTGATAATAGAGTATGTACACACCGTTAGTTTCACCTATATGGGATGTGGTATTTGTATATATTATAATGGTGAAATATATATATATATATATATATATATATATATATATATATATATATATATATATATATATATATATACACTTTAGTTTATTCTACTGTGTTGCTTAGTAGAACATGATGATAATGATGTCAAAAATATATTAAGTGCGTGAAAGCTCAAGATATTAATGAGATACTTGAATTCGATTAATTAATATTGAAAATGCAAGAATGTATTATTCGGGTGATACGGGTGGGCACAATGTCTTAGGCATCACAGTAAGAAACTTGATTGAAACTAGTTAAGTGGGATAGTGTAACTAGGATGGGTTAGGAGAAAGCGTTAGGCGTGCACAATAGTTGAGAGGTGAGAATCACAAGTGAGAGAACGTGACTAACATGTATATAATATTCATTGTTTAATGAAATTTAAACACTTGTTGTTTTAAAACTATTTTCAACTTGGGCTTTGACCCGTTTCTTGCAAATTTCTTCTTTTTGTCTATATATATATTACATCAGGTGCCGAGGCACAGGGACACCAAGCTTAAAGTTCCCATCAATTGACGTATTGTAGCTTTTGTGGAAGTTACAGGACCTTGGTATTAGACGCCTCCACGTATCCTTGACTCATTCGGAACACTTTATCAGTGCATGTTGCCCATTCTTATTAAATATTGTTACTTCAGATGTTTATTTTTAATTCAGTTATTAAGCTTTATTTCATATCAGACTATTGTAGTGGGATTTTATTTTGAAAGTGTTTTCTCCAGACTCAGTTAATTCCTTTTGTCAATTCAGTTCCTATGAGATTGTATTGGATGATGAATGTTTATTTATTCATTTATTTGGTTGTTGGTTAATTCAAGATAAAATTTGACATCAGGCTTTTTAAATATTAGGTGGTTAGTATTTAATAAAAAGTTTTTCGACGGTGATGCAAATGCTGATACAACTGGATATTCTGTTTTATATTGAATAAATGACTGATCACCCAGTATTTAATTAGGCGCGTTATCACATTATGGAACAAAATAATAGAAATAACATTGTATGGCAAGGTATATAAATCTAGCGCAGTGTTTATCATGAGGTTAGATGAATGTCTTTTTTATGAAACCTCGTATTAATTCCTGAAATTAATAAAGAGAACAACCACCTCCCCTTTTTTGTCGTGGACGTAGGTTAATGTGACTGAATCACGTATATCCGGTGTTCATATTTCTATTGTTTTACTTTGATCACCATTGATATTATTGTGTTGTGGGTGAATCATATCTATACTTCAACAAAAATAATTAGGAGGATGGGAGAATAAGTAACTATAGTGAACACTTATATTATTCTTTTCTTTATGACATATTAAATAAAGCAAGGTGCTTAAATATGGAGGTAAAATTGATAGAAAAGGCATAAAATGTCTTTTTTTCTTTTTTGAAATAAGGAAGGATGAAGTATTATTTATTTATCTGTTGCATGACTTCATTACTACAATGAAATATGAGGGAAACACATATTTCCACCATTTGGAGATAAAAAAATAAATAAATCTCTTACCAATTTTGTTTCATTTTTATTTAATCGTAATTTTTTTAGAATCATGGTTAGCATAAGCATTTCTTAATACTCAATGAATTATAATTATTATACAATTGATAACCTAGTTTTTAAAACTTCAACTTTTGATATTTAAACTATTTAAAAGTATTGGGGAGTGGTAGTTTGTAACAGTTGATGAATTAAATATGGGTATTAATACTGTTTGGATTTATGTTATCTTTCCATGAAGCTTTGTCCGTATACATGGTAAGTACTTTATTTTATTTTTTTGGAATATTCTTAACCACATTTTTTACCCATTTTAATAAGTACAGACAACTCTAAAACTATTTCAAAACTAGGATTACTTTTTGCACATGGCTTTGAAACTATTATAAGGCATTGTGTAACTTTAAAGTAATTTTTTTTTCATATATATAATTTTACTATCATGTTTTTTGAATATATGGAGAAAAATTAAAAAGACAAATGCTACAAACAATATATAAACGGGTATTTTGTACCAATGTTTTTTTTCAACTTTTCTTATTGAATATGGGTCTTCTTTGCTAGATTTCAACGGATATTTAAAACAAATATAGAATGTATGATATTTACACATTCAAAATCCCCATTAGATATGAGAGAGAGAGAGAGAGAGAGAGAGAGAGAGAGAGAGAGAGAGAGAGAGAGAGAGAGAGAATCTCATGAGGACCTCTGTTTGCATATCGCTGGCGCGGACCAATTTTGATAAAATAGTAAAAAAATTATCTTTGAGCTAATTTTTTTTATATCGTTTTTAAACATTTCAGTAGGGACATATAAAAAAAATCAGGTCAAAATGATTTTTTTTACTATTTTAAAAAAATCGGTCAAACTTTGTCAGTTTTTAACAACTTAAAAACTGACAAAGTTTGACTGATTTTTTTAAAATAGCAAAAAAAATCATTTTGAGCTGATTATTTTTTTATGGTCCTATTGAAATGTTTAAAAATTATATTAAAAAAATCAGTCCAAAAATATTTTTTTTTACTATTTTACAAAAAATGGTCCTCATTCGGGGTCCTCAAACTGGGACCTCACTTGATCCTTTCCCTATATATATGAGAGTGGATCTCATGAGGACCTCTGTTTGCATACCGCTGGCGTGGACCAATTTTGATAAAATAGTAAAAAAATATTTTTTAGCTAATTTTTTTATATAGTTTTTGAACATTTCAGTAGGGACATATAAAAAAATCAGGTCAAAATGAATTTGTTTACTATTTTAAAAAAATCGGTCAAACTTTGTCAGTTTTTAACAACTTAAAAACTGACAAAGTTTGACTGATTTTTTTAAAATAGCAAAAAAAATCATTTTGAGCTGATTATTTTTTTATGGTCCTATTGAAATATTTAAAAATCATATTAAAAAAATCAATCCAAAAATATTTTTTTTTACTATTTTAAAAAAATGATCCTCATTCGGAGTCCTCAAACTGGGACCTCACTTGATCCTTTCCCTATATATATATATATATATATATATATATATAGGCAGGCAGGCTCCTGTGCACACTAAGTTTGCACAGTGCTGACGCACACCAATTTTTTTAAAGCATTAAAAAAAATATTTTTGAGTTTATTTTTTTATGTGATATTTAAACATTTCAACGGACCCATGTAAAAATAATCAGCTAAAAAAAAACTCTTTTTTACTATTTTTAAAAAATCTGTCAAACTTTCGTAGCTTTTAAATTTTGAACTTATTTTTTTTACATAGGCCCGTTGAAATGTTTAAATATCACACAAAAAAAATCAACTTAAAAATATATTTTCTACTATTTTGAAAAAATGATTGAAAACTTAATGTGCACATGAGCCCGTCTCTCTCTCTCTCTCTCTCTCTCTCTCTCTCTCTCTCTCTCTATATATATATATATATATATATATATATATATATATATATATGTTATAACCTAGTAGACTTTAGTAATGATTCGTGAGGTGTGCTATGTTGCATGTTAAATAAGTTGTGTTGCAAAGCTTCACCATATTGCATTAAAGTTGATATATATGTATAGTACTATTCAATATCTTCCTGTCAACACAATACAAAATAATTATCGTATTTGTTTCAAGAATAAATATCAAGACTTGTTCTTGTATTACAGATTTGGGGGATATAGAAATGAAAAAAATACATGTTTATGTTTTCCACCGAATGTATTTATTTAAGTTATTATGAGTCATTTCTCATAATTATTTTGCCATACATATATGAGTTTGAGTCTTATTTTTTCGTTTAATTTAATATTACCAACAGTCGTACACAATAATTTTGTTATCTAATACAGTGTAAATTTTACTGATACCCGTGTAGTTTGTCTGCTAAACAACTTTTCTCTAGCAACTTACCCATTAATGTGTACTAATGTTTCAATCCGAAAAAAAACTATCATCCCTTCTACTTTCTTAATTTAGTCCTAAAAAAGAAAAAGAGGGGTCATGGTTCAGAATATAGTGTACTTCAATGAAAATTTTCATAATATCATTTAAGGGATAATACTTAGAAAACATAATCTATAAAGTGTTGCAATTAACAAAATAAAGACGAAGTGTAACTTATTTATGGGTTTTCCAAGTTAGCAACAAATTTGTAAATAAATATCCGTTGTCAAGTATTGGATTGTTGATTCTTCATAATTATATCAAATGGGGAGGCACTCGTTATATAAAAGGAAGTCTTAGTGATTATTATATTGGGACGTGTTAAATTAGGATGTCTAGTTGGTACAAGGGAATCTTCTTATTCTTTGGATCAAGTAAATAATCACATATAACTTAAGGCATTTTTCTTCTCGTCCACGTACTCGTAAATTTTCTTACTTTTTCTTTTATTATGGCTTGTAAGAGCTCTAGGAGAAGTTTTTTCTCCTATTTTTTAATAAATAAATTTCTTTTCTCACAAAAAAAAAAAAGAATGTGTGCTTTGTGTAGTTTGTACAAGGGAATCTTCTTGTTCTCTGGATCAAGTAAATAATCACATATAACTTAAGGCATTTTTCTTCTCGTTCACGTACTCGTAAATTTTCTTACTTTTTCTTTTA